>VWZT01012865.1:688165-707353 GCA_013397055.1 Pachycephala philippinensis | reverse complement strand
GGGGATGTGCCGGCGCCCGGAGGAATTATTTTGGAACTAGCACGGAGCGGTGGGAGGAGGACGAGCGGCACAGCGTTTCAGCAGCTGCGAGGAGGTCGTCCGGCGGTGCTGTATAGGCAAGTAAGCGCTTGCTTCCTTTTCTCTGCGTTCCCTTCGTCTCGAGTGACTTTTTTTTCTGCAGCTGCTGGTCGCTTGCTCCTGGTTCGGAGGCAGGATGGTCGGCGGCGCCAGGGGCAGTTCTCGGGGGTTGAGGTGCGGGGGGTAGGTGGCCGGGATTGCCGGGGAGCCCCGCTCCAACTCCGCCGGAGTCCGCCGCGGGCATCCCGCTGGTACGGTGCTCCGGTGCATAGCCGGGAAGCAAGCTCCGTGTCCCAGCGCTTCCCACTTCTGCAACTGTAAAAGATGATGCCTTCTTACAGGCATTTCATAATGTAAAATGCCTTCTCCTCTTTGCTGAGCTGTAACTAAATTGTAGGAGTCCCTTAATTGCTTTCCATCAGTGCTTCTTGTGGGAGAGAGGCAAGATGCGTGTTAGCCTTTCATATGCACTTATGGATTCAGATAGTGAACCCAGAGTTTTGATTTTTATGCCTTTAACTTTCTTGTGCCCTGCCTGGTGATATTCTTTGGGATGCTCTTGCTGTGAGGTTATGGTTTGTTCAGCCTTGTTTGTTTGCTTACTTTTAGCCTGTGGATATTTATTGCTATACTTGACATGGCAATGAAACGAAAAGTTGACTGTAATTTATTTCAGTGCATGGAGGACAGGTTGTAGGCAGGGGACTAATTCTGCTCTCAGAGGAACTCCGCTTCAAAGGAAGAGGCCCATGGGGCTGTAATCTAGCTAAAAACTCGGAGAGCTCAGAGCAGACCTGTCACACTGCAAAGAACGAATTCTCTTCACCTTTCAGCAGTGATAGCGTTTAAGCTAAGCTGCCTGCTTTCCCATACCTATGAAAAGACCTGACTCTGAAATGCAGAGAATAGAGATGTGAATTCTGGGCAGGTTTGGGAGAAGGCAGAACTTTAGACACTGTTTAATTAAGTTTGCTCGTATTGATTTCCTCAGTGTCTTCTCTATGAGCCTGAAAACTGCAATCTGTTACAGTGACCTTGATGCATGTTGTATTCTAACATGAAAGCAGCACAGAATAAAAGTATTTACACAGATTTATAGCTAAGCTCTGATGTTTCACTAGGAGCTCAGTCAGTTTCAGTGAATGCGGTAGTTTCAGCAGGGCCACTGGGCATGGTATGTGTGTAGGAAATAACTTGCTAATAGTGATCAAAGTAAAAGTTGCAGTGTTGGAAACATATGTTTCTGTAGAAATGCCACTGTGTGTGAAATGTCTGTTGAGTTTGGGATATTTCCTTTTCCAATCAGTGAGATCTCTATTGAAAGAAGTGTGTGGGTGTGTGTGGCAATCTCAAGGCTTCACAAGTTAATGCACTTTGAGTTGTTAGCAGCAAGAGATCTTTTTATGCACTGAAATACACATTTTTACATAGATGCAAGATTGACATGATAAGATTAAAAAATGTTGGGATGTCAGTATGCTGAACAGGTAACTAACAAAAGTTTATAGCTGAAAGATAAACTAATCCTTTCCCGTAATGGTGGATGGAGATTACTGATGGTAAACTGGCTGAAGGGAGTGTCATTTGTTTCAGTGCAGTTTATGGAGAATGTTCCTGTGGTTTGTTCATATTTCTGACTCTCTGACGATGCTGTGAAACACAATTAGAATAACTGCTGCTAGACAGTGGGATGCAAACCTATCCGTTACTTAAAACACTCAGCTTATTCTGTCTCATATCAAAAAAAGTATAGTTTCTGGCAAACTCTGCCTATGATTCTATTGTAGTAATTCCTTCCTCTGTTGCAGAGTGGCAGGCTTTCACTAGGCATGTGCAAGGGAGATCATGAAACACTGAAGCATGCACTGATCTGGAATTCATTTGGGCTATGTATTACATTCGGGGTTTCCACAATTAGCATAAGTAAGTGCTTATGCCTGATTATATAAATAAACAGGGTTTAAAAATTGTATTATCTTTGTCACTTCTGATGCATATTGCAGACCCCTCTTCTTCCTTTTTAGTTCTTCAAACTAATCTAATGCTATACTCACTCTTTGCCTGGAGAAGAAGAAAACATAATTTAATGATTTATCATTTGGCTTTCACAGTGTCTTGTCCCATAGCTATGAGATAATCTAATGAAGGTCCCCATCACTGAATTAAAGAACATGGTACTCTAGATTTTCACTTACAGTCAGATTTTCCCTCTTTTACATGGCTAAAGAACCGAGTTTTCACAAGGTCTGAGAGAAAAAAAGAAATGTTGCTCTTTCTGTTAGAAACTTAAAAAAAAAAAAAAAAAGGGAAGGTAAGACTTGAGATCTTTAAAGACATCATTAAAAAATCCACTTCTAAGATATTAATCAACCTATTTACCTTCACACATTTTCTTTATCTTTTGCTTGGTACTTGTCAGAAAGCCTTCCTGCATATTTATACTTTATTTTACAATGTGTGTAGTTCTTAATTTCAAAAATTCAGGAGTGGCCATCACACACTTCACTGTAAGGCTATTCTAGAATCCTCTTTAATGTTCTGTATCCCACTTGGCTTGTATCTTTTCAGTTGGAGATTTCCAAAGTACACGATATTCAACTTTATAGTATGCATTTTTGTTTTAGTTCTATGTAAATCTCTTTAATAGAGAAGATTGTTGACCTTGATTCAGAAATTTCAGGGCAAGCTCAGAAATTATTTTTCTTTCCTAATTTTTTTCATGTTTGCTCAGACATGCATTTTGGCTTGTTGAGCATAGCTTTCATCAACTGACAGAAAAATCTGTAAGCATAATTAAAAACACCAACAGTTAAACATGATTTTTCTAGTCAGCCCAACCCAGTTGAGTGTGTCATTTCTATTTATTCATCTTAGGTTGAATATTAAGACAAACAAATCAGAGCTGTGGTCTGCTCTCAGTTCCCTCTGAAGTGCTCAAATAAGTACCATTTCTTCACGCTTGCAACTTAGCACTGGTCCTTGTGCCTGAGCTGTCAGTATTTCTTCCTGGTAGTCATCACCAAGTCTGCTTGCATTCATTGTTAAAAAGCTAAAGAGTTGTGGTGAATGGTAAGAAACATCAAATGGATTTAATGTGTTGTGTTTCTTGGCCCTTCACATGGCTGTGCTTTCAGTTCAGGTTTCCAGAGAGAGGTCTGAATGTGATGGGGTTGAATCCCAGTATGAGTCTGCTACATCAACATGTACCTCTGGCAGTATGCTGTGACACTGGCTCACAGTGGCAGACTGTGAAGACAAACTTCTGTATTTGCTCAGAGTTTTATCTGCCATAACTGGAAGAGCCAGAAAGCCTTACTGTTGCGGTGGCCAACCTAGATTTTCTGCATTCCTGTTGCAGATCAGAGGAAAGAGAGAAAGCATACATTAAAAAAACCAAAAAGCCCAGAACTCAAAATGGGTCATGTCTTCAAGATACAGTTATAATCAACACCAGGGAATGCAGTGGAGACACAGCCAGGGAAATTCACACATATCTTTAATTATCCAAGGAGGAAATTATTATTCTTCTTGAGAGATTAATTTAGTCTTGAGAGATTGATTTGGTAGGTGATGTGTCTACCCCTTATGAAGAAAAGGAGCTATGTGATACGGAAACAAAGCTTTTTTCCACTGCAGACTTCAGCTGTGGCTGTCACTGTCGTTTGGGACGCTAAGCCTTATCTTCAGTAATTAGCTTGGATTGGCCAAAAGAGGTGGAACACTCTGTTGTGTGATGAATCTGGTGGTGCAGCAGCCAAGGGCTGGGTTGTTTCCTGGGGACTTGCTCTCTTCAATTTACTAAAGTAATGAGTAGAGGAAAACTAATCAAGAAGAGTGTTTGGGATGAGATTAATTTTATTATTTGTTCTCCAGTTTATTTTGGGTAATGTTGGGCAAAACCATAGAAGTTCTTCACTCTGATACTTATGTGAGAGTAGTAATAGTTTTGACTTACATATAAAAATATCTGTTATTTATTTATTTATTTATTTATTTTTTAACATAAATAAATGTTCTAAAAAATGGGATTAAGGTTTTGCACGTGAGGCCAGAACATGGATAAATGATACTGCTGGAAACAGTTTGCTGTGCCACTCAGGCACTTCAGAGATAAGAAATGGATGGTTTACCAAAGGCTGTGCTGTATGTTCCACTGTGAAAAGCAGGAGGTCCCCTATGCCAGGAACTGAGCACAGAGGAAACAGTCATGCCCTGATGGTGGCAGTGGATGTTCCCAGTGTGGAATAAAACTTGGAACAGAGTGAAAGTACCACACTGGTGCTCACAGGGTGCTTTTCAACAGCCACTGAAATTCCTGTGTAAGATATGGTTGAGGTGAAGGCACTGATGTTTTACTGCCTTAACACTGGCATGGATACTGAATCTGTGAAAGAACTCACGGCTTCAGTGATGCAGTGGGTGCAATTGATTGTTTACTCAATTGTGCAGGTGGTTATCATCTGGAACAAGGATGAACTTTAATTTTTTTCTATGAAGTTTGTTCCTTGCTCTTAGATTTGGGTGTTCATTCCTTGGTTGGTTGAGATTTTGGTTCAAAGGTGTGCTTTTAAAGCTGATAAACATCAAGCACTTCTGAAGTGTTCATTGCTTGGAGCTTCTGAGATAACATCAGAGGAGGAACAGTTTATTAATCGGGTTATTCTGAAGTTGGGCTTTATTTTATTTTTTGTTCATTCTCAATGTGTTTTTTCAAATAGTGAACAGTGTACTTGGTTTCATGTTGAAGATGTTAGAAGTGGCATTTTGAGTAAATTTTATATGCTTTTAGTCAAATTATTCAAATAGACTCAGATATAAGTGTGAGTAATGGCTGTTTGAATAAAATAAAACACATGCATTTTCCCCCACCACTTTTTGTATTAAATTTATTTAAAATACAGCTAGCCATAAAGAAGTGAGAATGGGAGTGCTGTTTATGACGTTCATATTTCTTCCACTTTCTGTCAAAAACTAAAGGGAATTTCATCGTCTTGTACAAATGACAGACTACCATGAATGGTAGTAATCATATCCTCGGATTCTTTCTTGGTGTAAAGACTATTTTGCTATTTTTATTGAATTTAGTGTGAAAATGTCATTGATTTCAACAGGTATAATACTAAGAACTAGGGAATATTTTAAAATATTTTAAAAATTTGATATTCATACTTAATGTAGCTGTTAATATTTGCCTTAATATAAAGCACTGATTCTTAATTACAGAATTGTTTCTAAAATGCTTTGCTATTTTGCATTTGCTATGCTAAATATATCTTCATCCATAATTATGTGAGATAGCTTTTTCTAGTTTCTCTATATGGCAAAATGTTTTGATTGACTGTTTTAACAGTTGTGAATAATGAACTGTATGCTTCAGCTTCAACAACACAAATGGACATTGATCTTCTTTGACTTGCTTTTGACCCCTAAAGAAGTAAAGTCATTAGAATTATGCTTGAAAGAGAACTCTTTGCTCTCTCCCCTCTAATTTTATATATATTATAAACAGGCTTTGAGAACTAATCTATGCTAATCAGATTTTTTTTCAAGTGGAAAAGGAGGGGAAAATCATCAGCTCTACAGTTGTCTTGCATCTCTAGGTTCCATCACTCACAGCTGTCTGCCTGTATCCATTACCAGTCGGTATCGCAGCTGTACGTCCCTGAATGCAGCAGAATTCACAAACAGTTCTTCTCACAACTGTTTTAATTGGTTATTAAATGGCAAACATTTATGTGACAGTACAAGACTTGGGTCAGTGCAATGCAGTTGCTTTCAAGTAACAAAACATGCACTGATGCATGTATAGAGTTCCTCATTGAAGATAGGTTTTCAGTAAAAGTCAGCATCAGATCTGTGTCTCTACAGGTTTTAATGTCTGGAGTGCCTTCGTTCTCATTCTGTGAGGTATGTGTTTTACTTTTTTATGAAACAGCTTTATGGACACAGAATGCAACAGTAAAATGTGAAAGATAAGAAGGTAAAACATAGAAGTAATCTTTTCAAAATCAGCTGGAGAAATGGATGCAAGAGCAAACTGGGGTTACAGTGCTGAGGAGCCCGTGTGGTTGACATGTTATGACTGGTGCAAGACAGGGCCCTTCCTGGCAGGGCTCCCTGTCCCCAAACTAAGCAACTCCATTAACCTAAATGCAAAAATAGCCACTCCGCTGCTTTTTCAGCTGGTGCAACTTCTCTCTCAAATACAGTGACATTCGTGAAGGAATTTTATTGGAGGAAGCGTACTGCAACTGTGCTAGAGGCGGTTCCAAGCAGAGTGTATAGAAATCGTGACAGCATCTGATGATGATCACCTCTCATTTTATTTTAGCTCACTGAGATAAGAAAGGACCTTCCTGGATAATTGAATGCACAAGTAGATAATTTCTTTCTACGCTGTGTCATTAGTCTTTCAGCTAGTTAATTCTTAAGCATTTGTAGTAATAGTTCATCATATGCTTCTTTTCACAACTTACTGTCTTATGCAGTTGTGACATTGTCTGGGCTGTTTCCTTGGGATGTCTTAATAGAAATTACTTAAATTTCAGTTTATTAATCTGTTTTATTCATCAGCTTTCCTTTTCACTACTTTAAATAACCTATTTAACCTCCCAAGGGAGAGCTGATCTTACTGATCAGTGATTATATATTGTATTATTCTCCATATTTTCAATGTTATTTATGTTTGCAAAGTTTTCTTGTTAATTTAGAAAAACCCTAAACCTTCTGATTTTTGGTAGGTGGAGCAAAGAGTATTCATTGCATGCTTTGATTAATGGAGAAATCCAGTTCTTAACAGTGATTTGTTATTTCCATTTGTCACTATGCTCCTGCACCACGTGCCCTTTCATGTACGTCTTACTGCCTTTTTTTAACCTCTTCATGATGGTACACTACTTCTTTCTGAAACGAAAATCTCAAGGTTAATCTCAAGCATTATTCCCTCATGTGATACATTTTATACCCAATTGATTGTTTTCTCAGGTCTAAGATTCTGTAGTTTTTTGTGCTGTGCTTCTATGTGTCTATGTAAAACCCTTTATTGAGATTAATATATAATTCTTTATATATGCTGTGTTCACAGGACTGAGTCCATGACTTTTTCTCTTTGAACTGAGACTTGATTTTTGCTTTTTCAGGTAACTCTTTACTATTATGTATTAGCTGTATTTGTCTAACTGCAGCAAAGGCATTTTTCGTGGAAAAAAACCCCAACATTCTGGGAAATGAAAAGTAAAATATTTGGGCATCAGTTCCCTTTTGGAAAATTACAAGAACATTATCCAGCATCTTTATTTTAGTCTCAGGAGTATAAAAAGATATAACATTTCCTCTGCTAGCTACTGAATGATAGTACTGACCACTGTGGGTATACAGCTGTATGCCTTCTCTACAGGTTTTTGATGGCTGCGGAACTGTGAGCCTGAGATCACAAGTAGCTGGGGTCATAAAGATCTAGCCAGACTGCATGAAAGAAGGCAGTAAAATATAGTGGGCTTGCTTTTTCGTTCTTTATGCTGTGATAGAAAGAGGAGATATATGACCCTTGAAAAGAGGAAAAGGTGAATAGTTGCATTTCTAGACAAAGCAGAGAGAGAAATGCCAGGACAGAAGCAAGATGTTTGATGAGGGAGTTTCTGTCTGTGTTTTTGAGGGGAAAGTGCTGCTTTCCAAGACTGCAATTGTTCAGTAATCTTCAGAATTGCATCCTTGAAATACAGACCTGCTGCTTGTGAAGAATTCTACCAGAAACATATTCCCTTTCCATACGAGAAACATCTGGCTAAGGCTGTATTCATGTCATTGTTCTCCAAAAGTTCCATGAATTCCCTGTATTTAAAGCAGGTACAGGAATTCAGTTGCATCCTTAGCTGGACTACTCCCTTCTGCAGGTATGTCTGTGGCTGTGGTTGGCATGCTCTGGTTTTTCGGGCTATCTGAGGTTGGCCTCAAAGTGCACAAGAAGCAACAAGGAAACTGTTGAGGTTCTTATGTTGTCTCCTGTTAGGAGAGGTGCAAAAGTGGCATCATCAGGATTTCTCATTCTTTTTGACCTGCAATACATGAACACACGTGTACCTCTGTCTTAAGATGAATTCTGTGATAAATTTGGCTTCCTACACTTGCCTGTTTTTATAATAGACTCTACAGTGTTCAGAAGTCAGTGGAGACTGTGGAGTTATGAACCTCATTTCAGAATTCTAATTTCTGTAGGAAAGCTGTCTGGGCATCTTACTTTCCAGCAAGTAGATCTGGAAAAAACAGCTGGAAGCACCTCTAGGGGCAACTGTAAAAATATAAAAATAAGATTCTGTGCCTTCTAAATACTGATTCTGCTTCAGAGAAAGTAGATGAGAAGGAGGTTGCTTTCATGGATCAAGTGTCAATATAACTTCAGTTACAAAGCAATATACAAGCTTAACTTACATTCCTCATTTTATGGCAGCAGAATTGTCTTTTCTGGAAGGTAAGAAGTATCTTAGATCTTCCTACATATAATATCTCTCTCTGGAGGCATTTAGAGTGCTGAAAAAACCTCTGCTCAAAAGCTCACAAAAACTGTGAAGTACTTTGAAGTTCTGCAATTACGGCTAAATGTCACTTTGTGCAGGTTTATGGCATGTAAATAGCTGGAGATGCTACTGTGGGAAAAGCTAGTCCTTCATTTAAAAAAAATACACCACAGAGTAGTAACCTGTATTTATGAGTGTATAAACTGTACTGCTGTGTGTTCAAAACCTGTGGTCAAAACCCATCTGTTTGTCAAAGCTTTTTGTTAGCTTAAAAAGAAGGTCGAATTACATGAATACCATCTTTTATTTGAAAGATTTTCTTACCACCACACATCTGAAATACACTCTTGTATTTAGAAATCATGATAAACAACCTGAAAACATTCTTTTAAGTACTACAGTGTAATGCTAGGCAACAAAATTATGGTCTCTAATACAAGCCAATTGTTTTCACAGTTCTGGGGCGCATTCGAGGTGAAGATTAGGAAGAGTGTTTGACTTTTTCGTTTCAGACTATGCAAATTTATCTAGCACAGTGAATGCTCTAGATTGGGAATAACTGTATGTACCAATAGCACATTGTCTTGGTTTTGTTCGGCCTGGTTTTTGGTAGTGGGGGGGCCACAGAGGTGGCTTCTGTGAGAAGCTGCTGGAAGCTTCCACCATGTCCAGCAGAGCCAATGGCCGATGGCTCTGAAGATGGACATGCTGCTGGCCAGAACTGGGCCAATGAGAGAGGCTGGAAACACCTCTGTGATGACATAGGTAAGAAGAAAATCAAAACAAAGGGCACACAGTTCTTCTTCTAGTCAGAGAAGAGGAGGAGGTGAGAACATGTGAGGGAAACAACATGGCGACACCAAGGTCAGTGGAGAAGGAGGGGAGGAGGTGCTCCAGGCGCCGGAGCCGAGATTCCCCTGCAGGCCGTGGTGCAGCCCATGGTGGAGCAGCTGTGCCCCTGCAGCCCCTGGGCCCACGGGGAACGCAGAGATCCACCCGCAGCCCGTGGGGATCCACGGGGAACGCAGAGATCCACCCGCAGCCCGTGGGGGAGGTGCTCATGCCGGAGCGGGTGGATGCCTGGAGGAGGCTGGGATCCAGTGGGAGACCCGGTGGAGAGAGAGGGCCCTTGCTTCCAGGCTGGAGCAGCCTGGCCTTGGAGGACTGCACCCCGTGGAAGAGTGACTCATGGCGCAGCAGCTGTGGGAGGACTGCTGTTCTTGAGATTAGAACCACACTGGAGAAGTTCGCAGAGAATTGTCTCCTGTGGGAGGGACCCCAAGGCTTCACAAGGGAAGGACTCCTCTCCCTGAGCAGCGGAAGAAAATCCTCAGCTGATGAACTGACCAAATACCCATGCCCTGTCTCCCTGCACTGTCGGTGGGAAGGAGGGAGGGGCTGGGGGGAAAAGGTGTTCTAAGGGCTTATTTTACTTCTCATTATCGTTCTCTGATTCTGTTAGTAATAAATTCACTTTGTACCTCTAAGTTAAGCCTGTTTTGCCCTTGGAGTGTTTTCTCCTGGTCCTTATCTTGACTCATGAAGCCTATGTTAATTTTTTCCTCTCTCCTCTGCCCAGCTGTGGCAGGAGAGGGTGAGTGAGCGGCTTTTGTGGTTGCCTGGTGTTTGGCCAGTGTCAAACCACGACAGTCATATCTAGGCAGCCTTCAGTTTAGGATGAGGGTTCCTCTAGAGTGCAAATCAAATCTTCAGAATGACGTGTAAAACTCTAAAATACTGGGAAGTAAAAATCCATGAAGCAGTAATTTATAAAAATAACTTGGTGTGTTACATGCAGCAGATATCTAAAGTGAAGGGTACTGCTGCTCACAATCAGAAGGCTTCTCAGTGCTGTAGCTGCTGGAAAGGAGACACTGTGTGTTCTTCTCTGTGCAGAGAAGTGGTTCTCGGGGTAATCCTCATGGCAGTTGTATTGCTGATCTCCATAGCAGCCTGCCTACAGTTACTTGGAAGAAGAGTGCAGGTGTTTTGCAAGAGCAGGATGGGCATGATGTGTAGCTGAATCAGCTCTTCCTCAGCCATGGGGAGGATGTTTTTCCACCTCATGCTCGGTTTTCATCAGTCTGGGAAGCCTGTGATTTACTGAAATACTCAAGGCAGCTTCTGAAGTGTGAAATTAGTTGTATGATGGTCCCCTCTGTCTGAGCAGCTACCCAGTGTGTAAGGCCTTGCTGAAGTGCTCCTATTAAAGGCTTGGACACAATATTTCTGCTACAGGTCAGTGAACATGCTGCAGGTGATTGCTTGTGGCAAACCCCACATTTGGGGTGGGTGTTTTGCCCTAAAAAGCTTAGTCTCTTTCCTCACAGCCATTACTGATGTCCCTTCCTATCTCCCATGTTGCATGTTGTAGCCCATCATGCCAGTAGCTCCTGTGTTTGCAGTCAGTCAGCACCAGGAAGGCTATGCGTTAGGTTTTTCCTGGCCATCTTCTTGGTTGGAATCTTGCAGGACAGCATGTGATTAGTCATGGTTATTTATGAGATTCATAGTTACGAGGCTTGCTTTCGGGAAGCCTGTGAGATCTTCAGCATAATAATCCCATAGTGGTGTGATACAATGATATAAAAGTACATCATTCAGGGAAGAAGTGGTGCGTGGGGAATGTTTCTTTGTTGTTCATATATACAGCACAGATGGCACCTCTGAGATAAAGATGGCATCATGATAGAAGTGACATGATAGAAAAGACTTACCAACTCATCTGTAAAACTTCAGGATTAACATTTGTTTCTATTTCTGGTTACTGATACACACATACAGAGAATATATTTCTTTTAAATAGCCATAAGGCATGATTTTTGCTTTTCAGCCAGTTTTTCCCTGAAGGGAAGACAAAATTGGTAATTTGAGAACAGCTCCTTCTGATACTTCTGAGGATGATTCCTAGCTAGATCTTCACACTTATGATTTCCCCTCGTCGCAGTATTTCTGTTGTATCCTTTACTGGCTTACAGCTTGACAGTGTATGTTTTACACATATTTGTGTGTATGCATGTGTTCAGAGTAGATAAATGTCTGTAGTAGATAAATACCATATGTGTGTCAAATATGATGCACTATGTGCTTTTCAGCCTTGATAGCCCTGGAATTTGGAAATTTATAATAAAACCATCTTTAATCATGAGAGCAGCCACATTACATGGCTGGATGTTCTTATGGCTTCTATTACACCTACATAAAGTAGAGACTGGCCTTTGCTTGTGCAGGGATTGACCCTCTTTCAGATAATCTTTCTCAGTCTGCATACCCTTCTCAAATCTATTCAGAAGTACAACTGAGGATCATCTTCCTGGCCTGTTAAATCTTCTCTTTACATGCTTCTGCTAGTTCTTCCTCCCTCACGTCAAACTGAACCTCTCTTTTGTTTTCAAGGATTTTGTTTAGTAAAGCCAAGCATTAGGCGCTGTATTTAGCAGCTTACTGAGGTTTTTGTTCTTACCGCCGGCCCGTCACTGTCTGAATTGCCTGAAATTTCCACAATGCAGGTTTTTCAGTCCCTTATGAAAGTAAAAATGCTCTACTTGAAAATCTGCCTTTATAACGTTCAGTTGTCATCTTAACTTCTACTGGGATGCTTGCAGATGGTTTCCATCTGGAACTGATTTCAAGACTAAATGAGAAGTTTTTTTCAGTGGTTCATTTTCAGTAGTTTTTTAGGAATAGCTTTATATAATTGGGTGAGATCTTAATGCCTATTTCTTTTAATAATGGAAATTTTTCCTTTTTTCACATTTTTGTCCTGTTAATCCAATAATAGTATTTACTGATTGTATACTGCTCTGTATTAATATCTCCTGGCTCAGGACATGAAAATAGTCTTTCTTGTTTCAGTAACTATACTTGACTACTTAATTTTAAACTATTTAATATACATTTCTTCGGTGAAATTGCAGATGCTTGATGTGTTTTTAGACATCTGCCTTTAGGCAGTACATAAAAGACAAGGGCAGATTACTGGAAATTTACTTTCAGCTTGATGAGACATCCCTGTTTTCTTTACAAAGGAATATTCAGCATTTGACGGCAGTTGTGGCAGTGATAGTTAGTACGGTCCTTGGACTTAGATCAGTTTCCGTTTGTTCAGCAACAGAAAATTCAAGGTGTCAAGAGTTTAGTTTAAAAATACAGGAAAAGGACTTAAGAATGAACAGCTTGATCAATAGAAATTACACGTGTGAGTTCGAATGTACAGTGAATTAAAAAATGCGGTAAATTAGTGAAGAGATGTCTTGCTCTTGAACCCAGACTGTGAAGATGGGAAGTGTAGGGAGACCCAAAAGGAAGACATGGATTCTGGTGTTCACTTGCTCCTCTCTGAGTCACCATCATGCTCATGAAATGTTGGATTGGGCAATGAGCATTCCAAGGAGTGGGCAGTGCTGGATGACTGCACAGCTGACCTGCCTCCTCCCTTGGAAAATAGATCTTGGTCTTTTGTTATGCTGCATACTCTCTTCCTCAGAGTTTGTAATCCAAAAATAACACAGCAAACTGTACTGCTGGAAGAAAGGGGTGGTGAACCTGTCCTAACTAAAGAGAGGTGAGTGGGTGTGGTTTGTAGGCTAGTCAGAAGCTGTGTGAACAACTGGTGGTTAAACTGGTCTGTTATGATTTTTTTCAGATTGTCTAATCTATAATGTAGAATTTTATGTCAAGCTTTTCTGTGTGTAAAATTTTTGTTACTGAAGTTTAAGAAAATTTCAAAACTGTAAGTTTTAATTCAAACCTACTTTTTTCGGTTTGGCAGTGTCACGTGTACGGAATAGAGCAGGGTCTCAACAGTGAACTGGAACTCTGAATTGGATTTACTCTGTGGTCATCACATAGACTTGTGCAAGTTGCAGAAATTTCTTTTGGTTCATTTATCTCATTTAGCTTAAATTCATACTTTGTGGACACATGGGTTAATACTTTGAGGCTTCATTAATGAATGGTTACATAAAGGTTTATTTCCAGTAGTTAGAGACAGTGGATGCATATAGTGTGTTAGATATTGATTTACATGCAATTTTGATTTCGCAGACTATTTTTCATGATCTCATAGCAAATTTCTGTATACTCGGTCACTACTTTCTCTGATGTATTAGTTTTTGGAAGAACATTACACAAACCTGGAAAATAATTTGATTTATTGTAGGAGCTTTTAAAACGGATTTGCCTAAATCTATTCTTGACATCAATTAAATTTATTATGAAGTCATATTTGCTCATTTTCCAGTCTCTGTCTTAACTGATACATTGTAAGGAAGAACACTTGGAAGTCTCAGAATTCGTATAGTATAATAAGCACTTGAAAGCATCTCTCTGCAACCATTCTTCCTATGAATAGAGCCTCAACTGCTAAATAAATATTTATCTTTCTACTACAGCACTGTTAAAGGAAATAGTGGACTATTATGTAGAGAGCTATAAATTCCCAAAATAAATTGCATTTTTGTTTGTATTTAAAAAACCAGCTGAACAGATGGGAAAGTAGCCCATGCAGCTTCTCAAATTCTGACTTAAAATAAAAAATCTTTTCCTACATTAGTATTTACTTTCAAACCTTCTATGTGGGCAAATGGGCAAATCTCTATACGAATTTTTTATGACATGTTTTTCTTGTTATCACAATAATTAAAATAAAACTGAAATATAGAAATAATTTGAATTGAAGTGGAAAGATAATCTAGTATGAAGCCAGCTAGAAAATACTCTCAAATCAGCTATTAACATTTGCTTAACTTTTCTTTAGGCAGGCTTATGGTAGCACAGGTCTCTGGCTTTAGCATTGGCCAGAACATAGACTTTGAGGTCACACACACTTGTGCAACATAAACTCCTGAATTCCTGCTTTGCTGTTATTTGCAGCTGTAGTTTGTTTTGTTTTTTTTTTTTTTTGTTGAGGCAGGAGTTTTTGAGGGAATGACACTAGATTACAGAAATGAAATGATTGTTAGTAGGAGTCAGATGCATGAGTCAGTAGGAGTTCATGATAAGAAACCAGAAGGGGCTAGGATGAGTTCACCATCTTACTAAATAGTCATGTTCTGGCAAGGCCTCTAATGTATGAGGCATGTGCATGTAGGATTAATGGAAAGTACTGTGTAAATAGCGTAGTACTAACAGTCTAAGAGAGTTATCCCTTTAAAATAGAGAGAGGAGAACTGCCCATAGTGATTCTGTCTGCCCCACAGCACCTTGACAACTACTCATTCTGTAAGATGCATCAGCAAGCAAATGTATTAATTGCTGATAGGAGACATTAAACTACTTACAATTTATGTTTTGCTATCCTCATATACAACAGATGCCCGATAGGAAAGATTTGTCTCTGCTTTACTTTGAGGTGGTAGGTTATCTATCAAGAATAACAGCTCACATCCCTGGTGGATGTGTTAATTGCCAGTTGGATTAATAATGGAGACTGTGTTATCCAGCTATGTGTTTGCACAAAACCTTTAGGAACTTTTATTGTCAGTACAGCTCCTTGTATGACACATTTTGCTGCAATTGAGTATGGGGAAGAGACTGCAGACACGTAAAGGCTTCAGACATGCAAGTGTTCCCCACCCTTCACCCTTGTGTGGGCATATATGTGCAGCATGATAACAGAAACCTCATTTTCCTAGGCAATCAAATTAAAAAACAATCACCTCTATGCCAATGCATCCTTTGGTTTTCTGTTACTCTCTGGGTGTTTGGCCTACTGTGTTGTATTTCAGAATACAATTGTGTGTTTATAGAAAACGTATTGTGAGTCCTAGTTAAAGCTTATTTTGGCCAAATTGGTAATTATGATACAACTGGGAAAGGCAGTTCATTAGCATAGATGGAGATGTGAGACGTAGGCTTCCATTAATTTGTCTGAGTACTTTTTAAATTATGGCTGGGGGACTGTGAAATTTACTTTAGTGTTCAACAAATGGGCTAAGAGAAACAGTGATCAGTGGCAGAAGGCATTTTGCAAAGAAACTGGATGGATGGATGAAAGGCTTCTGCTGCATAGTTCCAGGCTCTGCAATTCATCATTATTCAATCACAAAGATTAAAGCAAATTAGAATTTAGAAGCTATGAACTAAGAGCTGCCCAACAAAATATCCAAAGGCACAGGGGAGCCCTGTAAACTGATTCAAATGCACAGGGATAAATTCCAGAACTCCTATTTGTGTTTAAATATTTATTACCATTTTAACTTTTTATTTTCCTATGACATATGTCCCTTTCCCATGCCAGATTTCCAGTCTTTGAAAGAATAGTAAACATTTCTCTCTCTCGCAAAAAGAAGAGTTGCTTTGTACTTTCTCATTCCTGTGGCAGTAACAGGGGATTGTACTTTGAGACATTTTACTTACTGATTGGAATTGAAATTTTTTTTCAATAATGAGTTTTTATTTTTTGGGTTTTATTTTCCTTTTTTTTTTTTTTCTGGTGATACCTAACCCTCTAAGGAACTTTGTTATAAAGTTTATTTATTCCGCCTGAATTTTTGGGGAACAGAAGTTCCTAGAGTTACTCAGATCCTCCCATATCCATGCAGTGCTCTTGAAAACTGAATGTAGCATTCAGACCTGCATTTTTAAACTGTGTTAAACAAATTGCCCATAGAACTGAGGGAAGAACATCTAATTTCTGGCAAAATTGGCACAATTTATAAACTGGCTTGATGGTTTCTGTTCAAATGAAAGGTGTGAAATGCTTTTGTCTAGCTGCGTGTATTTTCTATAAAAAGACTAAAATTTCACGGTGATAAATCCTAGTAAAATTTTGCTCCTGGCAAAATATTAGTGCACGCATGTTATGGATCCCCAGGAAAAGGTGAGCTTTATGCTGAATTGGACTTGGGAGTACTGAAAAACATTTGTTCACAGGCATTTTTGGAAGTGCAAAACCATCTACGTCAGTATAGTATGTTCTTCAGAGGCTTTTCATATCCTACAAAGAAGGGAAATACTTTAATATGTCCTAAGGTTGGGGTAAAGGCAAAAGAGAAATCTGACAGATACGTAATTCACCTTGGCTGTTCAGGTGCTGTGTAAGAACTGAATGCGAGTCCGTAGCAGAATGAGGTGAGGAATGTGGTCACATGCACTCTTCTACATTCTAAGGCTGCTGATCTGGAAGGCTAGTTCTGAGCAAACAGCAGGATCAGTGTGCAGAAAATCTTGTAAGCACATCCATGTAATTTAAAAAATAAATTTTTTTAGCAAGAAGACTTTTTTTAAATTCATGTTCAGTACTAAAACACAGTGGTGGATTTACATCTCTTTTATGTCTTCACATGAGTAACCTGGTTTGCTGATTATATTGTTTATCTTTCTTACATTTTTCATCCTATTCTAGTGGATGTGTGCTTTATATTCAGTATACTCAGGGTGCTTTATGTTCAACTAGACCAAACAAAAAAAATTACTTTATGTAGTGGTATCAACCAAGCAGAGAATTGTTATGCTAAAGCAACTTTCATTTACTAAAAGTTGACAAATCACTACTCTAGAGCTGGGAAACCAGTCAGACAAGTTTATATCACAAATGAAAATAGTGAGGTATGTCTAATAAATTTAGAACTCAATGAAAAAAGATAAACTGAGTTCATTGGGTCTGAAGCCAAGAGCATTGCTACAGGGAGCGTATAATGTGCTGTGATATGATTTCCAGTGGTAGCTTTACGAATAAGAGGATAGAACATATTAACACTTATGCCGATGGCTAAGACTAAATTGAATTATAACTGCATTAACTTTAGTAACAGTTTTACCCTCTTCCTTTTCCTTGCAATTATTAGGAAATTATTTACTTTGAAAAGAAAACAAAGCACATCTTTGCAAAGCAAGCATATTGTTCCATCTTTGACTATAACGTGCATTCTTTGGTTTATGTGGGTAATTACCTTTTTGGAAAATACAGATTTATTCTGTGAAATCTGGCTTAGGGTGTAAAACAGCTGAAATGCAAATATGAAGCTGAGCAATACTGATCTTGGTAATTTTAAAAAAATCCACACTAAAACAGATTAAGGTTGATCAAAACCTTTCTGTTTGATTTTTCTCCTCGGCTGGAGGAATTTACTAGGATTCCTCTTACGACTTCATGACCATTAATTAATACAGAAAACTATGCCTTTATTAAGTGGCACTAAGATATCACACAGGAATGACCATTAATTAATACAGAAAACTATGCCTTTATTAAGTGGCACTAAGATATCACACAGGAATAGTGGTACTTTGTACTCTGCTGCCCAGTTTGTTCCCATAATGTCAGATGTGCTGCTCTGCACTATGGACCATTAGGATCTGAGAACAATCAGAATTGCATACAAGAGCAGAGCATCACAGAATCGGGGAAGGTTAGGAGCAACCTTGAAAGATAATCTGGTCCAGCCTTTCGAGAAGTCACAATCTGTTCTATCCCTGCTGTCAGTTTCCATATAGGGACCAATAAAATATATTCTTAATAGATCTCATGACTGATGAGGTTGAGTAAGCTTCTGTAATTGAAGAATGAAGCCTTAAGTCTGGAAATATCACCTCAAATACTGGAACAAGTTCTATGGTTGAGCTGAATTTGCATCCTGTAGTGAAAACGGAATTTGCACTCTTAGTGCTGAACTCTGAAAGGTTCTTCCACCTGACCACTACTTTCTGAACTGGAATCTTACCAGCACAGGCAATTATTCCTGATTAGTTTCAAATGTCCTGGAGTACTTACATTTTAATTAACCATATTTGTTAAAGAAAAAGGTTATTTTTTTAATTCTAGTAATGCTTAAAGTGTCATCATTTTGAGTCATTCGTTTTTCATCTTGTGGTGGTAATTTTATTCAACAATACCTAGTTTATCTATACTTATCTATCTTTGCAAATACATTGTTTATATACAATTTAAAGACTATCTCTGCCTTCTTACTTTATATTTTTTATACTGTCAGTGAAATTTATGCTTTTCTCACCTCTCTCCATCTTCCATAGGTATCTTACTGTTTTTTTGCCTAAATCTTCTTTGGTGTTTCTGGTGTTTGGATTTTATTTACTTGTTTTTCTTCCTTTACTCATTTCTTGCAACTTAACATTCTTTCTCCCTTTTCATTCAATTTGTTTTGTTTTTTCTTGGATGTTTGCCGTCGTGGAAATGGTAATGGCTGAAAAAAGGTTCTTGGTATGTTGTGGTATGTCAGTGTTTCAGATGTGTTTTTGCAGATGTAACTGTGAAATAGTGAGCAACCAAACTCGTTGAAGAGCTTCATCTCATCAAAGACTGTTAAATGTCTGTTTTCAGCCTGGCCAGACTGCAATATAAAACTACTTAGAAAGTAAAAAATTATGTGTAGTGGGGCACTATGAGTATGGGTGAAAAAAAAAAAAAAAAAGAGACAGTGAATAGTATAAGCTCATGTGTGATGAATGGGCTTCCACCCTTGAGAGACTCCCTTGGTCATAGTTTCTGTTTCTTCTCCTTTGTTGTGAATGTCTGGTGAACTTTTGGAAGCTGGCAAGGATTTTTCTGGCACACTGAGAGAATGCTGCCATCCAGGAAAGTCTTCTTTTATTGCCTGCAGCCTTAGTAAGCTCTTCTTCAAATTTTTTTTTTTTT
>VWZT01012865.1:592696-688146 GCA_013397055.1 Pachycephala philippinensis | reverse complement strand
TTTTTTTTTTTTTAAATCACAGAGATGGCCTTCATTTGCTTAATGAAAAGTGAAACTTGAAGTGATGGGCCTTAATACACTTTGGACAGCTCAGTGGAAGAAATTCTGCTTGCCACAGCTAGTGACCAGATGGTCTTTTCCTACAGATCTTCTGCTTTCATAAACATTAAATCTCTGCATACAAGGTGCTTGTGAGCATTAAAAACTGATTTTTTTTTTTGTTTTTATTTTGCATTCTCTTGCAATATGTGCCCAAGAAGGGCTTCAGCCCTATTTACTCAGTTCCCTTAATTACAGCATTTTTTTACTGATTTGGTGTTGTTAATGTATGTAGTGACAAAGGGTCAGAGCAAGTGTTAAGTGTGACAAGGGAAGTGGGACGTAAAGCTGACATGAGAAAGGCAGTATTTTAGGAAGGGGCTGGTATGTGCTGGAGGTGGTGGTGGCTGTGTTACTCTGAGTTTGCAGGTGGCATGAGCAGCTGTACCAGGAGAGTAGCATGTGTTGCCACTGCCCTGCTGCCTTCCCGGCCACGCCGTGGGAATGAGAGGGAAGCCATCTGGTGGGAGCTGTGTTGGGGACACCACTGGTGCCAGGGCTGTTCATGCCGGCAGTGGCTCTGCTGGCTGTGCCTCCCTCTGCATCCAGCCAGCTTGAGCACAGCTGGGAAGTGTCAGGGCACATCACTGGTCCTAACTCACTGCTGCCTGCCTGGCTTCCTTCCTCACCAACGCGGCTGAACGTAAGGACTTAATCCTGCATCCATCCGTGTGCACCAATAATTGCTTAAGGGACAGTATTAGGGTATAAATCACTGGCAGTCATGTGGTCCCTTCATACACTAAGCTAATATTATCCTTAACTCACAATTAACAGCTCCTTGCTTGTGCTCTTATTCTCCATATTTCCTGGTTATACTGTAAGTGGTCCTTTTGAAGCTGCTTGTCAACCCAACTAAAGCACAGATGATAAGTTGTCTAATGTCTTTTTGTGTACTATTCGACATTCTGTTCTTTTAAATAATTTATCAGCAGAGAAATTGTAATGAAAGTTTGGCTTCTTTCAGATGTTCATCTTGACAATTTATGATCTTTCAAAAAATATTTATCTTATGTCCAAGAACAAAAATGAACCAAGAGACAGATTTGATATTGCATCAGTGGGTTCATTCCGCTTTTACATGTTTTTCAGTAAAAGAGATTTGAATCCCAGCTAATCAAAGATGAATCAGCTCAGACGAAATGTTAGGAAGCCTTAAGTTGTGAAGGCAGCATGAAAGAGCTGGAGAGCAGAGTCATTGAAGGGGGTTACCATCGAAGCTGTCTGGAAGCTCAGTTTGTTACAAAGACTATGCAGTGTAACCTGTTTCATGTTTGTCCCGGATACTTCAACGTCTCAATCAGAACTCCATACAGGCCATTTTAAAGGTATTATGAATCCTTATCAGTTGTTTTGAACATTTTCGCAGTTATTTTGCTTTCTACAAAGCAATGTGAAAAGAGTAAGTTGTGATTTATCTGAGAGATATTTTGGGATAATTTATTTCCATGTTGCAAATCGAAATTCACATTCTGCAGAGTGACAGAGGCAAATTGTCCTCCCAACCACCTTTACGTTACTCTGTCTTTACATATAATACACCTCAATAACTATTGTTGTCTCTCTTTTTTTTTTTTAATCCAACTCTTAAACTGAATTTTCAGTCTGTGGTTTGATTTTATCAAGATCAGGCTTTTGGAATTGCTGCGTTTCCTGGTTTTAGAGCTAAAAGGAAAAAACACAAGTTGATTCTGCATGTAATTCACAACCACTGAAATTTGTGGTTTGACATTGCATTCATGAAGCTGAATCAAAGTTGTGTGTTGTGTTATATAGCAGTGTACTGGTGATGAGCATGCTGAATGGCTCTTAAGCTGCCTTGTGTCTGCAGAAGGCTGTCTGCACAAGAATTACTGTTATTCTTAAGAGCGGTTTTAAACTTGGGCAGCCTGGGTGTCAGGTTGGCTCTTATTTTCAGATACTTTGCTTTTGAAGTAGCAGTTTATCCTTTCGCTAAGAAGAGCACCATTTGCTGCCTCTCAGAGTGCTGTCGTGCTGTACTGGTGGCAATGACACATCACGGCAGCCAACAGAGGTTAAAATAGATTCTCCTCCCCATATTAACCTGTGAGTGAATGCGTAAGTTAAGGTAACACCTCATAGCTTTATCCTGGAAATCCTCTGGAATTCCAACACTGAGTGGATATACAACCTTGCCTGGATGTAGCATAAGATCATGGATGGTCCGATTGATTTGATAAGCTCAGCAGCGAGCTGTTGAATCAGTACACCAAGCTCTGCTGCCTTAGTAATACCACTGCTGTTTTACTTGCTGTGCTGAGCATCTGCAGAGTGGTAATTTGACCCAGGCAGTTTTCGTTGCTCTGCTTCCAGATCTCCTTAGTGTGTTGTCTTTAGACCCCCTCTTCCAAGCTCTTGCTCTGCTCACACAGTGTGAAAACAGGTTAGATTTCTGAATGCACTGCTCAGCCAGAGAAAATGTGCCCAAGACCTGCTCAAAGAGTGTTCCTGCTTGTCGTTTGTGACAGAGTGTTTTGTGATGTGTCAGTTTGCCTAGGAAAGAAGATAAGGTAAAGCACCTTCGAAAAATAGAGACTTTTGAAAAATGGAAACTGTGTTAGCTTTCACAACAACCAAGCAGAATGTAAGGAAATGTTTGCTGCTTCTGGAAACCTAGATAACTTCAGGAATGAAACGAAATGCTGAAATTATTTTTCCTGCATGTATGTTTTAGCATATCAAGAGGTGTCTTTCTCAGCATAAGACCTGTACCTGGACACACTCTTATACATTTTGTCTTTCTGGTTTTCCTCCTTTTAAATTTACACCTGTATCTCAGCAACCATACTCCATTTTTAAACAAAATGTGTTTTATTGTCATTTTTGCAAATATTTTACCCAGCGTAGCCATCTGTAGTTCTCCTGTGCATGCCTTGTCACAGGATGCCATTCCTGTCCCTGCAGAGAAACCACATTCTGAGTCTTGTATTTCAGATAAACCTCATTCTTCCATGAGCGGTCTCTCCCTGGTTGCTCACTGAAGCTGATCGCCACACCTGTCCACTTCTAAGATTTTTCCTTCAACATTCAGTGGTGACATTGCAAAGAAAGAAATGCTAGGGGTAACACTGAAGGAGGTACAACAGCTGCCAATGCAGAAAATCCAGCCAATATTAATAAACTAAGCTCTTTATAAATGTCCACTCTTTTGAGCAATTAATGCCAGCAGAAGATGTATCTTAAGGCAAAAAACCCCCAAACCAGTACACCCCGCACTTCTCCCAAGCCCTTTATAGGTCCATAATTTTCCTCTGTTTCTATGCCAGATGGCTTAACTTGACTACCTTCAGATCCCAGAGTTTTCCTTCTGGGAGAATTAGTTTATTAGTCTAGTTTAAAGGTAGGACTGTTGAAGTTCCTCATTCTGTTTGTATTCATAACCAAGAATAAGTTCCCAGGTTTTTTGTTTAGATATCCACATTTGCACAGCATCGCTCTGCACGATTTGTGGTGTGGATCGAACTCAGTTCATTTCCACACCACAAGAAGCCCACGGAGCAAAACACAGTGTCTCTGGCATCTTGTGGGACCACATTCCACTAATCACAAGGGACAGATTCTCTGTGCACATAAATCTTGTGTGTTCAACAAGAAAATTACTACTAGATTTCAGTTTCCAAATAAGTCTTCCTAATAATATTATAGCATATGTGTATTTTCCACAGCATTGTGGGTTTGGGGCTTTTTAAGCTTTGAAGCTCAGCATTATGAATAAGCCTTGAAATCATATACATTCCTATTTGTTTTTGATAATGTTTCCATAGGGAAAGGGTAGATCGTGTTCTGTTTAAGCATTTATTGCTTTGATTTCTGATCCTTTGCTTGTACATAATCACTGTTCATCTGAGTACAGCACCAGAAAGTACACAAATATTAAAAAACGTAACTTTTTTTCACTGTAACACTTTGAAAAGAAATAGAAATAACCCTTTATACTAATTTCAAAATGTCAAGATATTTTTTGTGTTTGTTGAAAATTTCTTCAAATATATTGTATGGTCAAACTTGTGAATTTATGTTTCTTTAGTTTTTGAAAGATTAAAATTTTTCGAAACCTTGTATCTATCTTTTGGGTGAGACTTAGCTCTACTGGTGACAGCAGCATTTTTCAGCTCATATTTTTTCCTGTTTATGTAGGCATTTTAATGTTTATCCGACCATGAAATGTATATTAGCAGTGCTTCAGACACCTGGGAAGTTAGATTATGTTTTTTGACTGGTAGGAAAAAGCAAATAAAAATGAGAGTTCTTGTTCCCAAACCTCTCCCAGAAAGTGCAATACCCATTCCAATTTCTTTTGTCCATGTATCAGGAATAAAGTTTGCTCAAGCAAAAGTTTTGGTTAGCTTTCCTGTATTACCATTTGACAGAAATAAGGATATGTGTGATCTTCTTTTCCTTTGGGGTTGGATTTTGACAGGACATCTGGGTTCATGCACTCTGTACTTCAGCTGTTGAAGGATTTAGATAGGGCAAGAAATGGTTTATCAGCTTCACTTGTGTTTGGTGGGGGTGTTTTANTTTTTTTTTAATGAAAAGATAAAGTTATTTATTAAGAGTGCAACTTCAAGTGTTAAAACCAGTAAATACATGTGTGCTTCAGCTTGTCCTTACATGTCACAAGATGGCCCAATAAAATCACAAAATACCTGTATTCCACTGGGTGTTGTAGCATTCAATGAATAGGATAAAGGGTAAGAACAAATGAGTTGGGATTCTCATATATTTACGATATGATGAGTTGCAGCATTGCTTGCGACTACTGAAATAAGGCACAGCGCCACAGGGTTAATGGAACAGTTAAATGAAATTGTGAATCTGTGCAAATACTGGTCTGAATGTCTTCTGGTGAAAAAGTAACAGGTGACTCTTGAATTCTAATGTAGATTTAAGTTACCTTTACTTGTGTGATATTTGCATACAAAGTGTGGATGTATCTGATAGATCTGTTTTATAAACACTTGTTTTCATTTGGTTTGATATGGGACATAAAGTTGACTTCTTTATAAGTGGCTGACATTTGTATGCTTCTTGCACACTTTTTATAGGGAATGGAGCAGTTCAGATAAATACTTCTTTATTAAAGAAAATGAGTTTGATCTGATACATGCCAAAACCTTATTTTGATAGTTTTACTATCTAGAAACTAAAAGTACAACTTATGATATCTAAAGTGAGCTATGCATTCTGAACTGCTGTTTTAATCCTTTACTGAACAGGTGGACAGTTTTGCTGGTCTGTCCTCATTTTTAATAGGTTATGGACAAGTTTTCAGTGTGAGAGCAAAATGCCTTTTCTTGCTTTTTCAGTTATTTTTAGAAAATACCTGATAGCATCTGTACTGGGAAGCAGACAATTTAGGATTAAAGAGTCATGAACTCTGTATATGCACTATTGCCTTATAACCAAATGATAGGACACAGGCTGTAGAGTTTCTGGTATGTAAAGATGCCTACTGCAGTAAACACTATCTTCTTTAAGGTGTTGGAGCAAGCTGAAAATGCCAGACCAAAAGAAAAAAGACATTGGAACACCTAATGGAATCGAAGGCAATAAATACTTCTCTGAGAAGGAACAAACTTGTGAACTGGAACCTGAAAGCAGGTTGTAGTGAAGTGGGTGTAGTTCTCTTCTCCCATGTAACATGTAATAGGACAAAAGGAAATGGCCTCAAGATGCACCAGGGGAGGTTTAGATTGGATATTAGGAAAAATTTCTTCACTGAAAGGTTTGTCAAGTGTTGGAACAGGCTGCCCAGGGAAGCTGGTGAGTCACCATCTCTGGAGGTATTTAAAAGAGGTGTTGATATGATGCTTAGGGACATGATTTAGTGGTGGACTTGACAGTGTTAGGTTTATGGTTGGACTTGATGACCTTTAAGGTCTTTTCCGACATAAATGATCCTAAGATTCTGTATTTCTATGAAAAATCTGAAGCATAACCTGAATACACTGGGAACTTTCTTTGTCTGAACAGAATGAACTAAGTCTATGTCAGATTGTCTGACTAAGACAAATAGGAGAGCTGAAACATCTCTGAGTAATCCTTTATTACTGCATGAACAGTTTCTGGGTTTCCTTTTTAATTACTATTTTTTGTGGATGAATCAACTTTGTTCAGGAGGCCTTTTCCACCTTTGTTGTTTTCTTCTGAATATTGGAGATAAACAGTTCTATTTGTCAATGCTAGATTAACTTCAGATATTCTCTTCTTCCCTCAGCTTCCCCATCTTTCATTTACACAGAAAACACCCTGAAAGAGAGTAAAGTGCAGGTTTAGTTGCTGGAACCTAGCACAAATAGTGAGGCAGCTTGCAACTAGAAACAAAAGTGAAAAATGTAGACAGAACGGGTCAGTATCTGGAGAATAAAAGGCTAAGGGATAGACACCGTAAGAGCAGTCCTGCAGAGGAGCTGAGCCAGAGAGAGCCAGAACAGGTCTGGCAGAACTCAGCAGGAGGGAGGACTAAACTGGGAGCTAGCATCTACATGTGTGCTCCCAGTAATGAGGGAGGGGAACCAGGTTTTTGCAATTAACTGACTGATTTAATAGTTAATCTGCCTCAGCTCCCTCTTCTCTAAGATATTGACAGGTACCTTTAATTACCTCAGACAAGGAGTAATTAGTCTGTATTTCAGTTTTGGTTCCTGAGGTATTTGCTGCATGTGACTATATTGTAGTGAGGTGAATTAAAAATGTGGATGCTCTGTTTTGCCGTGGCATAGATGGATTTGTATTGATATTTAGTTCAGTGTATACTTTCTATTTGAAGCATATTTCTGTACTTAAGTTCTCATAATAAAAGCTGAGAACAAGGGCTATTTGAAAGTTAATGGAACTACACACTTACAGTAGTTTTTCCTTGTATCACTCTGAAATCAAAGCATTGCAAAAACTAAAATTATTCCAGAATTGAGCTTTATAGGGAACAATGGCCTCATGTCCGTTTAGAAGAACTTTGAGTTACAGTAAATGACTAAAGCTGGAACTTGACTCGTTTCAGGTCACTATATGGAGATTAGCAGGCTTGCTCAGAGATTCCCTTGAAAGTAATATGTCAATTCAGGAAATAGAAATCAAATATATTCACCAACGGAGTTCTTCATAGTCATGAATTGATTTTGATGTCAGTTCCAATTTGTTGTGAAATTTTTGAGGCATTTCCCAAGAGATGGGGCTTCAGTGATTTAGTTTTTGTTATGAACTAAAGTGCTCAGTTTTTCCTGGGTAGCACTTATTCACTGCTCTTGAGATTTGTTTCCTGCTGTTTTGAAGCTTGTCCTGTCTTTTGCTTTGGCTGGAAATGTTGCTCAGTTGAGTGGTGATTTTCTGTGGGAAAAATGTAAGGAGAGAGCAGTGTAGGACAGACTTTCTGAAGTCTTGCAAACCTGTGGCACAGAGGTCTTCATGAAGGCTCTTGGTGACCAGAGGAAGCTTTCTCTGCATGAAATATTTTTGTGTACATGTAGGTTTTACAGTTGACTTTACTAATTAGTCTGCAGAAATTTCTTCCTTGAGTCACACTTGTTCTTTTTGCTTCCAGTAAGGCTTAACCTGCCCAGAAATAATTGTACTTCTTGACGTATTTGTAATACTTGATTAACTAAATGTTCAGAAGCTGTAACAAATACTTGTATTTCTATGCCTTCATAGTTTATTTATTTAATAGATATTTTTTAAATATAGCTTAACCTTTTCTGTTGAAAGTGGAATATGTAGGTCTTTGCTTTTGCAATTCAGTATGTAGCCCTTAGCTTTTGCATCAGAGTATTATCTTCTGCCATCTCCGTCATTAAATAATGGTTGGGAACCGTCAGTTTATAGGGATTCAATTAAGTAATTTGTTTCTCATAATTAAATAATGAACCACAGCAACCAACGAAGTAAACACACTCAGAAATGATGTCTGAAATATTTTTCCATAAGTCTGACACCAATCCAATGGCTGTATCTCAGGTAATAAAACTGATTTACTATATTAGATAATTTGGTCAGTCCAACCCAGTCAAGGATGGCCATGATTGCTGCTAAAAGGGCTTAATTATGATGGCATATGTTGTCATTAAGGCTTTGTTGGTCAACCATGGTTATTAAAAATGTTTTACTTTTCTTTGAACTATTGATTTCTTTATTGCAATGGTATTCCACAGAATGATAATATAATAAATTGGCCTTCTGATTCCATGAGATGAAATAGAAACTTAATCTTTATTTCAGGAAGGAGAGAAGAAAGAATAACCTTGGTTCCCATCTGAATGACTTTGTGTTGCCTGCTGCCCACGTTTAGTTAATCATGAATACATTTCCAGTGTAGTAGCAAACATTTTATTTCAGCATTATGTGAACGTATGAACATGCTCATGCCCATCAATAAATGGAATGAATTGAATATCTAAGGTTTGTGTGGGGGAATTAGCAGGGGAAAGGCAACTTATTTCTGACTGAAAATTCTTACTCGTCATTGAGCATCCCTGTAATACAAAAGGCTGTTTCTGCCTCTCCTCCCAGATCTCAGTTGTTCTGCTCCAGTGTAGTGGAGCAGGTCATCTTCCCTGTTACAAGCAAGTGCTCTTGTAGCTTCATCACTGAATGGCATTTCACTTGCATTTTTTTATTTCATGAGGATGTTTGAACCAGGAAAGGTGGAGCCATGACCTTCATTCTGCAAAGTTTCTCAGGTTAGGAAAGGAAATGGGACCTGCGATGCATGAAAATGGGTGTTAATTTGCTGCCTTACAGACTGGCCTGTGTCCATATTGCTTTGCTTAGTCCTTGAAACAAGGACAGGGCCAAGCCCAATCTGACCCTTTTTCTATTTTTATTTTTTCACGTGCTTTGCAATAGTTCTGTGCATCACTATATTTACTTGAAGGGCTTACATATTCAAACCATTTCCTTTTCTTCTTGACTTTGCAAATAAGCTTCTAAAGCTGTAGAAACTATCTGCAGCTTTTACACAGCAACTGCTTCCTACCCTCCACAGCAGCGGAATTACTGAAAGATGAGCATTATGTTCAAGCATAGCTTTACTGGTTTGGCACACAGCTGTTTCAAAAGTGCGTTATACTTCAAAGGAGCATAATATTATTTGAAATGTGTGTTGCAAAATAGAGATGTAGCAAAACCTATAGTTTTCTGCATATTTAGGGAATATGGTGCTTCTAACTACCAAAAGATGTTAGGGCTGGATTGTAATGCAGAAAGTATGAGAGTCTTTAGGGAGATGTTTTGACTGTTATAGAATGTGAGGAGTATCCGTCGAGGACAAGTTTGTAGAGAAGAATTTACATAAATCTGTGTGTACTTTGCTAGGGAAAAACACAGCGATTCAAGGGTGATTAAACACCCATGAGACCATTGGTGAGATTATGCTATGAAAGAAGATTTTAGCAATGTTTCAGTTTATAACTGGATTATGTTGCACGATTCAATGGTACATAAATAAAATCTTTTAGGAAAGCTGCAACATTCAGACCTCCAAAAGGACAGAGATGATGATGATGATAAAATACCATTAGAGTAGGTTAATGTGGTTTTTGTTTTGTTTACTGTCATCTGTGCAATGATGCAACAAAGAAATAAATAAGATTTTTAAGTCACATGTGAAAGATTTGCCTGCAGTGTTTTGTGAGAACACTTGAAGTGTGAACTCTCACAAAGTGAGGACACTTTGCTCCATGTTTCTGCAGGCAATACTCTGAATAGTGAATGAATTTAATAAGATTAATTTAGATATAGGGTGAAGTGGAGTTGTATGATTATTGCTCATTGACTGTTATTTATGCTTCAGTAAGGTTTTAAAATTGTCTGTTTCTGCAGGTGAAAGATTATTTTGGGTTTTGATCAGATCTGAAAACCTTTCTGAAATTTTTGCTGACTCATCCACTCTATACAAAAATTTGTTATATGCCTCAAATGTTTAGTAAAATATTTTCTTCCAAAAAGAAAAATATTTTGAAATAAATCCTACATTAAAAAATGGCTTACAGACTGTCTTAAAAAGCCTTACAGCTTATTTTAAAATTATCCTGGTAGAATAGTATTTTTCTTGTCATGTTTGTTGAGAGTAAGATGATAACTGATACATATTATTCAGTAGGACTGACAAATAACAATCAATCTGTGATTTCCTTTGATAGATTTTTATTATGTTCAGAGCAAGAATCTTGCTCAGTGGCTGTAGCTACAATTTAATCAGTAGAGAATATAAATTTGCTGCTTTGACAGCCTAATGATGTAGAAAACTCTGAGGAAGAAGTAGTCAATAAAGAGGTAGATGCTTACTGATCATACCCTTCCTCAAAGGAAAATCTTACCTGTACTGTGCTAGTTAGGTTTTGATTTTAATGGTGCAAGAGATACCTAAAATGATGAGTAACAGAACTTTTCTATTAAAAAAAAAAAAAAAAAGTTTAACCATGTAAACGAATTTTTACTTTGTATTATGTATATAATGGAAGGGATTGTCCATGCCCTTGAACTATCAGTGATGTAGTCAAAATGCTGTATTACTCATTAGTGTAGTTTGTGTTGTAAAAAATTAGATGTTTACTGTAAAGATACTACTTCTTTATTTTTCATTCTCTTTTTTTTTTTTTTATTTAAATGCAGAACTAGTTTTTCCTGGCCTTTTCCTATGAGGAATAATATTCTTGCAGCTAACTTCAGCTGCTTTCAACTATATCAGAGGCCTGCAATTTTTTTTGAAATAAAACTGTGTTACTGATTTTATAGTTAATTTTCCCATTCAACATGTAAGAGGAGTGTGGTGAATACTTTATCTCACGGTGGGTTTTTAAGGAAGCGTTCAGTTCTGCCCCAAACAGAACAGGAAAGACTTTGGCTTCCAGTTTCTTGGAGTCCTTTTTCATCCTTTTTCCATTTAGAAACAAAGGAGTGTCTTTTTGAGAATGACAATGTTACTGCTAGAATGAAGTCAAGCATAAATAAATAGTCTGTGAGAGTCAGTACATCTTGTCAATGTAATAGGAACTTGAAAATTTGCAGGTGTTGTAAGTAACTGGTAAACTCTGCATCCCATAAGTATTACCAGAGACCAGCTAGGAATACAGTTGCAAACACCAGTCACTTTGCTGAAAGATTAAATCAATGAAAGTATTATCAGTGCCCTTTTTGTTGGTTTATCAAGAAAAATACACAATACAAGAAGTTATTCTGTCAAATACAAAACCCAAAACAAATTTATAGGCATTTTGCGTTAGGCGCCATCTGGACTATATGTGATTTTAGGATTCATTAACACAGTACTTGGGGTTTTACGACTTCAGAATGATGGAAATCTAATCCAAAATTAAAGGTAAGGCAGGAAAGAGGCCTTTAGTGTTTCAGAAGCAACATAATATATTGGTTATCCCTTAGCTAAATTTGCTCTTACTTCAGAAATTGTACAGTTCCTACCACAAGTACTTTTGTATACGGCATTAAATGTTTAAACTTAATAACATGTTTTTTATAACATTACTTACTTATTGTGACTTCAGGGGGTATTTAGATGTCTAGACCAAGACCTCCTCACAGACTCAGTGTATGGTAAGTGTAGATTTCTGCAGCAATCCTGAGCACATCAATTTGACTCATCCTTAATAAGCTCTGAAGAAATCTCTCTGTATCTGTTGCTTTTGCAAAGAAGCTTACAGTCTGTAGTGATCTTACTTAAGCATTTAGTACGCTTAATGTTTGGTGATGTGAATACTCTTGTATGTTTTCTTGAAATGCTGCTTAACTGGTCCAACATATCAAATTAGGGTTTGATACCTGAAGATAAATTTGGAGTGTGAGTAGGCTAGAAAGGTATCTGTTCACCTCATTTGTGAAGGTCGTCATGATAAGCACTTCTTTAAAGCACGCTGTGATTTCATGTGTCACAACAATTCAGGAATTTTATATGAGAATAAAGTAAATGTCATTACAATGTGATTTGACAAATTGTCTGTAAAATAAATCAATAAATGTTGTATTAGAAAGGGTATATTATTAAAAAAAGGTGAAAAACAGAACAAAAAGGGAGAAAACTCAGCCATATTTTTTTCCCCTGTTTGAAAAGCAATGTATTTGGACTTACAGCAAGCTTAAATGTTTTAAAAACAAGTCAGGTTTTAATACAACCAAAGAAGAATGGCACCAGGAAAAATTGGACATTTGAGCCAGAATAAAAGAAAGAATGGAAACCTGCAAGTGTGGAGGACACACTGATGGGGTTGGTTAAGTAACAAATTTCTGGATATCATCATGTCAAGCAAAACCCACCAGGCAGTGTTCCAATCTAATCTGTCAGCCTATGAATAGGTTCTTTGCAGGAATCATGCAGTATAATTAAAGTTTAGGAAAGATGTTTCAATCTGTGTCTCCTTAAATAGTGATAATTCTAATTTGGGAAGGTGCTTAACCCTCAAATTTGAATACATGCATTTTTTCAAGACAACAGTCAGTCCAATTAAAAATCACAAAACTAAAAAAAAATCCCAAACAATACTTTTTTTTTAAGTTTGCATGAACCCCCATATGTATGCGTGACAGGTTCAATTTGATTGTACCAAATGATGATAGCATTGCTACTAGAACTGGGAAAAAGTAGAACTCTGTTCTGTCTACCTGTCTTGTAAATTGCTCACTCCCTAGTAATGCCAGTGACATTTCTGGTGCTATTATAGGAAGAAATTAAATTTCCTGAAATATTTTGATGCCAGAAGACCTAACTTCTCTGAACTTCATTACCTCTGAAAATCTGCTGCCTGTGTTTCGCATAGAATACCTCAAGCAGAAACCCCTGCTGTGTGCATGTTCATGTTGATTGCTGGAAGGATGTTGTCATAAACACGGTGCTGAAGGACTTCCTGTTCTTCCTCTTCAGTGTTTCACCTGTAGTGGGCATGCTAAATGACAATTTAAAATCAAATCTAGATTATTTCCTGTTAATGTGTAACAGAACACTGTTCACACTGATATTTTTTAGCTCTTTGAACATGTGATTAGCTCAGCAGAATCAGACTAGGCTATCTAAGAAAATTCAGTCTCCTTCCCGCTGAATGTTGTTACTCTGGCAAAGTCCATGTGTGCCACGTCCTTTCATGTATTTGCAGTGGGTAACTAATCAGTTTCACGTGCTCGCAATCTATGGGAATAGGATATCACAGAATCACAAAATCATAGAATCACCGGGTTGGAAGAGACCTTCAAGATCACTGAGTCCAACCCATGACCTAACACCACCTCAACTAAACCATGGCACTGAGTGCCACATCCAATCTTTTTTTAAACACATCCAGGGACGGTGACTCCACCACCTCCCTGGGCAAATGATTCCAGAACTTTATCAAGTGTACTTGTCATGTACCCCCTCATACCTGCCAACTCCCATTCAATTTTGTGGGCACAAGGGTTCCCAAATGTTTATATGGTTGATCACGTTTCCATCCAGATTGCTGTTTGGGCTACCTACACTTTCTTGGCAAATATATTCCAGGGGAATTGGTGCAACTGACTCATGAGGGATGTCTTAGTTTATGGAGTTTTTACTAAAGGTTAGAAGCTGGAAATAAGGAAGGAAAAAACAGAGCAGAATAATTTTACCTATCGGTGAAGTATGAAGAAATTTATGGATTGCGTGGTCTTGGCTCACCATGCAAGAAAACCTCTGACCATTTCCCAGCAGTGTAATCTCTTTCAGTGTTCTATTCTATGTACACAGGTGAAAAAAGGAAAGCAGAGATCTTGTGTTCGTGCCTATCCAGAGATTTTGTAATGAGTAGAAAAAGTTCTTGCCTTTAGAGAAGTTCAGGGCCACGACTGGAGTACCCAAGTTGGTGAAGTACTGCTATTAGGCAAGACTGAGGTGTATCCAGGGTCACTCAGCCTGCCTTGCTTCCACCACCACCACATGTGCTGGCAGTAATAGCCTCTGTTGGATTGAGGTTCCAGCTGACCAGGGTTTTGTTACCTAGTTGAAACTGCTGTTGGAGCCAGACCTGGTTTTGGACTGGGAATCTTTCCTGAAAGATGGACTATTTTTAACAGGAAACTTTGCTGAATGTTAAAAACTAAGATCTTTTTAACCAAGTGGGCCTACAGGACACTTTTCTTTTAAGAAATTGTTCTGATTAATTAATTACTTGGTTTTCAGTGAGGATTTCCAAAAGAAGTCTTTTCAGGCTCAGTTGGAGATTGAGGTGTGTACTTAGCCTTAAATGTGAAGAAACTTCTACTGAATTATTGATTTGTAACTGTTACTGAGATCTTAACCTGAGACAGGTTTATGAAAAGGCTGTACTCAGACTCTGAAGAAGCCTGTATTTTTAAAATATTTTAATTTTAAATATTTATTAAACTAATAAAAGTAATCATTAAATTTTAATAGCAATCAATATTAAATAAAAAGTACATTAATAATATATCTTCTGTAGTTACTTTTTATTTCATTTAATACATGAGGATTGTGTATGTAGCTAAGTGTGTTTCCAGTGACCTGAAATGGTATCTGCTAAAGATGCTCACTTGAGTTTGTGGGTTCCCTGTGGTGGTGGTTTAAGTGACACTGTTATGTTCATCAGTGTGGTAGGAGGACATGGAGAAAAAAAGATTGTTTTGTGAAGACTTGTAAAATCAGTTCTGAGTGACAAAACTGATTTGGAGTGGGAGGACTCAAGGAAATGAGACTGGAAGAGAGGAGCATTTCTTCCTTTCGATTAAGGCACCAAGAGCAATTTTCCTAAAACTCAGCCAACCAAGAAATAAAAAATGTCATACTAACTCCCACATTTCCATAAGGGAAGGTATGCCTTACAAGATCATTTAGATTTATTTATATTTGTATACTTATTTTCTGGAGTTCGATGTGCAGATAGAAATATACTCTAGAAATTCTGATCAGTCAGTTACGATGTAGAGATTATTGCATTTATAATTTCTTTTCCTTTTATTTATCTAGTTTATTTTTTATTATGTTGACTAGTTGTCAGTGTAATTTTGTACAAGTGATTTGATATCCATGTTCCTCACTTTCTTGACTGATTTCAAATTAGAAAAATATTATTTCACCATTTTGCAAGCCATTCAGTGTTAAATACTTTAAGGAATGTAACAGATTCAAATCTTGCGGCTATTGTGGTCTTATACGTACTTTGTTATAGCTGTGCTCCACAGGAAAATATGAGAATATTTTGATATTTCCTTTATTTCTGAATTGGAAAACAATGCAGGTACTGCATTATCAGGGTAATGGAAATTGACATAATACTTAGTTTTATGTGTTAGACATCTGTACTTAATGTCTTTGCTTGACTGTCTCAGAAAAGCAGAATTTGCAGCAGAAGCCACACAGAAATTTCTGCAGTGTTGACAGTATGTCTAGAATTTTTGTTCAGCCCTGTGTTTGCTTAATAAAGATATGTTTGTGCATGTAGTTCTCTCTATATAGATGCATCTATAAATACAATTTAAATGTGTCAAAATATATATTTACAAGTAAAATTCTGTAATAAAAGTATTTAAACAAAATTAGCCTGTATTCCTGTCAATGAAAAGATAATAAATTGTAGAGCAAGTACCAATAATAATTTTCAAATTTCTATGCTCTTTGCATTTTAAGAAACATTTTTCGTGTTCCTTTTTAGGTTCTTTCATGGTTTAGAATTGTAGATCAGTTCTTATGTTATATTTAGCTTTCTTTGTTCTTGGGTCTCACTTTTATGTAAGAAAGCAACTGTGTCAACTTAGGTTCACTGAGCCTTAGTCTTTATTAAATATTGCCACTACTGAGGAGTAGCTTGGTTTCCCATTGATGTTTGAAATACAGGTTCAAACTTAGTTGCTTCTGTTCTATGCCGCACTTAACTCTCTGAAGGAGAAGATACTTTAGGTACATGGTGTGTTGTTTTGTTCTGTTTTGTAATCCAAGATTAGATTCAGTAAAATAGGGTATAAGTACCTTTCGTATTTCTGATTTAATTTGCTTTTCTCTGAATGAATTTTACTTTTTGTTTTTTGGGGTTGTTCGGTTGTTTCTTTTTTCTTCTGGCATGTTCTAGGTCTTTGGTGCACAGCTGAAGCCTGTAGCTTGTGGGCTTGGAGGCTTTTCACCAAAGCCCTTCATAGCTAGCTTGTGGTAGCCTCGTAACTTCAGGTTTGAAGTTTCCTGCCCCTGGAGGGTGACTGAAGCCTGAGAGAACTTTTTTAGTTTGCCACCTGCTGGAGAAAACTGGTTTTATTCCCTGGAATTCAATTCTACATTTTTAACAGAGAACCCATATTAAGGGATCTGTCTTTGGACTGACCTCAAGTGACCCATTCAAGTAGAGTAATTTATTCCATGTTTGTTGTTAAGGGTAGAGGAAACCTCTAATGACCCACTGATTGGTGGTTGTAACTCCAATTAAAATGGCAGCTCAGAAGGTCTTGCTTACTGTTACCAGGTCTGACTCAGCACTTCGGTTGGTTCAAGTCTTGTTCATCTTGCAAATTGTAGAGTCCTTACAGGAAACGGGTGGTAGAGTAAAGGTACATGTTAAAAGAGAAAGCGCCTTTTAAACACTGATTTAATCTGAGAGCACAAGTACTAAAATCCAATTAAAAATAATACTGTTACTGACAGATGAAGCACAAGGTAGCATTAAAGTTTTTCTCATGCCTGTTGCACTCCTTAGAATCACTCTGAGTAGCTATTTGCAATCATTTGGTGAATCATTATCATTACCTATTCACAATACTTGCAAGGTTCTCAGTCATAACCGTGGTGGATATCATGAGACCATGATGAAGCTTTTAGAGTTAAAATGATAGATCTACACATTTTGTTAACCTTTTGTGTCAGATTTAAATCTGCTCAGTATTCACTAGGCATGCTCAGAGCTGTAACAGAGACATCAGTATATGTTCTCTCCTATACTAATATTAAATAAATATTTGCTAAGTCACTCCTACATGGTAAACTTCTTGTATGAGCTCCCTTCTGGTCTTTTGGCAGTGTTACAGCAACTATTCATCACTCTGTTTAGGATTTCCATTTTTATTCTACTGACATGTATTAACGTTGTGTAATGATATCCAGCAATTTTAGGTGTTGACAGTGTTTCTAAATTTATATGTTCCTGTTTTCTTTGCGATATCTGGACTTGTAGAAACACCACATCATGCACAGTGATTGCCTAGCAAGTAGTCAGGGTGAATATTTAATTTATAGAGTTAGCCATTACATTTGCATTGTTTAGTAATTTAAGTATTTGGTTTATTGCTAACAAACTATGCATTCATAAATTATTTTTCATAGATGGTATTTATAATCCTGTAAGAATTTAAATATTGGTATTAAATAATGCCTCTTTTTAAGGTTGTTATTAATTTTATTTATTCAGTAGCTTCAGTGCTTGTGGTGTATGTGGTGTCTGGACTGACTTTCTATCACAGCCAGCTATGCTTCGATGACCAAATTTGGTTACATTTTTTCAGGTAGAAATTGTTTCGCTGAAAATGTCATTTTCAAAAGTTTAAAAATTGAAATATTATTTGAAAATTTCAGCAAAACTGTTTTTGCAATCCCCAGAGTCTGTGAGAACATTATATTCTGTGAGAGAAATATCACTACATGTTTTCAGTATTATTTGAGTATGATAATGTATGTAAGATATGGAGTCTATAAATCTGTAGATTTTTTTTAATGGAAATTACATGGTCTGTAAATGGAAACAGTTTCAAAATTATTTTTCTGGGGTTTCTGCTGCTTTGTCTTTGAAATATTTTGTTTGTTTTTAATACTAGCTATTTATCAACTCTTTTAGCCCTTGATCTAACCTCACTGCTGTGTGTATTTGCAAGGTGTGCAGAATTGAGTGATATCAACAGGAATGAGTCAAGTACATTGTTAAATTGTTTGGAGACAAGTTTTATGTATCTTGTATGTGTTTTGTAAAGTTACAGCCGGTTACATGGCAGTAGTGCATGGCACATACTCATACCTGCTACTGCAATGTAAATAAATAAAAATGGATAATAATCATGGGTTTGTTCTCACTCTGATTCTTTTTTTCTCAATTATTAGTCACATGGATAAATCCCCTGATAATCAGTTCTCTGGAAGTTTGGAGGTGTGTTTTTCGCAAGTAATCTCAGGAAAAAATATCAGAATTTAGAAAAAAAACCCCAAAAAGGTATTTTTTTTCTTGAAAGATAAGTGAAGCAAATCATGGGTTAGGGTATAAAAAGAAAGAAGGGGCCTCAGACCCCTAGTTTTTTAGGGTACATCAGGATTTCAGAAATTGCAGGAGTTTTAAACTGTCATGGAAGAAATGATCTAACTAGTGTAACAGACCTCTGATACCAAAATTTGAGTTTCTGTTGAAGCTTCATGAAAAAGTAACACAGAAGCTATGGTACAGTAGGTACGTTGCTGCCTAGGTATTATCAGCACATCAGCAACAAATTACAGTCATCCACTGAGGTCAAAAGCACGTGAGTATTTTGTAGTTTGCTGTAGAATGTTTCCTGAGGATGAGTTAGTTTCATGAGTAATGATCCTGCTAGTGGGGTGGAACAGCATTATTGCAGAACCAATACTTTCAGGTATTAATCATTAGCCTCTTACACGTATTGTGCTACGATATTCTGTAGTAACAACAGTCTTCATTTGCGATGACACGCTGGATTGAAATGTTACCATGTTCTTTTGGTTGAACTGAATGTTTAAATGACTCTTTTAAACCTCAGAAATAACTTTTTTTGTACAAAACACATAAACAAGATCTCACTGTGAACAGATTTAAATCCTGTTGTGTTCTGTAGCATTTCAGAGGAAACTTGTGCTCCTTCCAACCCAGTAGTAGACTGGGTAGTAGTCTTTTCAAAAGTAGATTTCAAGAGTACAAAATAATATATAACTGTAAAGGCCATTTAGTTTAAAATAAACAAGAGAGATCTTACTATTTCTTATGCAGATTAATTGATCTGAAAACAAGGTGCAAAACTAATGAGATAAAACAACTGTGGAAAGTACTGAAAACAACTACAATTGAAAAGAATACTGAAGAAAATCCATGTTATATAATTACTGTAATATCAAATTTATATTAAGAAATATTAAAAAGATTGGTGAAGATTCAGTGAATTAAACCTACAACAGGTAATATATCTTTCCAGACATAAATATCCTATGTAATTTGCAAATTCATGAGTTAGGAGTGCACATAGCACATCATTTTATAAACTGGTAACAAGAAGTTCTGTATGGAAATACACTGCCTGTATTGCATGAATTAGATCTGCTGTGTAAATTGTTTTCATTAAGTGTTAGTGGAGGATCTGGTCAAAGAGCCTTAAGAGCAACATAACAAGGTAGAGAGGGGGCTGTGGTGAAGAAAAACATCATCCAGAGTCACCTGCCTGAAGCTAGCTTTTAACCAGCTCTCAGGTTTTCTCATCGATCATGTAGGAAGTCTTTACATATAGCCTTTTAGTACTGTGGACTTGTTTGAAGGAAAAAAAAAAAAAGCCATGTCTTTGTTATGGAGAAAATATTTTGTTCAAGATAGGTTCTGGAACTAAGTAAAACCAAATATTGATGCACACTTCTCAGAGAGAAATATTAAAGAACAAAAGCGCACATCTTGAAAACCACAATAAAAACTTTTAGTGTTTTTTTGATAAATACAGAAAGGATTATTCAAACATAATTGCTAACAAGGGATTAATTAGTGGAGTGTGTACAGCCAATGTAGACATACACTGCAGAAAACCACCCTGACAGACAGATGTTGATGTACTAATCAGTTAATGTTGTTAAGAGTAAGTGATAATTAGAACATTTGGAAGGGGGACTTCACCGCCAGAATTTGTCTGTCAAATGTGAAGTGCTGGGTCCTGCACTTGGGTCACAACAACCCCATGCGGCACTGTAGGATTGGGGCAGAGTGGCTGGAAAGCTGCCCAGCAGAGAAAGACCTGGGGGTGCTGGGCAATAGCATCTGAACGTGAGCTAGCCTGTGCCCAGGTGGCCAAGAAGGCCAATGGTATCCTGGCCTGTATCAGCAATAGTGTGGCCTGCAAGACCAGGGCAGGGATTGTCCCCCTGTGCTCAGCATTGGTAAGGTTACACCTTGAATCCTGTGTTCAATTCTGGGCCCCTCACTACAGGAAGGACATTGAGGGGCTGGAGTGAGTCCAGAGAAGGGCAGTGGAGCTGGTGAAGGGCCTGGAGCACAAATCTGATGAACAGCAGTTGAGGGATCTAGGGATGCTTAGTCTGACGAAAACGAGGTTTAGGGGCGACCTTATAACTCTCTACAACTGCCTGAAAGGAGGGTATAGCCAGGTGGGGGTCAGCCTATTCTCCCAGGTAACAAGTGATAGGACGAAATGAAATGGCCTCAAGTTGCACCAGGGGAGTTTAAATATTAGGAAAACATCCTTCACCTAAAGGTTTGTCAAGCATTGGAACAGGCTTCCCAGGGAAGTGGAATCACCATCCCTGGATCTATTCAGAAGGCATGTGGATGTGACACTTGGAGATCTGGTTTAGTGGTGAACACAATGCTGTTAGGTTTATGGTTGCACTCCATGATCTTCAAGGTCTTTTCCAGCCTTAGCGATTCTATGATTCTAACTGTTGCTGGGTTTCTCAGAGCTAAGTGGTGATTCTGTCATGGGAGATGTAATAAGTAGGACAATCACACTTTGCAGGAACTCATGCAAACATGTCTTACTTCAGATAGGAAAATACTGTCTCTACTGTGCTCTGATTTCTTTTACTGTGTGTTGAGTTTTATTGACACGTAATAGGAAAAAGCTTTAATAGAAGTATACTAGAATATATCAAAGAATAATTTAGAAGTGTTATTGAGCAGGAAAAAGAGTGAAGAACTTGAGGAAGGTTTTTTCTTTTTTATCCATAACTGAGATATTGTCTTAAAAAAAAAAAGACAGATCTATTTGAAGTGTTGTTAATTTGCATTCAACATACAAATATATAAAAATAGCTACTATACATCTACCAAGATATTGCAGCAATATTTACTAAAAATGTGTAGTTCTTCCTGTCTGTAAATTTAACTGATCATCTGCTATCAAATAAAAAATCGCTTTAAGACATGCATTCAACACAATACCCATCCAAGTCTGAGAGGCTACATCAGATACACTTGCACATTTTGGAAGGGTTTATAGTTTCTACTAGCAAAGTTTGATATTATTTAATTAATTTGTCTTTTAAAATGTTAATGACGTTTCTGGCTGGCACATTTTATATTCAGTTCTGTTTGATCTTTTAAAATAGTTTTGATTTTCCTGTGTATTTTCCCTTGTGATAATTAACAGATAATTCATTTTCTCAGCCGTGAATTTCTCTAATGATTTGTTTTCAACCAGGTCTGCTTTGCACATCTCACCAATACATGCATTTAAAAAAAATACACTGAGTTGCAAGTGTAAACTGCACATAAAAGCCTTTTCAATTACTTTGCAAACAGATTCAGTTTCTGTAAATATGTTTACCAAGCTGTACTGAAGTATGTTGAGAACTGCCTATTCTGAGTTGTTATAACCAGATTACTGTTTTCAGCTGAAAATTTGTTGTTTATGTCTTTTGTGTATGTGTGGGGAAAAAAAGGGCTTGCTTTTTCCCTTTGCATTCTTACAAAGTCATGCATGTTTCTGTATTAAGGAAGAAGGATTGGTTTGGGATATTTTTCCTAAAAATTGACAGATTGCAGCAAGTTATTGCTTTGTCAGATACCGTATTGTGTTTATGAAAGTTATCAGTGCCACAGGCTTGAGGTATAGTTGCAAAACATTAAAGTCACATTAACACTGTTCAGCTTCCATAATCAAGTGTATTTCTTAAAACAGTTGTTTATTTTTTAAACTTCCTTTTTTTCAAATTTAGCTAATGACATTTTTATTTAGAATTACATAAATATGTCGCTATATTTGCACTTTAAAAAAAATAGTTTGTACAGAGATGATTATGTGTGAGTTTGAAACTGGTTAATGCCTGACAAAAGATTGGTTTTGTGGGTACTTTATATCATACCTGATATCATAGGACTTTCCTGAGAATAATTGCTTCTTTCTGCTTCTTTCTTGTCTACTTCCAAATGGACACATTTTACTCTTTTTTGAGAGTTATACAAATCCTGTAATAACTTCTACTCTGGATCACAATGTGGAAAGGTTTAATATAAAGTGCCCATGCTAGGTAGTACACTTGAGATGCTATTTAATGGCTGTTACGCTGTGAATGATTTCAGATTCTGTGGTGTCTGTCTGTGAAATAACAGGGCAGGAGCTGGATGAGGATCTAGTTGTGGTTCCTCAACTTTGCCTGGAGTCCTCATATTGTCCTTGATGAGCACTGACAGATGGGGATGGCTGGCTCTGAACTCCATCATATCCCTTAGGCTACATCTCCTCCTTCTTTTCTTCTGTGTTGCTGATCCTTCACTCTCCTCTTGTGCATACTGGAAGCTATTCACTATTCAAGGTCTGAGAGGAGATACTGAAACTTCCATTGCTGGTTCTGTGCTTGGTGGGGCTTCTCCTTGCAGGTCTGTCCCCAGCACAAATGAAACAGAGCATGCAGGGGACAGCTGCTACAACTGATCAAAGCAATGTGCTAAAACATGCTGGTGCCAAGTGAGGGAGGCATGATGAGTTGTTCAGGAAACTCGGACACAGTGGGAAATCCTTTAGAGAAAATGTGGTTTTTACTTTGGCACCAAATTTAGAGTGTCTATAAGTATATATGTGTATACCTTATATGCATTACTATTTCATATAGTCTCAATAATTTGTGGCTTCTAACTGTTCAAAGGAGTGGAAAACAGACTTTTGTGGAATGTAGGTAGGATTAAAAAGGGCTAAGGAGCATGACAGCTTTCTTGGAGTCATTTTAAAAAGTATTTTAGCTGTGTGAAATAATGAAAAAAAGTCTAGGTGGGAAGACAGCTCTGACAAATGGTCCAACTTTCTTTTGAAAGTGGGGCTTAAGATTAGTCTATCAACAGCCCTGTCAATCTGAGTCTTGAATATTTCCAGTGAGGCAGATTGCTCCACTTGTCTGGCAACCTGTTTCCAGTGTTCAGTTGTTGATGAATAGATTCCGTGCTGGTATCTCTGTGAGCAGCCGTGGTGGGAGCTGCAGGTTGAACTCTGGGTGTTGAGAGCCCCAGGCGAGAGGCCATGAAGTGCCAACCCTTTGCAGAACGAAGGGCACCGGGACCTGTGGCCCAGCCAGGACTTTGGGTTTTCAGGGAACACGGCAGGAACTGATGGCTCCAGACTTTGGTGTGCTTAGACTGTGAGATTATAAAAGCCCAGGGTTTCCTTTGTTCAGGCTTCCTTTTCAGAGGCAACCAGCTCAAGCTGTTATTTTGTTATTGCACCACGATTAAATTATTTTAAGCATCCAGACATCTGAAACTCTGCTATGGAAAACCTTGTCCAACTGTTTCAATGTGGGGCATGTAGGCAGCCAAATGGGGCACCTGTCGAGTCACTGAGCTGTCCGATGTGAGGCGGCTTTGATCCCAGCTCAGCTGGTCTGCCAGTGTGACTGCCAGAGTGTCTCCTGGATGGCTGGACAGGAAGGTTTCCTTAAAACAGTGACCCTTCCAGTGTGCGGTTTATTTTTTTATTATTATTATATGAGGTTGGTATTTCCACTGTTTTTGTTTCTGCCTGTTGCTTCTGGTTGTGTAATTGTTGATTCTTATATAGAGTGTACCTCCATCTGCTCTATCAACTGCGTTTTAAGTATTGGAAGCTGTCTTTTCTGTAGGCTGAATAAGCCAAACTACTTTAACCATGTTTATTGTGTCATGTTCTTCAATGCTTTACTCATCTTGGAGACCTTCCACCTCTGCAGAGAACACTTGGTGACCTCTATTTTTTTCATTGTCGCTCTTAAACTGTGATTAGCAAAGTAATGCCAATGGAACACATGGAAAATGTGGACTACTAAACACTGGAGAAAAGCTGGGGAATTAAACAGGATAGAATGAGGGGAAAGGAGAGTTAACTTATAATGTGGTATTAACAGTACTTCAAAATGTGTGCTTCTCTGTTGTGTCTTTGTGTTTTGGATACAGTGCTTCCCCCCGTCCCCTCTCAGCTGATGTGTAAATTATTGTGGTTTTTTTCTATGCTTTTTAAGGAATCTTGTTAGGAGGGGGTTTTCCAGCATATCATGAAATCTGTGTTAGCAAATCATTCCTACAGAGGACGGTGATCCTTCTGTTCTTAAAACTCTGTGATAGTCATGATTTTTTATTAAACTAGCAATCATGTAATTCAAACAAGAATGGCCCCATGTCACCAGAACCTATTATTCATCGTAGAGATACTGCCTGAGCAACCTTGAAGGACAGTGCATTGGAAGTCTTTCTGTTGTTCTTGAAGAGCTCTGCCCTTGGGAGTTCTTGATAACATGTGAATTCATGCTCCTTCAGAGAAACTAAATGCAGTGTCTTTTGACCAGGACAGAAAGCAGTACTTATGAACAAGTTTGCACAGTATGATGTGGAAGCAGGTGCTTCCAGCTCATAGTCTTTAGTAATGGGTTACTTGTCAGAGGGAAAGAAATATAATAAAATAGTCAAAATATTTTTATTAGCAACCTGCTAATAAAAGTAATTGTGGTGGCTTGTATCCCATAGAAATCAAAGGCTCTGTGTGCTGTCATCTCATTTCTTTTTTGCTTGAAATGCTCTCAGTGCCTTTGTCAGCTCCACTGCCCATTTATTATTTGTGGGTAATTCTTAAGAAAAAACGCAACACTTTGTCTGTCAAACACTGGTTTTAGTCTGTGTAATATTCATTGTTCATGGGACATGACAAATAGTAGGTGAACATCGCTTGGTTAAAAAGAAAATAAAAAGCACCATCTCCTTATAAAAGCAGGGAAACCAACAGAAGAGAAGAACTGAAATAATAAATGAACAGAGTTCCAATTTTTCAGCCTTCTCTACATTAGTATAGTGTTGTGTTCTAAGTGAAAACCATTACAGAAATAACACACTAGCTCTTTTTCGTTCCCCCTCTTCTGCAATATCTACAGAGTACTTGGTTTATTAATTGATTGGTTTTCTTTGTTTGTAATGATAGGGAAAAAAAACTGGGATACATACGCAGTATGAGACTTTAGGTCCAGGTGACCAACCTTTCTGGAACAGAAGGCCTGTGTTCCCTCTTCAGTGCTGGGAACTTTGCAAAGCTTGGCTTCCAGAAACATGAATCTTTACAGTGAGCTAATTCAGCAGTATTTTCTTATTCTATTTTCATATGAGTGAGAAAAATGCAGGGAGTATTTTCAGGGCTACCTCTGAATCCATCATAATACAGCAGAACCTTCAACCATTAATTCTATTCCCTGTTCAAAATGCGTGTTTGTTTGTTTAGATAAGTCTGACTGCCATCAGGACACAATACTATGTGGGGAAACCCCTCCTCCCCCAAACAGATCTCATGTCACCTTAATATAATTGAAAATTCTCAGAACACTAGGAGTTATGCTGTACCTTAGTTCTTGGAAAGGATCAGACATTAAAGTACAGGGTAGGAATAATCCCTGGTCCTTCAGGCTAGAGGAGAAGCAGTCAGCGGCTTATTTTTGCTATGCTTCCTAGTCCAAGAAGATACTGTCCTAGAAAATTACTTCCAAAGTTTGATGTATGCATAAACCCACCAGGATTTCATTGTTCCCATGTCTAAATTGATATATCTAGAAGTGGTACCCATCTCATACACTGGGTTATACCCCTGTGTGTTTTTATCTAGCTGTGTGTTAGGACAAGTTCCAGGTATATGCTGTGTTTTTCTCTTGTGTTGTGATTCCCTCTGAAAACTTCAATGCATAAAGCAGCAAAGGAGCTAAAAGGTGTAATGCAGGTATCAGGGTTACTTAGTACTCCTAGAATGCTTCTGCACCACAGTTTACATGTACATAGTATTTGTAATCCACCTTTTACGGTATAATAAGATTGTTGTGGAACACACAGTGAATGTGTGGGATCCCAGAGAAATGCGGACATTTGAAATTCACTTGTGCTCTTGGCAAGATCACAACAGTAGTGAAGTATACGGATTTAGAAAGGAAAGGTGTTTGTTATAGGCAGGAAAGAAGTAATCTGACAACATTTAGGATTAGAAGCAGTCCCACTGTGAGAAAACTAGACAATGTTTAAGATAAACTTCTGGAGCATTTTCGTCCCCTGCTGTTGTCAGGTAAGTCGGTGGAGCTAAGATGAACGAGGTATTCGTGTAGTGAGCATTGTGCTCTTGTTGGTCCCACTGTTCTGAACACATGTGCAGATAAATTTTCTGCAGTCTGAATGGGGTGCAGCAGTATCTTTCACCTGTACCTTTTGATGGGCATTTGGGTCTGTGCTTTCTTCTGGTTTTTACTTTCACTGAAGGCTGGATCCCACAGTGCAGTGTCCTATGCCTCTAAAACAAGGACTGGCACTTTGGTTGTCCAGAGGTAGAGATGTACCCTTACCAAAAGCTCCATCTTTGAAAGAGATGGATAGTTGAGAATAAAGTTGTTTCTGTTCTGTTAAATCAGTTTAATATTTTTCCTCTATGGCGTGTATTACTTATTGTTACCACAAGTGTTCAATCTTTGAGGTCACCATTCGGCAGGAAGTTAAAGCAGGACCTTGCTTATTGTGTAGCAAGGAAAAGAGTGAGAAACTGACTGGAATATTTCGGTTTCCATACCATAAATACTGATGATTTTAATCCCTTTCTAGTTAGTTGTTAATTCTAGAGAACTGAAAAAAGACAGTCAAAATAGGTACAGCTCTCTCATCTAGAACTGTCTCCAATTACTTCTGAACTCTGTTTCTGCAGCTGTCTAAGTCTGTATGATCCATATGGATTTTAGTGATGGATGTAGTTTTCTGGTTTAGACACAGGGAAGGCCGTTACTGCATTGCTTTCATACTCGGTGATGATAACTTCACCCCATGTTGCTTTTCCAATTATTTTTCTATGATACTTGGGTTGCACAGTCAGTCTGTTTTATGAAGTTTGGGAAATCAACCCACAACATTTTCAGAATTTATCTGTTTTGCTTTTTGACAGTCCACAGTAATCTTGTGGATAGCTATGATTACTGTCTGTGGTGTGTAGCAGGATCTTGCTGAGTATAATTCAGAGGGGCTTCTTTTTTTCTTTTTACCTGAGTTTTGTAAGTATATAGGAGAAAAAGAAAGGGGAATGGAGGTCACTTATATGTATTAAAAACCAAAACAAAACAAAATCCCAAACCAGAGATTGCTTTATAATGTTAATGTATTTTAAAATGGTCTACAGGTGGTATCTTGAATAAAGATATATAATTTTGAGAGACCTGCTGTCTCACTGTGCTTGGTACAGACACATTCACCTTTTACTGTGTATTTAGGGAAAAAAAAATGGTACTACTTTTCCAGAAACAGTTTTTCTAAATCCAATCAAACTTTCTGGAAGTAATATGTAATAAGTCACTCTTACACGGACACAATCAGGCATTCAAATGCATGCACTGGGTAAAATAATTCAAAGTCGTAGGCTCTGTCTCAAAACCATTGAGTAAACTAATAAAGCTACACATCTCTCTGTTTCTTAGACTGTTCCCTTTGCCTGATCTCAAGCAAAGCAAGAGCGATTCAGGTCATATTTGTATTAAGAATACAAAGATAACTGATAGTTATGTGCTTCCATATATTTGAATTGGGAAGTATTGCAATATTTTTTTAAAAAAGCCTGTATTTTGTCCATATTCAGCAGAGATGCAGAGTAATTGTGTAGACAGTGTCTTCATTCTGTTGAATCGACACTTTTCTCAATTACAGCTTTTGTGAAAAAAACCAAAAAACAAAAACAACCCAACCAAAAACCAAACCACCCTCAAAACCAGGAAAAGTTTGCACATGGTTTCATAACTTATTAAAAGAGATATTTAAATGCAATTTATACACTTAAAAACTGAAGGAATAAACAACCACAATTCTTAGTAGCTGTATACATCATAGCCCTATGTGGTACATGCCTTTACATGATCCCATTCCTAATTAATTTTTCCCTGAATATACTCTCCTATTTGATCTTTTTTTTTTGCAAGAACATTAGTGTTAAGGTTCCATTTAGAAAATGTCCTGTCCCTGGCTGCAGCTAATCAGAGATATTAAAATGTAAAATGCAGGAAAATCATTAATAGACTTCTATGGCATGAAAAATCCAAAGGTAAAAATACCAAATAGAAACCTTGACTTTGTAAGTTATTGACTTAAGCCCTTAGGCTTAAAGGATTTTTAGAGGGTTATGAGGATTTAAGAGATCTCTGCGATTATGTCTTCATTTTATCTAATGTGGCTTTAATTTATGATTTAGGAGTTTATTATTAATTAAATTTAATCTTGGGAGTTAACAAGAATGTATCTTTAATTCCATTTTGTTGCTTTTTTTTACATTCCTTTGAATGTAACAATACTCCTTTGGTGCTGGAACACCTGTTATTTACTGATAAAATTTAATACTGATTCTATTATACAGTAGCTATAGCCACGGATCTCTAATTGATACCTTATTGCACTAAAAGGCCTGACAAATTTAATAAACTATTTTCCTTTCTGTACAGTAGGGCTGTGCATGAGTAGTCTGATAGAGGTTTTGTTAACATTTTTTCAAGCAAGAAGCTATGTAATTTTTCTTCTTTTACTTTCCTTTTTATTTTTAAGAATGTTGTCATTTACAAGTGACCAGTGCTAAAGATCTGGTGGATTTATCCTAGCAGAAAGGCAATCTACACAAGTGAGAAAAAATAATTAGAGTGTGTATACAATCCCATCGCATAGGATAGGCCTTAGAACAATATTGGTTAAAACTGGTCCATTACCTTCTCTGAGAAAGAACGGATAAAAACACCCTTGTGTCTCATTGTCTCTGCTTATGGTCATGCTTGCTTTGGTGCCTTAATATTTCATTAGTTGCTTTGTTTTGGTAGTGTGTTGTTTTTAACTGTAAGGCATATCAGTTGTTCAGTCCCCTGAACACCTCGTGGGAAAGGAGGGCACAAGCTCAGTTGTTTGCTGTTATCATGATGTATTCAAACAAAGCGAGTTAAAGCACATTGTGGCATAGAAATTGCACAGCAGAAATAAATATATAGGGACTACCAGACGTTTATGTCTGTGCCTTGGCTACCTTGTTATTCCTTTAGGCATCTTGTTACTAAATCTAGCTGCCCTCAAGTTTTATAACCCAATTAACTTGGTAACCAGCTTAAAGTTATGTGAACAGACACACTGCATGTCACTGAGCATGAGTGTTTTCAGTGGCCTTTTCATAACTCCTCCTTAAGCAAATCAGATTGTCCTGCTGGAATCTGAGACATGTATCTGTTGTTTCTTGAGTTTCATCTAGAAGATGTACTTCACAAGTTTGTTGTTGTAGTTCCTATATAGGCATTTCAGGAGGAAAGGAATTGAGCCTTTGCCTCTTGGTTGGAATTTCTTAGTGGTCAGGTGCAGCCCTCTGTTGTGACTGGAACTTTTCTTCCACTTTGTGCTTAACAAATAACTTCTTTGTGTGTAGTTGATTTCTGTTCTGTTCTGTTTTAGGAAAAATAGGCTAAAATATCTGCTGTTCCATGCTGTCCAGTATTCATTCATTTCGAGGACGTACAGAAAAAACTTCACCCCAAACCCATTTCTAGCAATGACCAGAGTTCTTGAAGTGACCCAGCCCTATGATTTTTGCTGGTAGTGGCAGCTGCTGCCTGTGTCTACCATCTGCCCTTTCCTGTAATCACCTGCTTACAATCTACTCAAGCATCATTTCGTTTTAAAAACAAGAGCTTGTACTAGACAATATCTGTTGGAACCATCTAGGTTATTCTAGGCAGGAAAATAGTGCCTAGGAAAGGATAGAGCTTCCATGTTGAGGATGGCCAGGGCAGTGCAGTTTAGGCATAAAAATAGGCTTAGGCAGCACTTGTCCTTAATGTTAGAGAAGAGGCAGGTTCCCATATTTTCCTGCCAAACCAATAAGAGGCTTGGTGATGGGAAGAGGAGGCATTTTATCAAAATTTCACTGTTTCTTTTCTCTACTTTAATAGCGTGGAGAAGGTTTTGGTTTTTTTTATTGTTTGTTGGTTTGTTTGTTTGTTTGTTTCTGCTTGAGTTTTTCTTGTTTCTTTTATCCTGAATCCTTTGTGTTTTCTTGACTGTATCTGCCTGTAGAAAATGAAGATTGTTCGCTTTATTGATAGGGCCTGAGTGAGACTGCAGAATCTCCATAAAATGTGGCAAAACATTATCTAATTACAGATCAATATGACCTCAGTAACTAATGAAATTTTATGGAACAAAATTGTACTAAAACCTCATTATCCTTGGACCTGATGTAAGTAATTGAATATCCTGATTTGTTTTTGTGAGGGTCATACACTGCAGGTAGGAGAAACTGTCAGTCTGCTCTAGAAAGGGATACTTGTAATCTGAAACGTGCATAATGTGTCTTAACTAGCTATACATCACCTGCACTTAAATTTCTCATTCTGTGAACTAAAGAAGAATTAGGCTGCTCTTTTTAAATACAGGGTTTTAAAAAAAAAAAATTCTAAAAGGATACAGGCTTTTAATGAAGCATTTTGAAATTATTTATCAACTTGTTTACTGTTATTTGTTATGACCTGACTTCAAACAATTATTGTTCTGCCTTGTCGAGTTTCTTGTCTGCCTTTGTAAACATCTTGAAATTATAAGGTATTTTAGTCCATCTTTAGAATGAATTCACATGTGGCACATCACTCAGGACGACAGAGATACTGTCAAAGGGAATTACACATTTATTGGTAAGGGAGGTCTAGCTGCCTAGGATGTACAAAAAATACCTGTTAGTTTCCATTTTCTCAACAACCAAGTTTTATAAAATAACTGTTCCCACTTGCAGTAATTCAAGAAGTTTAAAAAAGTTCGGAGAATGACTCAAGAAAAATTGTAGTCTTCAGGGTTTAACAACTGCGTTTGCTTCTTACACCTCAGGTTCTTAATCCATCAGATTTTTAACCCAAGGAAGTGTTCATGGCCACTCAGAGTTTTATTTCAGCTGTTTTTCTGTGTGACTGGCATTGCTCACAGCTCTATCCCAAAGAGGATTGCATGACTCTGTTATATTAATTCTCTTTCACATTCTCTACTGTCAGTGATGGTAATGCAAGATAAAAATAGGCTGTAAAATCCATGCCAAAACTGAAAATTCCCCAAGATTAATGTCTTGGCAGAAGGATCTATCTTTTAGTCGGTCTACAGAAATGAAGAGAAAAATTAGGCAAGGAAGGCAAGAGACCAGCACGACTGAGCAGGGAACTGCTGGTCAGACTAAAGGGAGTGAAGCAAATGCATAGGCAGTGTAAACCAGGGCAGGTAACCTGGGAAGAGTTTAGAGATGAAGTACGGTTGTGTTGGGATAAGGTGAGGAAGGCCAAGGCAAAGCTGGAACTGAACTTGGCAAAGGATGTAAAAGTTAACAAGGGCTTCTACAGGTATGCCAACCAGAAAAGGAAGGTCAGAGAAGGTGTACCCCCCAATAAAATGTGCTGGGAAACTGGTAACAATGAATGCGAAGTCTGAGATACCCAACAACTTTTTTGCCTCAGTCTTCAGTAACAACCTCTCTTTCCAGACTTCTTGAGTGGATGGACAGCAGGATGGGGACTTGGGGAGCAAAGTGCCTTTCACTGTAAGTAAAGATCAGGTTCGTAACTACCTGAGGAACCTGAATATACGTAAGTCTAAGGGACTGAATGAGATGTATCCCAGAACCTTAGGGAAATTGGGTGATGTAGTTGCTCAGGAACTCTCCATGATATTTGAGAAGTCATGACAGTCAGGTAAAGTCCCAGGTGACTGGAAAAAGGGCAACATTGTACCCATCTTTAAGAAGGGTAGAAAGGAAGACCCTGGGAATTACCGACCTGGATTGCTGCATCCAGCTCTGGAGTCCCCAACACAGGAAGGACATGGACCTGTTGGAGCAAGTTCAGAAGAGGCCACCAATGTGATCAGAGGGATGGAGCACCTCTCCTGTGAAGACAGGCTGAGAGATTGTTCAGCTTGGAAAAGAGAAGACTTTGAGGTGACCTAATTGAAGCCTTCCAGCACCTGAAGGAAGCCTGCAAGAGAGGAGGAGAGAGACTGTTTACAAGGACATATGGTGACAGGACGGGGGGGAATAGCTTCAAACTGAAAGAGTGGGTTTAGATTAAATATTAGGAAAAAAAATCTTTGCAGTGAGGGTGGTGAAGTACTGGGAACAGGTTGTCCAGAGAAGTTGTGGAACACTTCCCATCCCTGGAAGTGTTCAAGGCCAGGCTGGATGAGGCTCTGAGCAATGTGGTCTAGTGGGAGATGTCCTTTCCCACTGTGGGGAAGTTGGAACTAGATTATCTTTAAGGTCTCTTCCAACCCAAGCCATTCTATGGTTCTGTGATTCTTGTGTCTACCTCACTTTTGTTTCATCTTCCCTATGTGCCTGAAGTTTTTTAGACAGCTGGTGCTGTCCAAATTCCTTTTTCATTTTAAAATAGTTTACCACTTGCATGTCACAGTTTTCAGCTCTCCTTTTCATTCTTTTTCTCTGTTTCACTTACCATATTATATCAAAACGTTGTTCTTGACAAGCGCTAAACAAACACTGAAGAAAAGATTATACTGTGGCTGTCTTTTGCAAGCAATGTGGTAAATCCTGTTTATAGTAGCTGTGTTTGTGTTCCAAGCCATCAATTAATATAAAAGCTGCCAAAACTAATTTTTGCTTTAGAAATATTAATCCTATTTCTGGGATTTTGCCTCTGCCTCTGGGTTTATATAAAGGTGACACAGAGCTAGTAAAATGCCTGCTGCTCACTGCCTATTGGGTTATCCTTACCTCTAAGTAATGGTGAGCCTGTCAGAATAGAGGACCATGAAGACATATCTTGAAGGCTCTCATTTCTCATAGCAAAATGAGAGATACTTTTCAGTACCTCAGTTCAATTTTCTCTTGGCTTCATTTTTAGCTTTTACAGGCTTTCTTTAATGCACTTGTGCTGCCACTTCCATAGCTGTTTAATATTTCAATTTATATCAGTATGAAAAAGTGGAATTTATCCTCTCATTATTCAGCACTCATAGATGTGATTATGTGCTTTGTTTCCATAAGGAGAGAAAAACACTGTGCTGAAACTGTCCTTTTGGTTGGTAACAAAAATGTACAGGTCTTACTGCATCAGTGAAAAATGATTCTGTACACACTTTTTGTGTATACAGAATCATTTTAAACGTGCATATGGGTTCATGAAATTTTGTTTGTGTATGTGCAAACTGTATTATTTCACAGTCCAGTTTGTTTTCATTTCAAATAAATAATACTTTGTTTGCTGATAACACTGACATACGCTACCGATCATTCCATTCTGATGATGGATTCCAAGGATAAAATGCTCTGTGATTTCTGAGCTGAAAATAGTAAACATTGATGTGCTGTCCTGAGATTGTCCACAAAATGGAAGTTCTTCTGATATCTAACTTTTGCTTCATCACCTTTTATTGTCTGTGTTTTTCAGAACTGTGTTCCAAAGTACAACTTCAGGAATATTTCTCTGTCCAAGGTCTCCCATTCACATAGGGATTGTGCACATTCAATTTTCTTAGGGCAGTGATGGATTTTCAGTGTTCAAATCCTTTGTAATAAATTAGTATTGCTGCACGTACACTTCTGCTATTAATAGATTTCATAGTAAATTAAACATTTTACTTGTTTTACAGATTATATTAGGTTGAACAAATTCATTGATTCCTTAATTTTTTTTTTGGTTTTTTTTCAGTAAGATCCAACTGTATCTTTTTGCACCTGCAGCCTCCTCAGAGGTGGGGTAATGAAAGAAGTAGAAAAGACCATGAGGCTGTGCAAGGGCTTCTCAGCAGTAACAAAAACATCTCTGTGTTAACAACACTGTTTTCAGCACAAATCCAACGCATAGCCCCATAACAGCCACTGTGTAGAAAATTAGCTCTATCCCAGCCTAAACCATTACAGATTGGAAGTCCCAAGAACTGCAGCACTCCGGATAAGCTAAGTCTATGGTCAGAATGTGATCCAGGATCTGTGAAAACGTAGATTTCACTGAAACACCCTTCATTTTTGTTGGCTTTAGTGAAAATTTTGGGCACACTACACTTGCTGGTCTGAAACTGGAATAGATGTCAGATATCAAACACAAACAGCTATTTGATCTGTAAAGGATTGATTTATATTATGTAATTGATACTTAAGGGAAGAATGTCTACTGTTACTTAAGTGTCTGTAGAGCAGTGTAAAATAGGGTCTCTGCATCTGAAGAATAAATATTAATACTAGGAATCTCCCCATTAAATATACTTTTTTTTTTTTAATATACCATATCCATACAACATAGTTAGTGATGCTTTTTTCAGACATTTTACGAACTGCAAGGATCACCACTGGGTATTTGTTTTGCTTCAGCCTGACAGTTGATAGCATTTTTAGCTAATAATTCCTGTGTCAAACAGGTAATGGTAGATCAGATCTCCTTTTGGAAGGACACCAAATCTTGCTTCCAAGACTTAAAAGGAAGACTATATTGCATTCTTGATAAGATGATCGTTTCAGACTTCAACATATATAGCCTCATTTTTTATTTGAATCTGTTTGGCTTCAGTGTACAGACACTGAATGTTAAAACTTTATTGTTTATCAGATAATGATAATTTTACATTAAGGAAGTGAATTAATCTCAATTACATAGCTACTGGATGCACCTTATCTACCTTCAGTTGGATCTGTATTGCATTGAGAAAGGGAGATAAAAATTGCTATCCACAAATTACAGTTCTATACTTTGTATGTTGTGACCTTAAAATGTGCAATCACATTGTGTGGGTGGTGTTTAGGAACAGCTGTTTGCTACCAATTCAATTTCTTTAAGTGAGATAGATTACAGAAACAGCTGGCTATCACATTATTAGAGATTAAGTCTTAAAGACACTGCAATTAAAATAATTATGTTCTTGTTTCTTTCTGGCTGCAGAAATGCTTCTGGGGCTATGGAGATTAGTCTTGTTCACAATGACGCTATATTTAGAAATGACTGACTTTTTTAAATGGTAAAAGAAAAATATGTGACTCCACTATAGCTTTTATAATAGAGCTATTACTTGAAATAATTTTTTCTTCTTTGTTTCCTTTTCCACTGAGGAAGCTTGCCACCCTTGGAGCACCTTTAAAAGTCTATGCTCTGGGCAGGTGAGAACTGCAGTTCAGGAAGCTTTGAGTCTTCTTTGCTTCTACTAAAATGAATAAAATGCTGTACTGAATTTGGATTATATTATGAGGTTGTCAGTGCTATCTATCATATTGGTTTTAATTGTTGTCAGACTTCAGGTACTTTCACTAACAGTCATGAGGAAACTTATCTTTAACCTTACATAATCACACAGCCACAAATCCTCTTCTGTGCTACTCATGGGGATTGAGTCATTCCCCCAAAATAACCCTGCAGAGATCATGTCTCTTGCATCCTCGGAATTCTTTGGGACAGCTGTGTTGTTTGATTTTTCAGTTTAACTGAAAATATTAGACACACACCTCTCAATATGGATGGAGGCGGTTTTCTTTACAGGGCCAGGCAATTTTCATTTCCCTTAGGAGCTTTGTCATCAGCACTACCTCTTGTTTTATTTTTGGTACAGCCCAAGACAGTCCATAGTGTGCATTGGAGGGAGAAGGTACAGGAAGAGTGTTTTCACTCTGGTTCCAGATAGTGAATAAATTATTTGATTGTTCCCTGGACAGCAAAGCGGCATGGCCTGCCAGTGAGCTTCAAGTCGCCCGCAGGACCTTGGGAGTGAGACCAGATGGGCTGGGAACCTGCCCAAGCCCTGGCTCCTGCGCACTGGCTGCTCCTGCCAGCCTGCCTGCTGCGCCCTGAGCTCCCATCAAAGGCACGTGAGGACTGTGCTCCAAGGCCGGCCCCTGAGGCAAGCCAGCGTTTGAGCCCATTTCTAACAGGCTAACTAGGCCCTTGGGTCTTCTGGCCATACTTAGCGCTTTCTGGAACAGTAAGGGAGAGATAAATCGTTTATAGGGGTGAAAGCTGCTGCTTCTCTGGACTGATAGGAGAGGCTGGTTCTAAAGCCCTTGTAAGTCGCAAGTGATGCTGAAAAGTGCTGCAATGTCATGATTTCCTGTCGTTCTGAATTCTGATGTAGGGCTCTTATTAGATAATCTGGAGGGGAAACAGAAAGTAACAAGGACAGAAAAAATTAATCTTGCTGGTAAGAGATGGCAAAGGCTTTTTGAATAACCATTGTGATTTTTCAGATGCAAAATGTCAGCCTTCATTGTATCTGTGTTACCAGGCACACTTGAGCTTGACTATTTAGATTAGAGAGTGTTTGTTTGTAGCTCTGAACTGTGGCAGAAATATGGGATCAATATTAGCTAGTGCAACTGTAATTCCTCATCTGATGAAAGTAAAATGATAGGGAATGAAAGATATTTTACTAACTGGAACTATTTTCCCTTGAAGTGCTAAAAATCTTCTACCAAGGCCCTTCTCACAGGTCTCCCCTGTATGACCTCTGGTTGCACCTGAGTTATCAAAGTCCTTTTATGAAATTGGTACAACGATGAATGTTCAGAGAGAGTGAGAAGTATTACCTTCCCCAGAACAGAGACGTGAGCACTGATGGTGGGCTGAAGGTGTGTATCCACATAGTCTGGCTACTCCTGTCTGGCTCCCAGGTATTTCCTTCCCACAGCAAACAAACTTTTGAGGATGGTTGTATTGGGTCTGGCTGAGGTGTTCATTTTCCCATAGCAGCCCTCACAGTGCTGTGCTTTGCATTGGTACCTACAAAGGTGTTGATAACACCCAGTGTTTTGGCTGCTGCTGAGCAGCACTGGCACAGCATCAGTGATGGCTCTCAACATTTCCCCCCCACCCATCAAAGGTCTGAGGGTGGGCAAGATCTTGGGAGGGGACACAAGCAGGCCAGCTGACCCCAAATTAATCAAAGGGAGATTCCAGACCATATGATGTCAGCTCAGATACAAAAACTAAGAGAGAGAAGAGAAACTGGGGGGCATTTGTTATTTACAATGTTCGCCTTCTGGACCAACCACTCTCTATGCTGCAGTCCTGCTTCCCAGGAAGTGTCTGAACATCGCTTGCTGATGGGAAGTAGAGAATAAACTTCTTTTTCCTCTTTGCTTATGTGCACACAAACTTCTGCTTTTTCTTTAGTAAACTGCTTTATCTCAACCTATGAGTTGTTTTCCATCTTATTTTTCCTTCCCTTTCCAGCTGGGAAGGGGAGTGCTAGACCGGCTTGGAGGGCACCTGGTGTCCAGCTAAGGTCAACCCACCAGAACGATGTACGCAAAATAGATAAAGCAACAGCTTAAATAACTGTGACACTGAGTCAAATGATTGAACAATAAAGTTTCAGAAAGTGCAGTCAGAAAGAGTAGAGGCAGTATTTAATGATGGAGTCAAAGCACATGGGAAATAAATGCTGGTTCCCCAAGTCATAACAAAATTGCATGGGAATGCAGTAGTAGAGCTATTCTTAAAATTCTGCTGCTATTTCTGAAGATAGGGAACAGTTTTGCTCCAATTAGGCTAAAATGAAGTAGATGCCTAAGACAGTATGGTGAAAACTGTGGATATGTTCTGTAATTATCCAAGGATAGTCATATTTAATAATTATTGAAGTAAACAGTGGAAAATATTTGAAGTGCTCCTGTGCAAGAAGCCACATAACATATGGCAGTCATCACCAAAGCACAGTTGAATGACTGTAGGAGGACTGTGAACGACACATTTTGTGTCCTTCTAGGATAACATATTTTCTTTATATATTTTCAGTCCTTTGGGTTTTTATGGGACTTGGAGCCTGAATATCAAGTGTGGAGTGAGCAATGAAAAGTCTTAGAGGCAGAAGGGTGCAGGTGCATCATTTGCCATGAAGTGTTGAAAGGCTTGTTAGCACCAACATGGGTAAGCTGGAGTGTCGCACATCTGTGCTGTACAATGGGTTCATAGGGAGAAACCTTCGGGTTAATGCAGGCCCCAACTGATATTTATGTGTGCTACAACACAGAAGAAGTTAGACTGAACATGAAATTGCCCTGCTGTGATCAAAGACCACGTAAGTTTTTTGCATGTCTTTTCCATTGTACTACATAGCATGCAGAAGCATTCTGGAAGAATGTAAGAAATTTGGAACTATCAGGATCCTCAAAAGAGCTTGAGTACCCATCTAATAAACTTTGTAAACTAGATGTTCTTTGCTTCAGTATTACTGCATTTATTGCACTGAGATTTGTCCTTGCTGATTTTTTTTTAAGGCTCGTAAGTGTACAATATTTACAGAATGGCTTTGAGTATAAACAGATAAGTTACAATATTTGTACCAAGACTGGTGTTAAATATAACGGGGCTTTATGTTGTCTCTCTTTCCACCAGTCGATCTCCTTCAGCAATGCATCCAGTAGATTTGCAGTTGTGTGTCATTTGCTATTTGCCCATCTCACCCACTCATGCACCTCTGTAAACATGCTTCAAATCCCAACCTGCTGTGGCCTCTTTCCCTCTCCAGGCAGGTACTCAGCTCCTGCTGGGGTGTTGTGTGTGCTGAACAGCGCACTGACCCTGGCAGTGACCTCAGTGGTGATGAGTTGTCTCTGTGATCATCATCTGCTGTCCAGTTTTCTGTTCCTGAATAAACCAAAGCTCAGATACAAACCTAGGCATCCTTTTAGGCCAAAAATTCCTTCAACAAAAATTTTCATTTTGTCTTATATTTAGATATCTTTTAAGAAGAGACTTTTTCAATGCTGTTAAACACAGCCTGTTTCCTCAGAGAGCACAGATGCAGGGGTCTGAAGAAAATCTCTTCCTGATTATTCGGTAGTCTTCTGTGACATATGGAAGACTCAGTTTAAAAATGGGAATCATATCATCTCCTCAAAAGAAAAGAAAACATGAATGAAAATGCAAGGGAGCAGCACTTCACCTAACCTTAAAAATGTGAATAGTCCTCTCTTGTTGGGTTCACCTCATTACAGACTGAGTTTATAGTCTTTTTGATTTATGTTGGTTGCTTCAGAAATAGACTTTTATGTATTACCTTCCTTTTAGACAGAAGTCTTTCCTCCACCAGGTAAAACTTGAATTATATTTTTCTAAAAATGTTGACAAGGTAGGAAGTAGTTCATACTCAGGTGAGCCATTTTGCTCTTTATCCATGATATCATGGTGTTTTTGCAAACCTGAAATACTATTCTAGAGCATGCTTTTGATAAAGGAAGGAGTGCTCTGAACTCTTCCTGCAGTGACCTGTTGCCTTTGGCAAACCTAATTAAAATAGGCTGTGAGTGCCTTTTGTTGAAAGGCTCTCTCTCGTTTCAAAAGAACATGTTAATCAAGATGTGATGCTATTTATTTTTTGCAGAACTCTCATTAGATGTTCCTGGGGTTGAAAGAGTTTTCCTGCTTTAATAATTTGCAGGTTTTGAAGGTTTTTCTCAGATCAGCTGGATGGAAAGTCAAACATAATTTTTTTAACCACCTAGTTGGTTAGAATAAAAACCATTTTGTTTTCAACCTTTAATTTTTAACTGTTGTATAAACAGAAAAAGTTAAACCCAACTGTTTTCAAGTTGAAATATTCCTGTTTTGTTTTAACTCTTTAAACAGAACATTTTAACTAAACTCTTCCCCTTCCCTTGAAGTCTAAATGTTAATTTTTGTAGACAGAACAAAGGATTCTCAACAAGAGTTTTAGTTCAGACTGTCTGATTTAAGTTAGGGTAGCCTGTGCTGAAAATTTCTGGTGATGGGGTACTAAGCAAGGCATAAGTAATTCTAGGTCACTGTGTTTGGCACTATGTGTGGCAGTGATTTCAGAGAAGCCTTCTCAAGATGTGCCTCTGGAAGCACAGCCATGTAATTACTTATTCTTTGCTTAGGAATAATGCTTAGGATACAAGGCAAGGAATAAACGATAGTTGAACTCTTCGGTACAGTACAGCTGGAAAACTTGTTTCAATTCCATGTTGTAGGTCTACTTTTTATAAATTAATGGATATTAGGGCCAAGCAAAAATAAATAAAGGAAACCCAAAAGACTTTTAAAAATGACTTCTAGTAATTATCACTAAGCATTCTCTGCACCACTACAGAGAATTTAACAGCATGAACTCAAAAGTAAATTCTATTAAAATCTTTCTGTTGCAGCATTCAGTAACCATAGTAATGATCAGTGTATGAATTCCCTCATCATCACAGTACACTATACTGGCAATAGTATGATAGTAGATGTTGGCAGCTGCTGTTCAAACACACAGAAGATAAGCAGGGAGCTGGTGAAGGTCAGTTATTCTATAGCTAATAAAGTTGCCAAGTCACCAGGCTTTGTGCTACGACTCATGAGGTATGGCAGTGATTCCACAGAAGTCTTTTCAGTCTCCTCAGGACACGTCTCTGGAACCGTAGCACAAGCCATGTAGATACAGAAGCAGCATATGTCCAAGAGGAAGGCAGTAGGTTGCCATAGTGAATGTAAATGTTGAACTGGTGTTTATCCACAACTAAGCTGCTTTAATGTTTTTACTCACTATGGAACTTCTAAATGTCTTTCCATAAACAGTTCCAACGTGATTGTTCTTTGTCTTCATGTTAAATCAGATTTTAAAGACCCTATATTCTGTGGGTTTTGACCATTCTTGTGTATAGGGATGAATTATTGGTGTATTTTTTTCCGCTGACTGAGCTGTGTGATTTCCAGCACAGTTAATGATGCAGATCTTTAGCCCTGATAGAAGAGAACATGGAACAGCTGTCACCGCATAGCTGGGTCTGTGCTCCCTGGTTCCTGGCAAGACCAGAAGAACAAAACTGCTGAGTTTATGCCTGTTACCCATGACCCAGATGAGGTTAAAAGTGCTGCCGGTTATTGTGCTGGTAGCAGGGAGCTGAGGTGACAAAGGAGTTGTCATAGAAACTCCAAGGGATGAAAATTCTAACTTTGTTTTTCACACTCAAATTTAAATTTCTGAATAGGCTTCCTGGTTTGATTTGGCCTTTGGAACAACCTCTCTCTCTCTCTGCGTTTCACTGTACAGGGGAGCTATAGCAGTGGGTTTTTTCATAACTCCTGTAATCTTGTTTCACCTTTGAATTATGGGTAACCTGATGTGTGCTGCTGTCAAGGTTCCCTGAAAACATCACAAACAAAAGAAAGAAAAATAACCTTGGCTAATGACTGGTGTCCCCATATCCTGCCTTCCTAGCTTTTCATTGTCCTTGTGTCTCAATGTCTATTGTGTTTTATGTAAAAATGTTTCTGAAAACCAAGGACTTGACTAGGATAAGAGTAAGACACCACATTTTTTCCATAGTTTTGTAAATTTATCATGTCTCTTGCTTTTCCAATGTGAAGAGTTGGGATTTAGAGGAAAGAGAGCATTACAACAAGAAAAACAGAAATGCCACTTCAGTTCTGAAATACTTGGTGTGATTCAGCTTCAGTTGTTCTCACAGCCTCAGATCCAGCTGCATGGAAACTGATAAGCATTCAAATTAAACACAAATAGAGATTCTATTCTTTAATATCTTTCATTGAGTCTCTCATCTGTTTGCAGTGGTTCTGTGTCAAGGGGTGTGGTTTTTTGTTCTTGTTTTCCTGTTGGTTTTTGATTTTTTAATAAAATATTTAGCCTCTTTGTTCTTTATTTCAAGAGCAAATCTAAATAATTTCATCTTAAGGCACTTGTCTGACAAGGCATTCATGTCCCACTTTTTACTGGGCTGTTTTAAAATCTTACCCCCAAAGATTCCAAGTATTTATCACAGTTAGACTTTATTTTTTTTTTCTGGTGTGGTCCTGAAGGCTTTCTGGCTTTGAGGGATGTGTCAAGGTTAAATAAAGGAAGAGTGATTTTCAGGCATTATACTGCATTACTTCTGAAGACGCTGTATGGATGTTTTTGTTTGTCAGCTTTGTAACTGCTTTTGAAATCTCTCTTCATGTTTGTCCTGAGCAGCTACATTAAAAGGATGGGCCGAGATAAACCACAGTACAATGAGGTACTGGCAAGATGGAATATTGGAAGCAGGAATAAATTAAAAGAAAAATCTCAATGTGTCTCGGGATAATGTTCACCTTTTAAAATTTTGCTTCTCTTTTGTCACTTTAAACTGATTGAATGTGCTGGTTACAAAAGCTTCCCTAAACTTTCAAGCCTGGTGAAGTCATTTGAGAGTGCTAGCTTGAAGAATTTGGTTATGAAAATGAATGACTATCTGTAGATGGACAAAAAGATTTTGTGATGCAGATGTTCTTCTTTCACTGCCTTTCACTGTTGTCTGTGTTGTATTTCAAGGGTACAGATGATAAAGAAATTTTGGTCTTTACTGAATATCACCGGGCTGTCTTCAGTCTTTTGGGGAAATGGAAATCTCTGCTTTCAGTAGAAGGATGTTTGGTGCTGTGAATGCAAGTGTGAGTCTAAAATTACTAATGGGAATCTTTTGTGAATTGCCCATATCTATGTAGATAACATAGACATGAGCTAAATCACATATCCTTAAAACTGTGAGTTGACATAGATTCTCAGATGAATGTGCACATAAGTGCAAAAAATTCATGGAAAAGAAAGACTTTACTAGGATGCAGTAAGAAGACTACTGTGAAAGTAGAGGTGGCAGAATGAATTAACTCAGCTCAGTGGTTTACACCCTGCAGGCTCTTCATAGAAACAGTTACAAAATGGAAGTATCAAAACGCAATATTGTAGATGGTACTGTAGAGTTGAAACCTGGAAATCATTTAGTCTCAAAGAAATTTTGAAACCTTCTGTATTAATCCAAAGCAACAGAATATTCTGAGTTAGCCAACCTCAACTGGAGATCTGTAGATAGCAAGCTACCTCACAAGCCTTTTGTTTTCTCTTGATCCCATTTTCACTAAAGCTGAAAATGGAATGAAAACAGCTGTTATTTTGTATTTAAGCTTTTAATTTGTAGTCCCAAGGTGCAAAGGAAGATAAGAATTAAGAAAAAAGGAAGAGATTGGGACTGCCCAGGAGATTTGTTTGAGTTTTGGGATTTACTGATTCATAGATACAAACGTTGTTGTAATTGTCAGCTGTGTCAACTGATGTTTTTAATATCTATTTTGAGGACTCTAAATTAACACTTCACATTTTTCAGATGAGCAGCTTTGTAAATAAACATATTTGTCAATATTTACTTGAGCTACATGAACACTTTGAAAAGCTGTTTGAGGCTACTTGAGCCTCACAGTCCAGATTAAAAATATTTGTTGGTTTTTTTTCTCTGTGTAATGTTTTTTTTGCCAACATTTTGCAATTAGATAAGTCCATTGCCATTTTCTTTAAAAGAAACTCATGCAAAGAATCTCTGTTTTATTCATAGATTTTATCCTTAGTTCTTAATCAAAATGTTTTCTCTGTCTCACGGATACCCAGTTCCTTTCAAAACAGAGCCCAAAATCTGTTTGACTACAGATCAAGGTTCTTTCCATTTTTCAAACCTGATTTTTGTTGGAGTATGGGTAAAACTGGTATCAAGGTCATCATAAGTACAACTTTTGCATTTCTCCTCAACTTTATGGATTTCTTCTTAGAATAGCTTTCCCGTTATGATATATTCAGTTTTGATAGCAAATTGGCAGTTTGTGGAAGTTTCCTTTTCTAGGCCATCAGGAAACCAGCTCTGCTCTGTCTTTTCAGTGTTGGGTCAAAATTCAGTGTGTAGAATGTTTCAGTCTTGTCAAAATGTTGAAAAATTAAAATATAATTTCATTTGTTTTTTAGCAACTGTTTAATGTCATGAATTTCTGTCATGCCTGGAATTCTTTCTTGAATTTTTTCATTGCAATTAGCTTGCGTTTCTGGCTAACACTGGAAAAATAAATGAGTCAGATGAGTGTGCGTGTGGTGATGAGTCAAGATTACTGTCTGGAATGCAGGCTCAAGAGAGCAGGAGGATAGTGGTAATTTCAAAATGGTTATTAATGTGTTAGTGAGTGAAACTCGCAACTCATTTCATCTAAATCAAGAAAGACCTGTCAGATAGTAATGTATTTTTGGTTTTATGCCACTTGGGCAGAATTGGACATGTTACTAGCAATGTGCTCTTTATGCCTCCCATATTCTTTTATGATATTTCATTCTTTACAGACAACTGAAAATTGAGGCAAAAAACATTACGTGCTGCTATAAATGATTGATTCCTCGGTCTTGACAACCCAGAAGTGATAATTTGTCAATTTCTATGATTCAAAGTGCAAAAGTAGCTGAATTTGCAAGTTGCATTTTAATATAGCTGCCATTTTGTATGGAGCTCAGGTCCCTTTAAATAATACCTTTCCTTTTGGTACTAAATTCAAGATTCCAGTAAATTCTGTTTTTGCAAGGTTATCCTGATGAAAAATGAATACATTAATATGTACACGTGAAGATGTGAGTGGATATAGTTGTAAGTGAGCTTCATTTACCTACATTAAAGATCCTATGTAACATGCATAACAATGTATTCTTTAATACACAAATAAGAATACAGATGAATTTTTGCTGTTTTTTCTCAGTACTATGAAAAAGACAATTTCCAAATTTAAGATTGCATGAATACATAGCTCATCTCCTGTATTTATACAAGGTCTACAATTAATCCACACACACTGAATTTCACTTTGCAGTAGTTAATGTTTTCACTGAAGACTGATGCATGTATATGTGAGGAATATTTTCCACTTCCTAAATATATCAAGAAAGCAAATTCTCTTTTTTCAGAAACATAGTTTGTAGAGACACATATATTTTTCTATATTGGTAAAACTCAGTATGAAAATATTTTCTGACATCTCACATCTGTGTATGTTTTGATAGTATAAATAGAAGTGGTTTTGCTTTTACTTACTTTAATGGAGGTCTGGAATCTCCATGCTTAGAGATATTCAAAACTTGACTCAAGAAGGCTTTGAGCAAGTTATTTTATGTTGAAGTTGGATCTGACATCAGAGTTGTCCCAGCTTTGAGTAAGAGTTTACTAATCCTCCCGACCCTCCCTTCCANAAAAAAAAAAAAGAAAGCAAAAGGCTTGCAAAAAGCTTGAAAGGTTGCTCTGTGTTCACATACAAGAGATTTTAGCTTTTTTCATGCCCTTTTTTTGGCAAATATACAAATCCTTGGGATTAAAATGTATTGCAGAGAAAAGTGAGCATTATAACTTCTAAGTCAGTTATTTTGTGATAGCTTTCTAAGAAAATAAGTCTTGCCTTTGGTGACACTGGGTAAGCATAATCTCTTTGTAACAAATATAATTCTTGAAATTAAATCACTCTTGATTTCCATCTATGCAGCCATCCAAGATACCATGTGGAAACGTGTGTTACGCTGTCCCAGTGATTTATTCCTATTTTTGTGGTACTAGAAATAAAACTTTGAAAGAAGATGGTTTGTCCAGGTAATATAGGAAGGCTCTGAAAAACAACTGTCAATTTTATCTCAATAAAATAATATTTATGGTGAATTAGTAACCAAACAGGCTAGGTGGGAACATGGAATGCATTGAAAATGTTTTCTGATATTTTTGTGGTTAGAACAAACATGTAATACAGACTCAACATTTAGCTAAGACTGTATAAGACATGTTTGGAGTTCAGCATTGCAAAGATTTCAAAAGATGTGGCCTCAGGTGTCTCTGGGCAGGTAGTGGGAGACATGCAACAAGATTTTATTCTTTAAAAGCTGCAAGAGAGCCAAAAAGCACCCTCATAGATACAGCTTAACAAAAAAAGAAGAGGGGTGATAAAGCCAAAACTCCTTTGTTGAAATAAGAGGTGAAGGAAGCACGGTCTGTGGGAAAATGTCATCCGAGTGCTTATTTTGAATCTGGGTCCTGGAGAATTAAACAGGTCTAAGTTTCTATTCTGTGTCACTTGATAAATGAGTCTCTGATGCGAAGAACTAAGTACCCCCGAGAGATGGGAGACATGGAGGCAGGGATCCTGCAGAGGGTGATCTTCAGGTAACTCTTCTGGAAGATGCTGTGATGACAAAGGGAGACAGCAGATATATTGGAGGTACTCTGTTGAAGTGGAAAAGCGAGTTAGTAGATGCAGAAACTCATTTTTCTGCAGGTTGAGTTGGAGACATGAACTTATATATATGTCACAGATTCAAGCTCACTTGAACTGTCAGCAAAGGTCACCATGCACACAACTGCGATGCTGTTGGCAATGCGTCTGTGAAACTGATTCCAGCTGATGGCAAGAGGAGTGTTCGTATAAGGTGTGTGTCTCAGTGCCTGCCATGAGTTGCTCAGATCCTGCATACCAGTACTACCCAGATAGCATAAGATGGAAAGAAATGAAATTTGAGTAAAAAGGACAAAATAATGGTATTGACAAGTCCCAGTTAAACAGGCCATGTAGGAAGACACATATCTCAAACCAAGTGTAACGTGCTGACATATGACCTTTGGTCAGGGGAAATCATGAGGAGAAATCTCAGACTATTTTACTATTTTATACGATGAAAGGAAAGAAATTGCATGCTACATTTAGGTAAAATGAACAGTCGGCACGAAGTCTGCTAAGATTGAAGCCACTTTCTTTTCTTAAGTGCTATTTAAGGCTATGATACAAGGTAGCTGTCTGTGCACATTGTATCTGTAATTAAGAAGCTCTCTTTTAATGAAAACATACAAGCTTCTGATTCAGCATTTCACTTTCCCCTTAGGAATTCAGTTATATTACTGTATTAATGATAGAAAAGAATAATTAGTGGAAATGTCTTTGTGAACACTTAAAAATAAAGAACTAGAGAGTCCATTTGTTACTGTATCTATACTTCTTGATGAAGAGAGATATGTGCTCAAGTTATTACTTTTACAAGACAAGTCCCTAAAATTCAAGAAAAGCAATGATGCAACACAGATAAAGTGCATAAATATAAGGGAATTGCCAAAACTATATTCAGGAGATGTCCTTAATATAAAACTCTATTAATTTGGAGAATGAATAGAGGGTTGTATCCACTTCATTGAGCAGGAGGCAAAATTACAGAAAAAAGTCATTGTGAAACTGGGTCAATGGAGCCTTATGAAGATTAAAAATGAACAATAGAGCTGAATTTAAAAGAGCCTTAGTACTTAGTTTCAGATTCTGATATTTACATCTTAATTTCTACTTCAGCTCCTCATTTCTGAGTACCTGACAACAGGGAGTTAAGACATAAAAAGGTGTCTTGGAGACAAGATTTCTGAAGTAACTTAGATGTCTATGAAAACTAGGGAGGGCATGATGTAAAAATCCCAAGAACTCCTATCTTGAAACTTTACTAGTGTTTTTTACTAACTTTAGAAACTGTTAATCATAGTGGACTAAATCATAGAATCATGCAGATTGGAAAAGACCTTTAAGATCAGTGAGTCCGACTATGCGTGTAACACTGCCAAGTCCACCACTAAACCATGTCCCCAGCTGCCACATCTGCACATCTCTAAAATGCCTTTAGGGATGGTGACTCAACCACTTCCCTGGGCAGCCTCTTCCCATGCTTGGCAACCCTTTTGGTGAAGGAGTTTTTCTTAATATCCAACCTAAACTTCCCCCGAGGGAACAAAATCCTCCCCTGTTGAAACTGAAGGCTGGAATGGGAGAAGTAACTGGAAGGTATTTAAGCAATGACGGTAATTTGGAAGGGAATTACAGAAACAACAAAGCCAGTGAGTTACCTGCTGCTTTCTGTGCAGTCACATTTGGTGCCAGAGCACGGCTGGCTGCATGTTAGTCCAGCACATCAGTCTCATCTTCCCAATTCTATTCACTAATGTTTAGAAACACAAATACAGGCAGATACAATCAAGGCAAGAGGAAACTCCCAGGGTAGTGAAAGGAGGTGTTTCATTAAAGGAGACACAAGAGGCTGTTCCTGCCATCCGTCAGAGTGCTCTGCAGGAGCCCCTGCCTGAGGGTACCTTTATGGAGCCACTCAGGGTTGGGCAGCTCTGCCCTCTGCCAGCCATCCCCACCGGCTGTGCTGTGTTGGGTCAGCTCTGAGCCACAGGCACTGAGCCTTTTTGAGGGATACCTGTGTCAAGTACAGCTCTCTCAAGTACAGGTCTCTGTGTCGGTGAGTCAGGAACTGCTTACTGGGTTTGCTATTCAGCACTTGGGTAGAAGCTATGTTTAAAAATATATCAAATAGCTGCAGAGGAGCAGGGATTAAACAAGCCAGTTTTGGCACAAGGAAAGATTTATTGAAAACTTAAGAAGAAGTAGGAGAGTGCAGTTCTGAAACATCTTTTTAATGAGGGAAGGAACAAAAGACAGAGTTCAAGATGTGTTTGTACAATAGTCTTGGGCACATGGTGTGACTCCTGGGGATGGTCAGGGCCAGAAGTTGGACTCAATGATCCTTGTGCATCCCTTCCAACTCAGAATTTTCTATGATTCTGTGAAAAGCTCAAGCTTTTGAGGTGATGCTTGGGATAATAAGAAGCTGGACTTGGTCTTACAGTGGCTCCCTTCTATCCCTGTGACCTTTGCAACCTATGTGTGAAGACACTCTGTGCACAATGAATACTGGAGCAACCAAACTGATAAATTAAATCATTAGTATTTCACTGCCTCTGGTGGCTGGAGAGAGTTTGTTCCAGAGGAGAGCCCAGTTGTGGGAGGGCGCTTGTTCTCCTGCCCAGTTGTGGACTTGGAGGCACCTAAATATGGTATATGAAAGCACAGGTAGCTTTTACTTAGGAATTTTTCTGTGCATAACTGATCTCAGAAGTGAGAGACTTTTTAAAAATCATCCTAACTTCAAAACCTTCTGATTGAAAGAAAAGATTATGATTTTGTAAACAATTGTATTTTGTTTGCGTAAATGCTAGTTATTTTACCTGTTTGCTGTCTCTGCAACCTAGCTGCCAGACAAGATGCTCGATTGGTTTGGTTTTCATTGTTCCTTCTCCTCCAAGAGGTGATAAAGTGCTGGTTTATATGGAGGTAGATGTTGCAGTGATTGGAACTGCTACCTGAAGAGTTTGTGGGAGCAGTGCTAAAGCAGAGAAGATATGAAATAAAGATCCTTTATTAGGATGTTTTTCTGCTTTAGAGAAAATATGAAATAAAGATCCTTTATTAGGATGTTTTTCTGCTTTAGAGAAGAAGATTGTAGGGAGTGCCTGGTTTGTTTTCTATTAACAGAGCTATGCTTTAGCTTCTCATATTTTCCTGTGCCTATTGTCCTGGACAACAATACCCATTTTTCAGTTTAATGAGCACTACGACTCCTGCCAGTTTTGTTTAAAAGAAAGAAAATCTTGAAAAGATATTTCATGTAAGGAGTGCAGATTCTGTATGAGTCATTTTATATTGACAAACTTTTCTCTTTGAGTGTGGATAGGTAAATGTTTTACGCTCTTAGCTCTTCATTATTTTAATATAAATTTCTACTTCAGTTTTTGAAGTTCTTTTTCTCTTTTGTTTTTCCCTATGCTAGATGGAAAATATGTACAGTACCTTTGTAACATAATTATTTGGACTTACAGTTCCACTGTACTTCCAGATGTATATAGTCATAAATGCATATTACACATCATAGATTTCAACAGAAAAAAAAGTTAATTTTGAGGATGTTATGTTGTTCCTTTTAGACAAAGTCAGTAGCTCTCCTCAACCTGATTCCATAATGGTGTTATGGTAATCTGATCATCAGACTACCAAGGGAAAAGAATCTTACAGAACCATGTTATGTGGGAACTAATGAGTGAGAAACTTCAGGGGATTGAGTTGCTTTTACAATTACAGGTAATTACAACGAATGAATTAATTACAATTAATTAGCTACATAATTGGGATTCACGGACATGACAGTAATATGGTTATTTGTAAAACAAGCACACAAAGCAATCTTCTCTCCAAATCCATTTTAAAATCTGGAAATGATCTAATTGGTATTATTAAGATTATACCCAGGCTTAATTTCTACCTTTAATCTCCAGTGTCCTCAAAGTATTAGAGGCTTTTTGATACACTGTGGTCTCCCACACTGTGAGATTAGAAAAAGCCATCATGCTCATTTTGTGTTTATGTAAGGCCACAGATGCTCATAGTTAGCCGGATATTTCCTTGTTTCTAGAAATTCTTTGGTGAAGTTAGATAATAAATTGAACAGAGCTCAGTTGCAAAGGAGTTGAATGTGGTGTATCTTACTGAATTCACTGGAAGATTTCATAGGAGGGGATTCATACCTTAATTCATTAAGATTTTATGAATTCTTTCAGAATACCAGGAAATTAAAACAACAGAACAGTAGGGATAGCTTTGATTTGGACAAGTAGAGGTGAGAGGTCTCAAGAAAACTTCATGTTCTATATATGATTTATACATGGTTTATCTTCTTAAATACAATTATAAAGTAGCAAGAGTTTTCTAAATGTGCCTTCTTAGATGGTAGTATTTACAATTCACAACATTCTCCTTAGGTATCTGTGAGGAACTGTGATGTTGTTGCAGCATAGTACAGAATTCTATAGTGGCTTTACAATGCTAAACCTGATTTTTACCAGACTAATTCTGCAGTTTCTAATTGCAATTATCAATAGCATTTAAGGCCTGTTGCTACTGCTGAGTAGTTACCCGAAGCTAATAACTAAATACCAAATGTGAGTTTCAGCATACTGAATTTACCTATCAATCCTATTAAAAGGATATAAAAAACTACTAAAAAACTAAATATAGTGTTGACTAATTAACTTTTTGAACAAATTCCTATCTTGTGCTGCTAAAGAATATCCAATGGTCTTTTAATAGTAGGTTACTGGTTTATTAATGAGAACCATTTTTTTCTCTTGATTTTTTTTGTCATTGAATCAGAGAACGGTTTGAGTTGGAAGAGACCTTTAAAGACCATCTATGTGGTCTTTAAAGCCCCATGGGCTGGGGCACTTTCCACTAGACCAGGTTGCTCAAAGCCCTGTTCAGACTGGCCCTCAGACTCCCCCAGGGACCTTGCAAGCCTCACCCTCCTCGCAGCATGTGGCAACTGCTGCTGCTGCTGGCATTGGCTTCCCACTGCTTCTCAAACTAGTGCTTTTCTCTGCTAACTCTATTGAACAGCTGGAAGTTTATAATAAGATCCAGCTAAAAGAATGTAACTTCTAAAGTCAGCAAGAATATGACATTGTTATTAATAACAAGTCATTCCCAAAGGTGTTCCTGCCCCTTTTCCAACAAAGAGGGAAAACTTTTAAAAAAATATATTTATTTCCAGATTTATCAACCAAATCTTCATTGTAACTGTATATTACTCTTGGTTTTTTATAAGAAGAAAAATAAAGATTATGAATCTTTGTGGGAAAGAACAAGTGACTGTAAATAATAGTGTCTTTTCTAAAGAAAGACACCAGGTATTTTCTGCTTTTACATTTGCTGGTGCTCATCCTCGTATATAATGAGTAATTGTACAGGGAAATAATTGTATTTAGGTTCTTTCATCATGGTCATTTTCAAAGAATTTATTTCTCCCTTTTTTTGTAAAAATTCAGTAAGAAGGATGTTAAAAAACAACCAGTTTCTCATGAGCCTGTAATCTGAAACTCTAATATAATGTTGCCAAATGTTGGCTGAGGGTCTTTAATCTTTTATACATCAGAGTGCCTTTTTTTTCTTCCATTAAAACAAGCTCCCTAGGATGAGATGAAATGTGTTAAATGCTGCAAGTGGAGATCATGCATCTATACTACACATACAGCACCCCAAAAGAGTGGAACTTTTGTGTTTACATTTATACTGAGTACCCTAGGATATGACACAAGAAACTCATTTCAATACTCAGTTATTTTATCTTGCCTCTGGGAGCTTGGATTGTAGTCTGCTGTGCTCATTAATTTCTGATGCTTTTATGGTTCCTTCAGCCCAGTGGAGCTTAGTGGTTGAGCAGTGCTTTATGAAATACTGTTTTTGTTGTTTAAAAGCCAAACTTCTGATGTGTATTAAAAAAATAATAAGCAGGGTAGTAAAAGCAGAATATGAAAATAAGGCTGTTTCTTGAGCTATGATACTATTATTTGGATAAAGATATTTTTTAGCATTTATATTTAATGCTCTGAAAAAAAAAGAGAAAAAACTTGGAAGTTGAGTGTAAGCAAGCGTCTCACAACTGAATTCATAGCATCTGTTCAACACAGTTTTAGACTTTAAATTGTAGATTTCTCTTATTTTTCTAGCTAAGATTTACCCCTGTAGAGAAAATTGCTGCAAGTTCATCTACCTGTTATTCCAGAAATGGATAAATAAAGTCCTTCCTATTTGTTGAGCAAATGTCAAATTTACAGAGATCTGGGCTCATTTCACAGTGTATGTAAATCTGCAAATAAATATTTTGACTTCTACTACCAAATAAATATTTTCTATTAACATAAATGAAAAAAATCTTTTTCATACAGCAATACTTTGGCAATCCTACTGGTTGTATACTTACCCTAAGTTATAGTTCATGGGTGTTGTCTTAGAGCAAAGAGATAAAAACCATGTGAACTTCCCAGTTCACATGGGAAGTTTGTGTAGCAGTAGAAAATGGAAAGCAGATCTTTGGAATGAAACTCCTTGTGCTGTTCAGTAACCCTTTCTCTCTGTGTAAGAATGAAGGATGCCAGAAGAAATCTAGTGCCTACAGGCAAAGCAGATTATTTGGTGTGTTAAAGAAAACATCAGTTCCAGAAAACAGGACATGGAATTTCCCTCTGCAAAGATTATCTCAGGTATTTTTCCCCCATTGTTAGGCTCTCGGTTTACCTTCTGGCATCCAGTAATATCTACTGAAGATTTTATCCCAAGATCTCGGTAGTACTTGTCTCATGTTTTAAAGATTAACCAACTAAAATCCCCGAATATATTTGGCATGTTAATCTTTTTGAGCCATGTAAAATTGCTAAATTTTATTCCAAGTATTTTTTCAAATAATTTTGTCAAAATGTAGAAAGACATGAATTCTTCTTTTTTCTTCAAAGACCATTTTCTTATCTTGTAATTCTAAGACTATGTTTGAATAGGATTATTTAAAAGGAAAATTAGACTGAATACAGTCTTTTAGATGTTAATCCTACGAAAGCTACTGCCTTTGAAATTTTTCCTGAGTGAAATTTCACCTCTTCCTAACACACTATTTGTTTTAAGGGAGAAGTAATTTCATATCAAGCATTCTAAAGGTGAACTTCATTGTTATTTTTAACTGCCAGGTTTTTCTAGGTCCTCTTCCATACTAGAGGACTTTCTAACCTTAAGGCAAGATGGGGACAGGTGCCTTTGATTGAGTAAGTAGGAACAGGGACTTAAATGTTCCTGTATGATCCTGCCAAATGTATAACTTCATGCAGTTAGATAAGTCTGGGAGCCTTGAGGAAACATTAGTTTATGGTAAATGTTAAGCTGGTGCCTTGGCTCCAAAATGTCTTCCCAGGCGAGGTGCCCAAGGAGGGGGAGCTGTGGAGTACAGAGGGCTGTGCCTGAGCCCCATGCCCACCTTGGTGTGGGCTCTGGGATCCTGCCTGAAGCAGGCACCACTGCACCTGGGGTTTTAGCAGGGTGTGTGTGAAAGCTTGGCAGCTGAAGATCTTCTCACTTACCAGGTAATGCTGATACACAGTCTGACAAGATCTTGCTTCTGCGAGTGAAGAGGCGCTTGATCCTCTGAAGCTCAGGCTCAGCAGGAGATGCTCTGTTCAAGGCTGCAGCAGAGAGTAAGGCGCTGTGCTTGTTCAGTGACAGGTGTGTTTTTCCTGTGTAAGAGGCAGCAGTTGGGAGATCCTAATGAGCTGGGAGCTCAGGAAGAGATTGTGTGAATCAAGAGCTCTTGTTTGCTGCAGTGGCAGATGTTGCTTCTGCGAGCAGCAGACATGATTAGTGTCTGGATGGCCTTAAGATGTGACAAGTGTTATCTGCCTAGAAATTTGTCATGCTTGACCCTAAGCAAAGACAGACTAAAGCTTGTCAAATAGGGATAGGCTACAGATGTGTTGGCTGCTTATCACCCAAAATCACAGAGAGTTTTTTATTAGAAATAGAAAAGAATGAGAAGCAGTTCGGTGGTTTTGAATCTGAAATGCTCAGTCAGGCTTAATTGCCTTTAGGTGTAATAAACCTATGGAATAAATGGGATTTTTAGGAATGTAATTGCATGTTTATTTTCAAGGAAAGGACTTTATTAGTTGGTGTTGCAAAAGGAAAAAAGTTACAAATTCAGTGAAGTTCCCCTGGCTGTTAAGTTTTGCATTGTCCTTTTTTAGAATTTCCTGAGAACTCTATGTTTCAACATACTATTTTTTGCTTGGGAAAACGCCCAAATACCTAATTCTAGCTGCAGTTAGTTTAATAAGGGAAACTTCATATCTTCCAAGTGGTGTTGAAGATTTCTGGCCACACATTGGAAAAAAGTTGGTTGAGATACGGTGCACCCGTTGTTTCTGGTTACATACCCATACCTGGAGGAAAAAAGGTAACATAAGAGATAAGTACATCAACGAGAATATGGAGTTCCTGTTATTCCTTCTAACTCACACCAGTAACTTTAGTCTAGAAGGTCAGGAGTGACACACCATTTTTTAAACTACTATGACACCTGACAAGCTTTTATGGACAATGGGATGCTTAGTTCTGGTCAGTTGTTAGTGTAGTGCCTGTAGTCCTGAACTCCTAGTAGTCACGTGGAAGACACAAAGTCAAGTAAGCTCTATTTTGTTTAAACAAAAAAAACCCAAAACAAACAAACAAACAAACAAAAAACCACCAAACCAAAAAAAACCAACCAACCAAACAAACAAAAAACCCCAAACAAACAAAAAATAAAAATCAAAACCAAACACCCAAACAAAACAAACAAACACAAAATGAAACAAAAGGACAGAAGGATGGGTAAGGGAGACACGTTAATCAAAAAGGTTGAGGAGCCTGCACAATGATAGGAAGAGTGATGCATTTTGCATCTAGTAAAATGGTAGTCCTCCATCATTTCTTCTCTTTAGCCTATATTAGCCAAACTGAGATTAAGAGCACATGTTTTCAGGCAGGGAGTAGATGGTGTGTTTTCAAGGCAGACTGCTCTGCTTCCTCAATCCATGTCACAATATTATATTTTTGTGTTACCTCAAAATCTTCTTTTCAAGTTTCCAAAAGTTCTAATGAAGGAAATATGTTCCATGCTAAGAGTCAGTTAGGGCTAACGTTATTCCCTGTGTTTCTGATTTTTTTTCTCCTGTTTTCAGTTTTAGCATAGATCTTCAGTGGCAGTATCAGAATTTTACTTGCCTATTTCAGTTTGTCTGCCCTCTAGACAGAATTTTTCTTCTGGGCCTGTTTAATTTTTTAATCACATACATTATTTGCACAGGACATCTTTACCCCTACTGATCTGAGGAGGAAAAGTGACAGTCTCTTGTAATTAGAATAGCAAATCACAACATTGTTTCTGAAGTATTTATATGTGGCTGCCATGAAATAGATATAGAAAAGTATTATCTATCAGTATTTACTTCCATTATAAGTATTTATTGGGAGAGGGAGACTGACTTTCCATTGGAAAATTAAAGCTTGAGAAAATATACAACTGGAAGCTAGATAATAATAGAAATGCTTGAGGTCTTCTAGCTGTCCAACATGTTAAACCATACTTATTGATCTCTGTCACTTTTAAAGTAACATATATGTTGAAGAAGTTTGGCTTGCACTGAATAAAACAATGTAATATAGGCTTATATTAGAGATCTGAATGCCTTCCAAAATGGATGTCAAAATATGAGCAATCCTTTTGTGGTTGTACAGACAATTCCAAATCATTTTACGTGTTCATCTGGATACATATATACATATGTGTGTATCATGCTGGTAAACATCAAGATGATGAAAGGTGACAATAGAATGTCAGTGACTTACCTTGCTGTCTGCTGCCCAGATTAGCAGTAACTCCTGAGTGATAGTTAAAAAATCTTCTGAATTTAATCTAGATACCTATTTAAAGACAGATTTTAAAAAATTTACAAGCTACTGGAAAATACATGAAAGACATGAGTCATTAGATATAGTAGTGCACTACATATTGAAGCTGACATCTTATGTTGCTACTGCCTCTTTATGTGAAGGAAAGTAAATATGTTTTTCTTCACATGCCACCATGGGAATAACTAAAGCAGCTGTCCAGTGATCACACCGCTAGAGGAAATAAGATAATTATTTCATGATGATTGTCATAGCTAACAGCAAGTAGACTGCAATGCACAAAAACTAAAAATAACTTCTTCAGGTGTAATAATAATTGAAGAAATGCCAGGCTCTCCAGTTTACTGACGGTTGAATCTCAAAAGACTCATAGTACTAGGTTTGCTTTGTTGTTTGGGGTTGGTTTTAAATATTGTTAATTTGTTGTTGGGCTTCCCTGAATTTACCTGGATATATCAAACTAATATGTATTTCACACACAAATTATGTCTTGGATTGATGAAAGTAGTACAATTGATGAAACGGAATGGAAAAAAAAGGACTTGTCATAGACAGCATGGGAGGAAAGATCTGGGCAGGGAAGAAGACACCACTTATGGAATACATTTACCTATAATTATGTGAGCCATAGAGGCAGTAATGCATTGCTGTATCACAAAATAAATGAGTCTGTGTGGAAAAGAACCACCCAGCAGTAATTTTCTCTATTTATGGTTTGAGAACTCTAGACAGTACAGTGGGGTGTTGGAATTGCCTGTGAAGTTTATTACAACATCTTGTTTTGTGTAAAAAAAAGTAATATTTTCCCATCTATTTGTTTAATATATCACAAGAATCTCTGAGAGACAGAGATGTGGAAGACTCCCAGAGTGCATTCAGCCTTATATAGACCCATGAATTTAAATCATTGTGCTGTATTAAATGCCACAGTCTCAAGTAATTTCTCAGTATATTTGTAAGTTACGAGACTGGAGTGTGTAATTAAACAACTGTCTAGGAGAATGAAAAGTTATAAGATACGTTTTTTGTTGTAAGGGATTCATGTAGTGAAGCTTCTGTAATACTATTCTCTAGTAGTAACTCTTAACATAGGACACAGTAAAAAAAAAAATAATACCTGGCTGATCTTAGGAAAAATAAGATTGTCTCCTCAAGAAGATAACAGTGAAAGACTCATTATGTGTAGTAAGATTAATACAATGAGTCAAGACCAGACTAATGTAGCTAATGCTTTCTAATGTCTCTTGGGCACTGTCCCTGGGTTTCAATGTTGCACATACACTTAACCACTGTGATTTCCTTCTGCAAGCCTCAATTGAGATGCTATAACTGTTTACAGAATGTTGCTGACCAAAAAGAGGAGAGTCTCAGGGACTGGTGTCTTAGAAGAACAGTGTTTTAGAGCAAATTGAAACTTCTTGACAAGAGCCCTAGGCTTTCTGTTTCTGAGTCTGTAAACAACTTACATATGCCACTTGCTTGGTGCCAGATGCTTGCAGCCAGGTTAGTTGAGTCTTAAGAAGATGAAGGGAAGAAAATGTATCCTGATTTTTAAAAAAAAAAATTGTCTCTTTGTTTTTTTCATGGATTGTTATTTTTCACAATGCCATTGGAAGGCTGAAAAAAGGATTGGTTCCTGTGAAGGTTATTAAAAAACGCCAGCATGATCCATTAGACCTTATTTCCTTTTGCTGTTTTCCATGATGAAGAAGTAAATTCTGAAAAAAGCCTTAGTCTGCCTTATAAATCAGGGAAAGAGTCTGTTATGATGAGTGTGGTATGCTTTAAAAAATAAATATATACATTTGTATTTTGTTGTGATTCTCTTCACAGCCTAGTGATAGGGCACAACCTGATCATGGTTCTTTTTCTCAGAATTTGATCTATGATGTAATCCATCCTTACATTTTGAAAAACCTAGCTTTTTTTCCTGAAATGGTATAACCAGTGTATCCTGTGACTTCTCGCTGCTGCTTTCCTGTGTTCACTTGTACTAACCAACCAATCTCTGTTATAGCCTGCATAGAAAAGTGCATAGAAGGTTGCACTTGCAGAGCACATATTCCGTATTTTTGTATGGCAATACCTGACATCAAATCAACATGAAATATACTTATTTCCTAGCAGCCTGTTAATTTTCAGTTTTAGTAATTCACTTTGATGTAAGAAATACTAGTTAGCAGGAGTAAGGTTTAGAAGAGTTATTGGTAAATAAACAGCTTTTAGCCTTAAATCCAGACTGTGCTTCGTATCTGCATCTCTATAAAGAAATAAGCAACTTTCTTCCTTCTGTGCCTTGTGACAGCCTTGTGAGCCATCTGTGAAATCTGCTGGAAGATAGCTTAGATGTGTCTTTCCTTGCATCAGTCCTAAAGACAGTCACTTCTAAAAAGTGGTGGTCTTTAAAGATCATTTATGTAATACAACTGAGATTACTAACATGTGTTTGAAATATGATTGAGTCTCATCTCAAGCAACATAGATTTGTAATTAAGCTCCTATAAAAATTAAGCCTCGCATAAACTAATTAGGCATTTTTAATGTAATGAGACTATATGTTTAACAACTTCAAAGGTTATGACCGAATGCTACTCTTGGAAAGTGAAGAATATAAACAAAACTTGTAATTTGGGAGGGTGGTGGTCTTGGAGTGTGTGCAAGAGATCTTTCTTAAGTAAAATGTTACAATGACATCACAAAGTTTTAAAGTTCAGATTCTTATATATCCATTTCCTTCTAAGATCTGGTTGGTCTGCCAGCTCTGTAAAGGACTATGACTAATGAGAGATCTGGTGTATGGTATTGCATCAGTTCTGGGGTATGATACTGTGCAGTTATGGGAGAAAAGGCACAACTGTGATTCTCATACTTATGAACCTTATCATACTTGGAACATTTCTAGCCTGTTTGCTTTATCTGAAAAGAATTATTTTAGAGCAAAACTAAAATATTATACTTATTTTACCTGCAGGGTGGTAGTACCGACCGTGCTGATGTGGGTATAAACCAGTGAATCCACCTGTTGAATCAAATCTTACTCTCACCTACCTTTCCCTTTTCCTTAACTGAATACTGATGTCCTTTCCTCACACAATGATAGGAATTATTTCGGAAACAGTTAAGAATTATAGCTTGAAAGGCAAAAATTTGAAGTCATAACATTTTTTTCCTGGTTAAAATTCTATGTTTTGGCTTTTATGGGTTTAGCACATAATTCCAATGAATATGAAAGTCAAATATGTATTTAGTGTCTTATGAGTCAATAAGGAGTAAGACAATTTGTAAAGAAATGTGTAATGCTGTTGGAGAGGATCTGGTGATCCCACATCCAATGGCCCTCTGCACTGCCTGAGTAGACCTGTCATGGTCTGCTTTCACAATTGACCCTAACTCTTTTGACAGAAGATTAGCTTAGTAATGAAGAGGATCAGTTATGTTATTGGGACTTTATTTTTAGGTCTTAGGGGACTAGAGGGTTTTGGGAAGGGTTTTGTGGCATATAGCATGCCAGTGGTGGTGGAATTATGCAGCTAGGGCTTAGGGGTGCCCCTCTGTGTGCATGTACTGAAAGCTTTCAAATGTATGCCATCCACATAGCTTTATCATGGGGAAAATGAACAGTTTTATTTAGTAAAATAAAATTTTAAAAAAAAGTAAAGTTGTTAATAACTTTAAGCAAGCAGCTGTTCCTGTTTTCTTTTTTTTTATATTGAGCGGAATGTCTTCTCCCAGGCTGTCCTGCCAGGCTTGGCATACCAAGAGCGTTCAGGAGGCACGGTTGGTCCCACCTGTGACTCTGTGCCATTTCTTAGGAAGGTCTCCCTGTTTGAGGACAAAGGGACAAAGTTTGTCAAGTACAGAATTGCTCTGATGAGGACTACAGACAGGGAGAGACAAGACTGACACTGGAAGTCAAGGAACATGTAAAGCTTCACCTTTAACTTACAAGTAATTAATTAAGAAAATTGCCAGACTGTCTTCTGTAGTTTGGTTTTGCCTGGTTGTTGTGCGAATGTATGGAGTTACTGTTCTTGTGTTCACATAAACCTTCCTCAGATGCTTGTGCTGGTTAGCTTAGAGTGACTCCAAAGTCTTTACTTAAGAGTGAAACACCTTAAAATGGCATGAAATTTTTACAGATATTTTCACCTGTGAAGATAAAAATAAAAAAATTCTTACATGGTAGGAATAATAAAGAATCTATTGGAAGGACCCTTTCTTAAAAAAAAAAGCCTTTGAGATGATTAACTGTATTCATTATTTTCAGAAGTATTGTTACCCGTTCCAAACTATGAATATTCATGATTCATTTATTTTTTTGTAGGTTATTTTCCATGCATTTTAATATTAGAGAAAGTCATGATATGAATTAATTTCTCGCCATTGTCACTGTTTCTTCTCATTGTTTTTGCAAATTGCGGATTGTGATGTTTCACAAAAGTCGTGGCAATAGAAGCAATGAAGACAAGGAGTTTGATTACTCATACAATGAAGCTTGATACATTTACAGAGAAGATTATGTGCTGAGTCTGCTTGCAGTTGCTGGAATTTATACTCGGTAGCTGAGGTGTGATCTTTCAGCCTTATATCCTATACTCTGGTCTGGCCAGTGCTCAGTCCTGGACAGCACACTGCTTGAAAGCCAGACTGATTGCTTATGTGCTAAATAATAACATTGGTTTGGGGCAATGATTCTTTCCTTTTTTAAAATCCTTCCTGAACAGGTTAAGTAGGTAGTAGGCTACAGTAAAATTTTAGTGGTGATAAACTTGGTCAAGTACCTGGCTTTTTTGCCTCTCTCATTGCTAAGGGCCATTCTGTGGTTCAGAAGGGTTCCTCCCCTAAATTCCATGGTTAGCCATTGTAATTTTATTTTCATTTCCTCTACTGTTTGTGCCATAGTCTGCTGTCATGAATCCTGTTTAAAAAACCAAAAACCAACAAAACAACAAAAATGCCAAACAAAACCCCTGAGTTCTGAAAAACATCCCCAAATCACAGGGACTTTGGATCATAGTGGACTGTGGGGTTTGGAAAAATAATGTGTGTCATAGGTTGTGTGAGGATATAAAGCATATATGCATGCTAGACCCTCTTGGACAAAACGGATTTTCCAAAGTTGATTGAGATTGAGAGATGCTTGAGTTAGATGATCAAGACTTCCTATGTCAATCTTCTGTTCCTAAATTTAAGATTTGAAAAACTTCAGCTAGGGTGGAAAGTCTAGTTGCCCATATGGAACAGGATGTTATTTTCAATATATTGCCCTCAGGAACTGTTTTAACCAGCCTACATTTTTTGCAGTGTTGTCACTTAAATAAGAAATTAGGAACATAAATCAAAAAGTTTGTTAGATTTCTGGGTACTGGATACAAGTAATCTTGGATGCATCATATTCCTACACATGGAAACCTAAAGAAGAGCTTAATTTAAGGTTGTCCCTGTATTATAAGGTACTCTGTTTTATAAAAAAACCTCTGCTGCCTGAAACTTGTTTCTTGGAAGGGAGGAGAAAATACCATCCATTAGACTTCATCAGACACTTAGCATATCAAGGTATAAACTAAGATGCACAAAGCTTTTGTGACATTTTTTAAGACTGGTTTTAATTCACAATTTTTGAACATTACTGAAAAAAAATCACACTAATAATAATAATAATAATAATTAATGAGTTATAGTCCTTCTAATCAATCTATCACTGCATTGAGTATCTGAAAAAGTTAAATTTTGCACTAGATTCCTTTCAACAGTAGTAAACCAAAATGTGAAAGTAGGTTCTCAATATAAACAAATTATTAGGCTTGTTAAAATTACTGCATTCTATAAAAGAATTATTAAAAAAATCCAGCTAACACTCAGGACTTTGATGGTTGTCAGATTTACATTTTTTATATTTTTGACATTCATATGCAATCTCAACTTGCTTTGCGTTCAGTCACCTAGAGGTAGGACCTCCATAACCTTGGATTCAAGTAGCTACCAGATAAATTTCACGTGCTGTATTTCACTTGTTACAGTCAAAGGAGAAGAGTTTTTCTAACATGAGAGCAAGAGTTGAAAAACTCTGCCTCAATATGTTCCTTGCTTTTCTTTATGCCATTCTTATCAAGGTTTGCCATGTTTCTAGTGTATGTCTGTAGAGGTGTATTCTGGTAGCTGATGGGAAAAGGAAATCTTTATTCTTTGTACTTCGTTGCCATTTACCACACCACATCTGAGTAAGTAAAAGCTCAAACTTGATTTCCAGTTAAAAAAGAAAAAACTAAAGGAAAAGAAGTGTGGCTATAACGTACATGTTTACATCCAAATTAAACAATCCTGTGTGAAGAAATCTTAGTTGTAATGCTAACCAAGGAAGTATAAGTATTTAAAACTTCTTTTTTTGTGTGTGTTGTACATTACCATTAATAACATGTAAAATGCAGGCATCTTTCCCTCTTTTTAAAAGACTGTGGCCTACTTTTTAGAGGTAAGATAGCAACGAGTGAGAGAAAATAAACTAACAGCTTGCTTTCTTCACTGCCAGCCTCTAGGCTGTGAAGTCTACCACATATTTCCCAACTGCTTGTCTTTGGTCTCCAGTGTTTTCTTCCTGTAATCGGCTACACTGTGTATTTTGGTCACCCAGCTAAGGGACCAAGTAGGTCCTTGCTGTGGGGTCCACAGACATGTACAGCATAGCTCTTCAGTGGACTCCTCTGGATCCATCAGCTGTTGTCCTGTTGTCATGGTCTGCCTCTACTGACCTCTTCTGAGACCTCTGTTGTTTCTCCTAATTAGAAGAGTCTTCCTCCTTCACGCATTGGCTTTGGAGCAGACTCCCTTTCTTTATTGTATATTTTAACATGACTCATGACTCTAGAGTCCAACTGAGCTGTGTTTAAAAAGGATTTTATTGTGATAGAAGAATGGACAATGGAGAGGTGAACCTGTGTAATAAGATTTAATCTAGAGTTTTCTTGCATTAAAATGTCTGCTAGCTTAGAAAAATGGAGTATCGTAAAGGGACAGACTTTTAAATTCTGTATGTAATGCGACTTCTATACCTGCTGCAAATAAGACTTGTTGCTGAAATTCTGTCATATATCTAAATGAAAAGGTCAAGTTAAACCTATGTTTCAAGAATGGACCTTAGAAAGCAGCGTGGCTGCAATCTCCTAGAACATTTATATTGAACTGCTCCTATTTGAAAAATTACATGTTATTTTCCTAAATTACTACATATTTTGTGTCACTTCAGGCAATATCTCCTTTTCCAGATTTTCAAATTTACTTTACTTTCAGTATGTTTACTTACTGCTGGAAAGACATTGTCACTTGGAATCCAGTTGTCATACAAAGGTAGGATAGAAAGGCTTAGTTCTCCAAGTGAATGGACACAAGAAGAATTTATGACCTACAGTCTGTATTTGACAGAAATCAACCTGTGATGCCAATTGCAATCCTCGAATGAGGCTTTAAGTGTGAGCTTGTGATAGGAAGCTGAAACAAAGCATTGGTTTCCATTGTGAAGAGGTTACACGTGCCAAGGACAACATACAGAAATAAGGAAGTGATTTAGCTTGACTGAGCTCATAATGACAGGGGAAAATTTGTGAGCTAAATGTTCTGTGAAATATTGTCTAGTTCAGATTTAAGCAGCCTGAAGAGTTCAGTTTATTTCATATATTAATGCAAATGAGTATTTTTGTTAGACCATTAAGTACTGTTGCAAGAAATAGCATGCTTTGAGATGCATGGTCTTTCTCTTTAAATACAGCAAATTTCTAGCAAAAACATGTTAAAAGCTATGGTTGTTATTTTAGTCTAACTATGTTAGTAGTTGGATAGCTTAGGGGAAATGGCTTCTGTGATCTAGAGATGTGTTAGCTGGAGATGGAGGTAACCGCCTTTGACTCACTGGGACAGAAATAGAAATAGTACTCGGTTGGGTCAGCAGGGAGATATGACACGAAAGTCCATTTTCCTGTAGAATCACTTAAAGACTTTTGTCAACAGCAAAAATATCACCCTAGCAGAAAACCCTAGCAGAAACCAAAACAAGACCATCATAGCCTTCCATCCTATGACAGAATACAGGTAAGTAAATCATTAAACAGTTACATTTTATAGGAAAGATAAGCATACTGTCAAATAAAATTTCCTGGCCCCATTCACTGTGTGTTTAATATAAACTTAGTGTGTTGAATAATTTTCTTCACAAAAGGGGACTTATTAGTTGTGAATTATTTTTGAAAGCTGTTTCATTTGTCTGCCATGTAACTTGCTCCATGGAAAACTGTATCAGACATTTGGAGGATGTAGATTAATACAGACTACTGAACTGTCTGGTGATGAACTGCATGTAAGCATAAAGAATCCTTCCCTATCTACATTCACTCTTCTTTGTATTATATCACACGGATATACTTCTGGAATAGATGGTACCTGAAATGCATAATAAAGTATCTAGAGAGAGCAGTCCTATTTCCCAGTATTCTTGCAAAATTTGGTAGCAGCTAGAAATTATTTGATCATCTATTATATTTGACTTTATGGTGCCAGAATTACTATTCTCCTGTATCTGTTGTTAAAAAGATAGATCCTTAGCCAACTGCTAGTATGTTCATCTGTTACTACAATAGTAAGTGATGTCAAATAAAAACAACATATGCCTTTTCAGGATATCTTAATTTTCTGTAGGCTACTGTTTGTTTTCCAAATGCTGCCTTTTGCTTTATTAATAGCATATTAAAATTATTGTGGTCCTTTGTTTTCAGTAAATAACACTGAGTGTAAAACAGGTGTGAGCAAAAGTTAGAAAATAACCCAACCCAGGTTTAAATTAAGTTCACAGAATACTGGTATACAATGCAACTTTCAGGTTTTTAAATGTTTTATGTTGGCTTAATTATTTCAATAAAAAATATTTATATTAATTGCTATATATTGCCATATAGCATTTACTTTAAAATCCAGTAATTAAAAAATCTTTAAATGCAAGCATATAATTACCAAAAGGTTGTTGAAGTACTTGCAGTTCCCAAGCACAGAAGAGTTAAATTTCCAGCTTGTGCTTTAGATTTTTTAACTAGTGATTTTTATGATAAGAGCAGTGTTTTATATCCCAGATTGTTGAAGGGGCTATTACTTTGTCCTTTAGAAGGTGCTGGACTTACAAGCTATGTATAGTAGCAAACAGGGCTAGAGTTTAGTTGTTGGCATGTTTCCTAAGATGCTTTGGCTTCTACAATTAACACTTTCTCTAAAAGTATTTAGGGACAACTTAGGACCTAACATAGGTCACTGGCAATTTCTGATAACTAGTATAGATAAGGCTTCTCTGTTCTGAAATAGAAGGGATTTTTGCATGCATGCCACTGCACTTGTTCTCAGTGGCACAGAACAGGCTTGGCACATTTAATTTACCAGAGTTCATGTAACTGCAGAGTCCTCAACTGAAATGCTTCCAGAATCACTTGTGTGGTTTAGATGAGGCTGAAAATTGCAATGAATGTAGAATTCCACCATATCATGTTTAAGAAAAATTGAAATTATAATTACTTGAATTATTTCTTTTTTTCTGTCATTATCATAAAGCTAAGAATTTCAAAGAACCTCACCTGGTTTCAAAAACCTAAGTTTAATTGGTGGTATTCTGCAGCAGATGAGCCATTATGGGAGTTTATTTTCTATTTTTAAGAATTGTCATTGTTTTATAAGTCCGAACGCTGTAAAGATTGCTCTCAATTATAGAGAATGGTTTATTCCACATCAAATTAATCTGAAAGTTGGTAGGAATATAGAATAAGGAACAGTACATTAAAGCCATGGAAGGGAGGGAAAAAAAAAAATTGAAACAGGATTGCCTGAGGACCTTGCTTTGTTGCTGTTCTGTGCCCAGAAAAGTTTAATCATTATAAATTAAGTGTTGTTTTTCCTCCTTATCATTACTGAAAAAAAAGTGGTATTTGAGGTGAAGCTTTAAAGGTAAGGACACTGGAGATTTCCTAGCATTTGATGTATCTTAGCCAGGCTGCCTCTTTTCATGCCAGGTTTGAATTTGGACCATTGGTTAGCTTTTTCTACACCATAATATTTGACTGACTGAAATGCCTTTTAAATCACAGTAGATTGTTTCAATAAAAGAATGTTACCTAAGGTCTGCAACTTTTAATAATTTTTTTCAGCAATGTCTTCAGGGAAGTCAGAGTTGGAAACTGTTGATATTTCATAATTCCATTAATTCTTCTGGAATAAACTAATATTCTAATAAAAATAAGCAGTAAAGTTGCAAGAGGAACATATAAACCCTGTGAATATAAATTTTAAAAGCCCATTATTTTTGCACCTCTTGCTGTTCCCTAGCAGGATTGTGGAGTTAAAACCATAATCTATTACTGTTCACTATTCAGAGAGTAGGATTCAGTGGAGTTAGGATTTAACCCAGTGGCAAAATTCCTGTTGACCTTATACGTAGGATAGCTAACACCATCAGCTAAGCAGAGAGATGAGCTACTCTCATCTGAAGAACACCATGAGATTTTGTCTTCTTTGTAACATTCCCACCTGAGCCTGTGCTAGGAGAGATTTCCAGTGGGTATGAGACCTGGCTTAAAGGGGAGAGGGAGCTCTGGTTTATGTTTTCGCTTGGTCTCATCTGTCAGGACCTAAGTGGGTTTGCACACATTCACCCACAGTCCACATTCAGTGGTCCTAGAAAATAGTTACCTCAGCCACACCAACTAGCAATATAAACAGAAAACTCATGACTTCTGAAATTAATTTTGCTTAATAAACTTACATTCTTACAACATAATACAGGATTTAACTTGATTTCACTCATTGAGCTCATTCAGTAAAGAATTTTTAAGACAAAGTGGGTTTGGGTTGGGGTTTTTTGGGTTGTTCTCTTCCCTTCCCCATCCTCAAAAACCTGATTCAATAGTCTATATTTATCACAAACTAGCTGCTTAAGTGTAGAGACAGAGGTGCTTAAAATAAAGAACATCTTGAACTGCTAAATATTTGTTTGCGCTGAATTGGATTGAATGTAAGCTCCAAACAGTAATTAAAGTTGTTTAGTGAATTAATGATTTCTTGTGAAGGGGAGTAAGTTAATCATTTAGGAATTCAGCTCTATTCTATTCCAGAGTGCCAAAATTAAGGGAAAAAAAATCTTTCGGAACAATTACTAGCAGAATTTTTTTGTAGTGAAATGTTTGGAAGCCATCCATTAACTGCTTTAAATTTCTCACTTCTATGAACTCCTTTTAACTCAGCCAAAAAAAAAAGTATTTTTAATAAAATTGGAAAACAATGTTTGCATAAAAATGGGAAATTTGAATGTCAAGATCTAGACAGGATAATTACTATCTCTGAATTGAGACTAAGGTGTACACAGCAAAAGTACTTACATTCGGTTTAAGAGGCCTGATTGATTTTAAAAAAATCATAACGACATATGTTGAAGTCAGAGAAGGAAACTGCAATAAAAATCTTGGAAGTTATACTTTTCCTTTTCTTCCTCTCCATACATTGGAAAACCATTTTTGTTTGTCCTTCTCTGTTCACGCAAACCAAGCACAAACCAATGCATAGATGTGAGTGGAGATATTATGAAGAAACATTTCACCTCTTTTATCTTTAACTTTAGATGTGCTAGATCTGAATTCTATCCAGTTTCATTCAGGGATAAAAGAAAAAAAAAAGAGCTTCAAAGTGTTTTAGGAGAGGAGAGGAGCAACTTAGGTTTTTCCTCAATTTCTTAACTTTAGGCTGCCTTAAAAATAATCTTTCAACAGTAAGAAATAGAAGAATAAAGAAGTAAACCAGCACTGTAAAGAAAGGAAACACTATTTGCTAGCTTTAATTGTTATGATTGATTTAGATGCCTAAGCATTTTTATTTGTGTTTATACAGGTGTATAACTTAAATGTCTTTCTCATATGTTGCCAGAATTTTAACATGATTAGCGCCTTGTACACAGTAGAAATCTCAGGGTCTGAGGTAGCAAATAAAGAGTTTAGCCACTGAAGGCATTTCCTACCACAGCAGAAGTGCTCCTGGTACACTTTAAATGAATTCCCTGATGAGCAATTCACAGAATGAAGATTGAGATGCAAAGGCCCACTGCTTCAGGGCTTCACCAATATTAGAATGTTTCATCATATGCCATGCATTGCATTGTGTGTGAAAAGACAAGGCACTAATCTAGCAAATATGTGTGTACTTAAAATCAAGCATTTGAGCAATTCAGTTGAGCTTTGGGAAACTAAAATGTTCTTAAAGCCAAGCATGAAAACAGTGGAAAAGAAAAACAGACTCTGATAATCCGAAAGAATTAATGAATATGATACACTAGCTATTAGATTGGAATTGTATAATTGTTTCATATGTGTGTTTCACTGCATAAAGCTTGAGCAATTGGTGCTGTTTTCTGAAAGTTTCCTGATTATGCTGAAATTCTGTGAGCAAAATAATGTGATACCATAAATCAAGATGCAATAAATGATTGGCCTTTTTGTTTGCCGTTTATAAATGTCTGGTTTGCATTTGCCATGAGAATCACAAATGATAACTCAGGGCTCAAAAGGAATTAATGGAATTAAAACTTGCTCGTGCTGTGGAATCCTGTTATCATATTTCTTGTGTCAGTTCTGCTTACTGCTGGGCGCTGTGTGATTTTCCTCAGCAGGTGGAAAAGAGTCTTGCCCTACAAGTGACACTGTTAATAAGCAGATGAAATTTTAAGTAGAACATTAGTGTAGAGAAGGTTTAGAAATTCAGATGATCAGCCATGCCGGCTTTGAAATTGTCACAATGAAAGGAAGCTGCATTATTTTTTAAACAAGATGAATTAGAATTTAGATATAATTTTCCTGCTGTTGAGAAATTTAGAAGAAACATTCAAGTCAATACAGCTAATGTCTGATTTAAACTATACAGCTGTCATTTATGGACAAGTGGAGCATAGCTGTTCAGTGTGACACCACACGTCCATCTGGTTCTTGTGGATTTTCAGAATTTAATTATATGAGCAAAATCTCGGTTTACAGTTAGATCTTGGTTACTATGATAAAAGACACAATATAAAGATCTAAATGAATCATGGACACTGTATTTCCGTAGAACAGAGAAAAAGGATAAGAATGAGGTTTATGACTGCTGACGTTTCATGCAGGAAGGGAACAACTTGAAAGTTGAAATCCAGGGCTAGAGGTGCCCTTATTTACTCTAAAAAGTCATCAGAAAATCTTCAGGAAAGACAGCACAAGGCACAAATTCTGCAGAATGTTTTGATTCAGAAGTGGGCCCAGAACCTCCTGGTGTTTTCATCTTGCAGTTGCTGTTTATCGTCTTCTGGTGGTGCCTGGCCAGCTTCTGCAAGTGAGAATATGAGGTTTATCTTACTTCCACATAAAACAGAGCATTTGGATTCCAGCACGCTGATTCCCATGTTTAACTCGTGTCAGCCCTATGTTCTGCTTGGGATTGTGGGAAGTACTGTGGCTTCAGCACATGGACTTCCATTATGTACTTGACACTGCTCCTCTTGGTCACTCATCAGCTGTCATCAGAATCAGTGTTTGCAGCTCTCTGTTTGTACTGCAGTCAGAGTTTCTTCTTCTGGGCTTTCTGCTATTCCGAAATTGTAATCCCTCTGGACATCTTATGAAGCATAAGTCTAATTCATCTGCTGGAGAGTTGTCTCTTGATTTTGCAGTTTGTGGTGGACAGCTGCATTTTTTAAGTTGAGTGAAAATACACATGTCACATCGGCTCATCTGAATCTCAGTTTGAGATTCATTTGGCTTGAGGTCATGTGTCTTTCAGAAGGAAAAAAAAAACATCATCAATGCCTACAGTGTGGAAGCTGGGAATGTGAAACTCCTTGTAAAGTGGCTGTTTTATGCCTATGATAATTTCAAAGTTAATCTTAGTTTTACAATGAAATAGCATCTTGTAGGAATTTTGAGCCTAGGCTTTAGGACTTAAGGAAAATCATTTATTTCCAGTCTAGAGGATGAGAATGATCAGTGATATCAAAAATTTGAAGGTTGTTTATCAAGTACTACAGAAAAAATTGAACATCTTAAGTTCAAAGAATTTTAAGACTACACGATTTTTATTACATGTGAAATGGAATTTCTGATTGTGGAAATATTAAAAAAAACCCTTTTTTTCTGAAATACCAGCATCTGTGTGATCTTGACTATGCTACTTGTAGAAGTTTGTAAGATAAATACGTCAAGTAATGACAGGATGGGTTCTGATGACTTGATTAAATTAAGTTTAAGACAGTCTTGTCACTTAAATGTTGTCAGGTTTAACAATGAAGTTGATGAGAGTATCTGAACTATATCTGGAAATTTTTTTGGATCTATAGAATTCAATGGCATTGCTTAAACCAATCTAACAAGAGTTCAGAATTTCATTTTAGAATTAAGTAAATGTAGATAAATCCCTCAATCAGATTGTGCTTTCTTCACTTCATGTGGAGTTCAAGTATTGTCAATCTTATTTTAATTCCTGACTTACTTTTATGACATATAAGATGTGTATCTACAAGTACCTGCAACAGGTATTTTTTGTTTCTTTAACTCAAGTCCCTTTGTTTCTTGTCCCATTTAACCATATTCCTTTCACCAGGGCTATCTGTTGCCATGTTTTCTTCCTCCCTGTCCTTGCAAATTTCTAACAATATGCACCCTAAGGTTTCACACAAAATAATTTTCTCCTTTAAAATGTTCATGGATATTAGTTGTAATGAGAATGTGAAACATTACATCCTGTAAGATGTGTCAAATTCAAAATCCGTACTGGCAATACTGGTCTTTTAAGAGGCTACTTGTACTTAATGGAGAAAGCAATGCTAGTGAGATGAAGGAAACAGAATGACACAAATTAAAACTGGAACAAATGTTGCTTTGTGACAGATGGAGGTGAAAATAATGTGTAGAATTCAAAGCCAAAATAAATAAATAAGAGAAAGCAACATGTGAACAAATGTTTGATCAGTCTGTGCTACTGAAAACTCTTCCACAGTTCTAATAGTTTTTTTTGTTCTTTTGTGTACTTTTTTGTATCACATCTGTATGTTTAGAACTTCTGTGCTAAGAATCACCTTTTGGTAGATTTAAAAACTGCATATTGTATGCTGGATGCTGTCATAATCTAGATGATACATCTTAGTTGCCTCTCTTTTTTAAAAAACTAAGCTAAAAATTGACAAATGGAGTTAGAACCTATACACAATTTTTAAGTAAATTAGTTTAATAATCTGGAAAATATTTTTTGTTTGATGAATCAAAACTCAAATTGTGGGATAATGCTGTAAAATTTCAGAAATGGCATAAATTTCTGCCTAGTTCAGCACACAGTAAAATGTGGTAGGCATTATTAAAACTCGTCTTAATTTTTTTTTTTAAAAAAACCTCACATTGTTACTGAGTTGTTGAGAGAATCTAAATTATACTCTAATTCTGTGCAGGAGTGTTCCCCAAATGCTTCTTTTTGCAATATATTATCGTTTCATATTTTTAATTTGATTTTGCATTGCTTCTTTGTAAGCTGTCCTCATTTGCCCTGATACTTTATTTTTTTGTTCTGTGTTTGCTTTTCATTCTTCTCTACAAAGCAAACAGCATGGAATATAGTAAACAAATGAATACTCTGAACATTTGTCTTGAATTATTGGAAAGCATGAAATTATATTGTTATTTATTTGCTTACTAAGAACTGAACAGAGAAGAACCACATGTTCCCATATTTCTGATCAGCTCCAGGTTGTGCACCAGCTCTACAAGTTATACGCAGCAAGAAACAATTCACAACTTCTGTGGCCAGTCTTTTCTTCCTTCACCCTGTTTCAGTACCTTAACCTTTTATGTCTCTTTAGGTTCATGTTATGGCAAAAGTTTCTCCCAGTGGCTTGAATATGTATGTGTAGATAAGGCTGTGTTAAACGGTGTGATCCTTACTTGTGGCTGTTTGGATCAGATAGAAGGTCTAGCTTTCATTAGGGTACTGAACCTGTCAGCTTTGTGGGATCTTTGGCATCACTTGAAAATGATGAAGCTGAAACTTATGTTGTCAAGGTAGGAAATGTTATGTCATAACTTCCACTGCTGAATATGAAATATGTCTGAAATACTGTTCAAACCTTTCCAGGGCTCTAGAAAGGAAAAGACCAAAACAAAGCAAAAAACTGCAAAAGAAACAAAACAAAAAAACCCTATAAAAACAGGATCTTCAAGTACTTAAGGGTTATGAGAAATGACTGCCATGACTAAATTATGCCATTAGGTTAAGGTTAGTATCTTTTTCCAGAATACTTTACTAATTAACATGATAATAGGCTGGCCACAAGCCAAACTGAAATGATAGGGTTGATTTCTGTCCTGCTCCAAATATATTCCACTTATGCATATCTTTTCTTATATAAATAATCAAAATACATATGAATAGCTGCATATACATATATACACAGATTTATCCATATACACACACACAGAGAACAATTTCTGTACAGCTGTCACTCTTGGAGATGCTGATGCTCTTCTCTGAACTAGGGGAGCTTTCTCTGAAGGGGAAGCTAAGGCTAGATGTCTATCTTTTAGGTGTTGAATCACACATGATAAATTCCACCATAAAAGCCCTGCATCAGTTGTCTTGCCATCGTTTTGCTGACTATCTTCTGATTAAAGACTGATTGTACATTTGTGTGTTTTGATCACTGTAGTATAAAAATATCAATCCCATCTTCCAAGGAGGAAGCGTGATTTGTTTGTTAAGTGGGAGAGACAGCAGTGTCACAGAAATGACTGAAATCTTCAGAAGGGAACCTGCTGGTGAGGAGTAAAACAGCTGAGATGGCAGTTGGGTATTTTGTTTGTCTGACTGAAAGAAAAGAGTGGAAGCTCATGGGAATGACAGACCACTGTCACTAGTGAATTGTTCTGAAAGAGGCAAAGAGACATTTTCTAACTTGTTTGTCATGATTTCCTTGGCTAGAAAGAGCATGTCATCAGAGAAAATGTTTAAAACTTTGAACATTTCTCTGTTAGTGTTTTAGTCAAGCATGATATTCTGTGGTAGAGCGATTTTGTGGTAGAAAAGGATAATTTTTCTCCTTCAAACTGTCAATCGAGAACCTTTCCCTGTAGCTATGAGTGATGGGGAGAGTTTGATACAATCTTCAATATTTTTAAGTATTTTTTGATGAGTAAAGATATTATTTATTTTTAGAAATTATTTGCTAGTTATTTTCATTACTTGATGTGGATAAAAGCTGTGTTTAATATAAGAGAATCATTCAGTGATGTATATAGCAGCTGTTCCTTGAAAAGAATCTCAAAGTTTTATAATTTAACAGTTTGCTTAACTTGTTTGGGAAGAAAACCACCTTCTTTAAGTCTTATCTGAGCATATCTTTTAACATTTCCATTTACTGCACTTATTCTAAAAATCTGAAAATACTTAGTGTACTTTATTTATCTTGCACTAGGCTTTTTAATCTGCAGTAAATCAAGTGTACTTCTGACTCTGATGTAGATTATGATGAAAATCTACCCTCCTTGCTGTAAATACAGTAACAAAACTGCTGCTGATTATATTGTGTTTGTATTTATTCCTTCTGGGAGCCACACATATTGTACTACCTATCAAGTAATGCCTATGGTTGTATTTTCATCCGAGTTAATAATTCATTCCAAACAACTTGTTTTTCCTTTCAGCTTTAATGGGCTAGTTATCTATGCTTTACAGCCATGGTCACGATAATTACTTTGAGTTCCTGCCACAAGGAAAAAAACCCAGTGCACTGAGGTGACCATGCTTGTGCTCACCTATAAAGGGAGAGCCCGGGCTTTTCTCATTTATTTGCTGGCAGTCTGATGTTTAACAACGTTTCAATGTATCACTGTTATAAGGAAAGGTTTCCTCCCTGTCTTTCTGACTGATCTACCCATTCAGACAAGTAACAATTCAGCATTCATTTTCTTCCACCATTAAGTACTGTGTAGAAAATTACAGAACCTTTTCTTGGGCAGACCCCTCTGTTGTGGTAAACCCATTAACTGTGATACAATAGAAGGAGAATTCTAATACAGAGAGAGTGAAAGAGGAGAGCAAAACACTGAGGCCTGCATTAGTCCTCTCTAATGCTAAAAGTTTGAGGGTGGTGTGTCTTCAACTACTCTGGTCTTCCCTGCAGTGGAAGGAGAGAGAGCATCCTCCAGGGCAGTCAAGATTTGGATGGGCTTCACTTTGCTGCAGAAGTTATTGTCTCAGAAGGCAACATTCCTGTTTCCTATACAGCTGTGTGCCCACTAGGTTTTTCTTGTATAACCTTTGCAGTCAGAATTCACAGCAAAACATAATTTTAGTCAGTCACCTTCGATCCAGTCAGTTTCCAAAACATATCTGCTATTCCTTTTCCATAACTAATACATCTGTGGCTCTGGGATCCTAGGTCAAGATACCATTAATCATCAATTGCTTTATCATAAGAGGTATTAGTGCTATTGCATCAGTGGTGAAAGAGGCAACGTGATGCAAATCTATTTTATGGCAGCCAAAATAATTATGAAGACAAGCAGTACTGTGTTCCTGAGGATCGGTAGTCTACTGGAATAGTCTGTATTCCTAACAACAAAGTATTCTTTAAAATCCAGTATTCCATTCAAAAAGCTCAAAGAAAAAAAATGACAACTTGAATAACCTGCCTGAACATCCATACTACATGCTTAGCATAATGAGTCAGTTGTGGTCGTACCATTTTAGTGATGAAATCTGAAATACCACAGAAAATAGTGATCTGCACTCAGCTGGTTAGTCATGCACAGAGTTCTTATCCTCGTTAACATATCTGTACCTTATGCTTACTATAGATGTGTATTGGCCTGATTTTACTGTTTGCTTTAACTGCTTCAAAGGCTTTGATGTAAAATCATTAAGAAATAGTCCTTTAAAATAATAGAAATTTATTTTCTCTTTCTCTTAGCAAGCACCTTACTGAATGAGGGAATTCCTGCTCTCAAGAGTAAACCAGGTGCTTTCTGTCTCTCTAGATCCAGAAGAATTCATTAGTTGTGCAACTAGTCTGTGACAGAAGCATGTTAATCTTGGGCACTAGACCAGAGCTATCTTGAAGGAAAATGCAACATATGGGAAGACAGAAGAAAGTGTGTGCTGTGGGAGGTTCTTTTTATGAAATATGGAGTCTCTGTGAAAGCTGCCCAGAAAATTAGGAAAATGGAGTTGATCCAAACACAAATAAATTAATAGACACACTTCAACTAGCAACAGAGTTGACAGACAAATTAGTATGTAGTTGCTACAATGAAAGATTTAGCACCCAATTTCCATCTTGTATACTGTAATTGGCATATAGTTGTTTGAAAATTTGTTTCATAAAATTAAATTGGACTGTACAGATCTTGTATCTAGTTTAAATTCATTTGGATGGCCATGTGGATCCAAGTAAAAGGTCAGTACATGCTTCATTTTCTGCTTAACCCTGAAAAGTGACGCTGCTTGTACGCTGTCTTCCTTTATTTGTACATCTGTTCCCTAGGTATTTCTGTGATATCCCACATATTCTGTGGCTAGCTACTTGCTAATTTTTGTTTAAAATAGATTTAAATTAGTGACAGCTTAAATTCTGTGACAATTATATAGCAACCTCTTCTGAAATGTCAAAGGCAAAATCTTGTTTCTCTTGAGCTGGTAGTAGACTGCTAGTAAGTTGAATGTTCATGTGTAGGTAGAGTTGCCATGTGTTCACATGGCCCTGGGTATGGGATGATAGGAAACTGTTACTCTTTTGAGGTCACTGACAAAAATGCATGCTTAAATATTGTTTTTGAAAGTTAAGGAACAAAAAGAGAATTTTTTCAGGTGGAGTATCTTCACTGTGAGGAAGACTTCATTCATTGTATGAGGAGTGTTTGAGTTGGTGTTCCTGAAGATCTTTTGCCCTGGAACATTTAGATAAAAGTATTTTTGTCAAATCAAACTAGATTTCAGACCTAGCACTGAAGGAGTAATAACAATATTAAGAAAAGTCAAGTCTGAATTATGAAATCAATATAAATCAAACTGAGAGATACAAAGTGGTACTGGTTAGCAAAAATGTTCATGTATCAGGAATTTCTTCTGTTGTGAAGTACAGTGCAGTGGGATGAGTGCAAAAGTACAAGATATTATTTTCTCAATCTACCTCTGGCTATGTTTCCTCAGAAATCTCTTGTGGGCCAAGGCTGGCTGAGATAGAGTTAATTTTCTTCACAGCAGTTGGTATGGTGCTGTGTTTTAGATTTGTGACCAAAATGGTACTGGTAGCACACCGACGTTTTGGCTGTTGCTGAACAGTATCAAGGCCTTCTGTCTTACTCTTGTCTCCACAGTGAAAAGATTGTGAGAAGAACTGGGAGGGCACACCACTGGTCAGATGACCCAAACTAACCAGTGAGATATTTCATGCCATGGTCTCATGCTCAGCAAGGAGAAAGACAAGAAAAAGGGTTTAGTCCATCTTAGGAACCAACAGGCCATCAATCTGCACATGAGAAGTGGTGCATGATTGGCTTTGCATCACTTGCTTTTTTTCATTTCTCTCTTCTTAAATTTCTGTTTCATTTATTAAACAGCTTTTATCTTGATCCCCAAACTTTCTTGCTTTTACTCTTCCTTTCTTCTTCTTTCATCCCACTGTGGGTGGGAGTGAGCGAGGCTGTGTAGTCGTTTAGCTGCTTTCCAGGGTTAACATACAACAGCTTGCTAGTCTAATAATTCACTTGCCTTTCTCCTATCTCACATGCTATTAAGACCTAGGAACTGTAGGGTTCAAAACTGCTATATGATCTGTATGATATTCATTGCAAGCTGGGAAAACGTATGTCTTATTTCTTAATCAGATTATGTGTTATGTATAGCTCAGTTTTACTGTTTAGCCAAAAGAAGTCTCGGATTTAAGAAAAAATTACATTTTTATTTTCAAAATAACATTAGAAAATAGGGCATTATTAGAAGATTTTACGCCTAAAACCTGTCAGAATTGGCAGGTTTTGTTGCTGGAACTTGGCAGTGGCTGGAGCTTGGGATGTTCAGAGCATGGAAAACATGTTACTGGCAAAATGGGGGAGAAAGGTCCCCAAATGGTAGAGGACTTTTCTGTACATTTCCTGCAACAACCAACAAGGCTCTAAGTTCTCTGTGCAGCAGTTCCATTCTGGGAGATGGTAGGAGGACATCAGTGCCTCAATAAGTGTTGTGTCTGTTGATTTCTCTGTAAGAGAAACCCATTTTACTAAGCACAGACTGTGTGCTCTGTGTTCAGAAGTAAATGATACACATGTTGAAGGCTCTGTTTCCATGCATTTACCACCAGCAGTTAGCTACTGCAAGATCTGGCAGAGGCCAAGTTACTTAGATCAATTGATAGTCCTTGGAGTAAAACCCAGAAGACTAAATTAAGTCCAGGATCTTATAGAAAAAAGAATAGGCAAAGGCCTGGGAAGAGGTCTGAGGAAGTCAGAAGAGTAACTTGCAAGATGTTACTTGAGAATGGCCATTGCCAGTGTATGTGACATCTGGAACAACTACTGTCTCCTGTTTCAGAGGAAGTTAGGTTAACTGGTGGGAGCTTTCAACACTTGTCTATTGATTGGAATCTCAAGTAATAGATCCAGACAACAAAAAGGTTTGAGCCATTTCCCCGTGGAAACTGACATTTGTATTTAAAACTCATTTTGTATTCCTGTTTTAAGGGAACACCTGTAGAACAATAGGTATTACAAAGTTTAGCATAAGGAAGGGCTATTTTTTGAGTATATTATATGCTGTGTCTTGTTATGCCTTATAAGAATTTTTTTTTTTTTTTTAAATAATAAATACTTATACCCTCAGATTTTGGAAACAGCTGTTTTCCATCACTAACAAGTTCACAAATTTTGCATAAATATTTGCAACCTTATCTCATTTTTCTTCTGTGCACTTCATAGTTTGTGAGTGGGGAACAGAACTGTGTAGAAGCTCTATAGATGAAAATTCAGTATTTAAGGCTTCAGCTTGTTGCATACAGTAGCACTGGTGGGAAGGCGTTTGGCCCTTTTTGGGTCCACCTGCCACCAAATCAATGAATAGGTATGTGGCTGATTCTGCAATCTTTACGGTATTTGATTCAAAGCTTTGCCTGAAAACTTTGGATTTACTGTAAATATTATGATGTGGAGTTGCATATTCTTAAGAAAGTCTAAATGTCAGTCACCTTGCCTTACCTTACCTTACCTTCTCTCAGTGGTGACTTTTAAGCATGCTGTTATTTTGCTTATTTCTAAAACATGCAGTGGGTAGTGAGAGGCTTGCATGTGCAGAACATCAGTTTCCTGATTACTGTTTCAGAAACATGAAAACAGTATACCATTTTATAAATATTACTTTTAAATTATATTAAAGAGCAAAATTTTCTGTATCTTTAACTATCTGCAGTTAATTGTTTACTAAGAATTCTCATTATCCTCAGAAATTTTCTGGGGGCAATGTTAAATTTTATCAGCGGTACTTCTTTACAGTTTGTGACACCTCAACACAGATTTTCCTTTAGAAGTAAGGAAAGAACATTTTTAATGTATTTAATCAGCAGATTATTTACTTTAGTGGACTCTCTATCAATTGAAGGTATTTGTATAATAGTTTTCTTAATAATACTTGTATTAAGGCAAGATGACAGATGTCGGTTAATCCCTGAATACAATTTTAGTTTATATACTGCTTGCAGTAATGTTCATTTCCTAAATGTTTTTTTCCTCTTCTGTATTTCCTTTCATAACCCAACAAACACACTTTGTGTTTTCACAATACTATGTTTCTTTGACTACTTAACTGCCTTGGCCATCCAGGCATTTCTAAAGTAAAAAAAACCCAATAGCTCTTGCTTTTCCCAGGATTTTCTTTTTTTCACACTTGTGTGTGCTGGAGCTCACAGCATTTAGAGATTAAGAAACAGAATAAGAAAATCAAATCAGTGAAAACTAGTTACCTGTTTTTTTCCTCCTGGCTTTTTTCTTATAGAAATGCTAAATGCCTGAAAAAGTGATTGGTTCATATGTGTATGTCAAAATCTTATAGGGCTAGAAGGAGTACAATGGGAGTAACGTAATTGTATATTTATACTAGTTATGAAACTTCAGGATTTTCTTTTATTTCAAGAATCCTTGGATCCCAAGAACCTGAGGGTAGTTCAGGTTTTGGATATCTTCTCTGTCTCTTAGAATTACTCTTTAACATGAGTAGTTTCAGACTTTATCGAGGATGCTGTCTCTAAAGAAATTTTTCAGGTCAAAGCATTTGTTAATTATTTGCTTAATAGTACTATAAATTGCACCTAAGACTACTCTTGATGAAAACAGGTTGTGAGTTAGCATTATGTTTTCCCTGAGGTCTTCAAGATGATCTTGCTTTTCCTTTCCTTATATGATTCAGATCATGAAGTTTACATCATGAACAGGTTTCTGGCTGGTAAGGCATGAGCAGCACGTTACACACATTCCTTTGTGTTCTGCCTTGATTTGTGGTGCAAGCCACTGCTGCTTTATCCTTTCTGTGAAATAGGTATGTGTTCTCTCAGAACTGAGAGAAAGACCCAGTCCAAAGTGGGTAGGTAGATATAGACATAAGCGATACAGGAGAAGAAAAAAAAGTTTTGAGGATGTAATTTGTAAAATCTTTTGGTGTGTGACAAGTGTGGGATGTACGCCTGTCCTTCTCTGCTAGTTTCCTTTTGTACGCAAAGAGAAATGTTTAGATATCTCAAAAGTCCTTAGAAGCAGAAAACAGGGTACTTCTAATAAGTGAAATTGGATTTCATGTAAATATTAATAACACAAGAGATATGCAGTGGAGCTCATTAGTCCTTAGAAGCTTAGCCAAACAGATGGATTCTGAGTTTATACTAAAAGGATACAAGTGGTATAAAACTCAAGTGATTTATTGAGAAAACATTAATGCACTAGACCTCAAATTTCACCACATCAGGAGCTCTGTCAAGGTTTTGTTACTTTCATTTATTAGAAATGAAGGCTTTAAACCTCAGTGTAGCTTACTTTCACCATTTATTTACTTACTTGTAATAAACAAACCATGAGACCATTAGATCCCTGAATTGTTGAACATCCCATTAGAGAGATATTTTTTAGTAATCTAGAAAGATTTGGGGGAATTTATTTTAATGAGAAACATAAAGTTGCTGAAGTGTGGTAAAGACAAAACATTTTCTTGGTCTAAATCTAATTTATAATTGTGTAGATTTTATTCCAAGTGCTTTTTTCTCCTTCCTTCCTTCCTTCCTTGATGAAATCCTGCCTCTATATCAGTTACATTTTGTGAATGCTTATTTTCAAGACTGTGGCAACTATACTGAGATTCAGACATGTGAAATTAGTTTCATGTCTTGTAGTTAAAAGAGTTATAAAGATCCATGGACCCTGAAGTGCTGTCATAGTTTTAACTGAGGATTACTGCCCAATTCAGAATATGACGTTAAGATAGAGGAACAAGAAGAAGTTCGCTTTGTTTTTCAGTTGTCTTGTAATTGCTTTGTGGGAAAATGAAGAGCATTTTGCCCTACTTTGTAAATTCCACTGCTCTAAATGATTTTACATGGTCAATATATCCACCATTACACTGTTGGAACTGAACAGAACTATTTTAAAGAGATGGATGAACACATAAGCAAATTGGATACTATATTAGTTCTTGCTAAACTGTCAGTGGTAATTTAAAAAGTACACTAACATTTCACTTCTTTATAAATAAATCTGTTTTGGCTGCTGCGGAGGACTTACTGTGTCACTTTTTTTTGGTTTTTTTTTTACCCAAAAGATAGTGTAAATGTACACAATTGAGTATTTCCAATAAAGAATCCCATGGAAAAGATTTAACAATTATTAGTTGAATTATGTTCACTACCAGGTCAAAAGCATATTTTGACAATTTTGTGCCAAAGTTGCTTGACACTGCAAATCGATGAAATTCCCACCTAAATAAATAAAAAAAAAATCACTGATTTTTGAAAAATTGTTACTTTTTTCTACAATTTTTGAGCAAAATTCTACATTTGAGAACTGACACAATTCATTTTAAATTGACACAGATGTTTTTTGTCCTATGTGCACCCATTCTAAAGGTTTGATATATTTTATTGCATGGTTTTGTATCTTATTATGATTTATTAGTGTTTTTCCAGCATTGCTTTTACTGTGAGTACACCAGTTACAGTAATTAGTTAAAAGTTTTTCTTTTGCTAGAAAAGTGCAGCACTTTGCATTGTTGCTGTTGCTGTGACAGTGGGAATAACACTGTTTTCTGTCATGCAAACAAGCTCTTCAAACACCTTTCATTTTTCTCCACAGTCTTTATGCCCATTCCCATTAGTAGAAGTGGCTTATTTATTCTAATATTCACCGTGTAAGCATAATAGTATATTCATCTTAGTGAGGGAGCTGAGTGCATGTTTTGATTCATCATTACTCCTATCCAACTGGCATTTGAATGTGTTTGAAATTACTGGGAGTCCATAGGCTTAAAAGGTTCATTAGTATTACCAATATCACCATTTTTTAAAAGTATCTGCTATGTGTAGATACTTTAAGGTCATTTACTTATTCAGGAGAAGAATTCAGAAACCAACAGACCCTTGCTTAAGCCTGTTGAAGATATTCTAATGTGTATAGCAGAGGTTACAGGTGGGCATCTGCCACTGTTCTTAGCTTGTACAGTTCATATATTGTACTGCACTAGAGTTTTCAGTTATATTCTTTTGTGCAGCAGAGGAAGGGTCTCTGCAACACTTCTTTTACTGCTCTTTTTAATGCATATTCTGCTATTTTGTCTTTTGTCATCCATTAAATTAATCCTTGGCTGTAACGCAACAGCACACCAATTTGCTGATAGATTAGGTGTGTTAGCAGTGTCTTAGAGCTTAGGAGTAGAATCATAGAACCACAGAATGGTTTGGGTTGGAAGGAACCTTCAAAGAGCATCTAATTCCAGGCCCCCTCCCATGGGCAGGGACACCTTCTCTTAGACTAGGTTCCTCAAAGCCCCATCCATCAATGAGGTTTCATGGTATAGATGTGGTGAATAATCTTTCAAAATTTTGCAGTTTAAATTTGAAAGGTTTTGGAACCCAAAAAGGTTCTTTCCTCCTCCTCTGCCTTTTAGTACCTCCCCTTGCCTTTACTTTCATCTTTTTTCAGTTATCCATACTTTTCATCTTCACAATCCCTTAATCTATACTTTTTTTTCTCACTTCCTTTCTTGCTCTTTCCTTCCTTCTCTTTGCAATTTTTATCCTTTTGATATATTAGGGATTTATATTTCATATATTCTTTCATTTTATCTTTTTTTCCCAATAAGCATATTTTCCACGGCCTTCACCTAATTAAAAAAAAAAAAAATCCAACTTTTTTTTCCTTCTTCTGTTAACGTAGTAAGTTCATCCTTTCTCTTTGCCTTTGTGGCATTTTGTTTTGTTTTTGTTTTTGGTTGGTTGGTTGGTTGGGTTTTTGGTGTTTTTTTTTTTTTATGGGTTTTGTTTTTTGGGGTTCTTTCGTGTGTGTATAAATGAAGGGTTCCTCCCTCAGCCCTGTTCTAAGATATCTGGAATCAGGCTTCTGTATATTTTGCTCTTTAATATGCATTCTTACTATTAAACATTGGTTTCTCTGTTATTTTCTTACACATTTTCTGCTGTCTCAGGAATCTTAGTCATCGTGCATCTCTCTCATTCCTCATCCAGTTTCTTCCTTCCTGAACTTATCAACTTTACACTTTTTTCTTGGTTGTATTCCTCCTCTTTTTTTTTTTTCTCAAATGCTTTTTCAATTAGTCTCTGCATATCTACCCATCCCCTCTTTCTTCTCTGCTCATCTACCCATTCTGAGTTTCAGTGTAGCAGTCTAACAAAAATACTGTTATTGCGAGTCATGTTCTTCTCACCACATCAGTTCTCTCTGTAAATAATTTTGTGTTCTGTCTTTTACCTTCAGAGTTAAGTTTCTTCTCTATCCCTTCCAAACCCTGCTGTAGTTTCTGATCTGTGAACCTCAGCATCATGCTCCAAATATCTCCTAATTATATGTTGCTTCCCTCTTGTTTTAGCTCCCTCTGTTAGCCTAAGGTTTGGTCTCCATCAGTTCTGTCCTTCAAAACAATGCCCCATTTCCTCTCAACTATGGGCTTTCCTGTTTTCTGAGCACTGAGGTCTTTCAACCTCAGAAAAACATGTCTCCTTCAATCCCACTGAATCATAAAATACCTTCTAATTTGTTTGTCTTCCCAGTAAGAACTGCATGCTTTCTTTACTGAAGCTATATGCCCTCCTGTTAAAGGTGCTCTGAGAGCTGATTGTAAAGTGCCATGTAAATATGCAGTGTTGTGTAAAGGATGATTAATGTAACTATGAATTAATATTATTTCAGACAAATTTAGAAATCCTTCTAAGATACTTACGCTTTGTGCTTTTCATCTCACCGTTTTTGGCTCTCACCTTGTAATGTACTTTCCGCTTCACTGAAGGTATGATAATGAGGCATGCATAATTGAAATGAAAATCTCTTCAGAACCCCTTCTGATTGAATCTGTTGAGAATCATAATCAAGCACTCCTGATGTTACAGAAAACTAGTGTATTGATGTGCAGCAGAGGTCTGGGCTCTGCGTGAATTGCTTACGCAGCTGACATGCTGTCCTTTGAATTATTCTAGTTTCAAAAAAAGTATCAGTGATACATTAATGGGCTGTAAAAGAAACCAATAATCTTGTGTGTGAAAGATGAAAGAGCTTTATAGATAAAGTAATTAAATGACAGTGGTAGTTATTGGATGCATCTTGTGTACAGAAATGTTTTCCAAAAGAGCAGAAAATCTACAAGAACATGGAATCTTTATTTTTAATACACCCGCAGTTTTCTCTAAAGATGCATTTTTCCCTGTTGTAAATACTTATATGCTTTGATTGCATTTTGAAGCAATTCATTCCTGACTTTTGGGACAGTGTTTCATGATGCCAAAGTTTTAAATTCTGAATACAAATCATTTTTATGACAAGTTTTGTTTAGGAGGATTCTTTTGAACAGATGATTTCTTTCCCTGAATTACAGATATTACCAAATTCTATAATATATGCCTTTTTGACTGAATAATTACATATGTAGATAATGTGAACTAGAAATATATTTAAAATATTAATAAGAAAGCCAGGGCCTAAAAAGCTAAGAAATGGCAACACTAAGGTTCTCTGTGCAAACTTAATGTGTTTTCTAATCCGTATTTGTGTGGATAAAACTTCTAATTTCATGATGATCTTTTGAGAACCAAAGTGTCTCATTGGATCTGACATAAGATGTTGTTGACCTTATTGCTCTCTACAACCACCTGAAAGGAGGTTGAAGCCAGGTTAGGGGCAGTCTCTTCTCCCAGGTAACAAGTAACAGGACAAGAGAAAATGGCCTCAAGTTGTGCTGGGGGAGGTTTAGATTGGATATTAAGAAGAATTTATTTGCTGAAAGGGTTGTCAAGCATTGGAACAGGCTGCCCAGGGAACTGGGTGAATCACCATCTCTGGAGGTATTTAAAATCCGTGTAGATGTGGCACCTGGGAACATGGTTTAGTGTTGGATTTGGCAGTGCTGGGTTTATGCTTGGACTTGATGACTTAGAGGTCTTTTCCAACCTAATGAAATCTGTGATTCTATCACTCTAATTCTTACAGGTCTCTGTACTGTGTATTTCTGCTAAAATGAAGGCATGTCCATTTTCTATGGAAGTGCCTAAAGAAATAGTTCTCATGTAAAATCCAATTAACTGCTTGGTTCCTTGTGTTCCTGGATGTTATAGTACATTAACTCAATTTCTAAGAAAGTGGTTTTAGCATGAGGGAAATAATTTTCTCAGTTTCACTCTTAGAATGACATTTTTTATAGCTGAAATTTTCCAACGGAAAAAAACCAAGGGATATCCAGAAAGACCAACTACATTTTTTGTCTGCAGTATTCTCTGCGTTAAAATGAGTGCAAATGCTCTGCATTATAATTGTACTCTGGGTTAACTTGGATTTAATACAGATCCTTCTGTTATAGGCAGACTTTTAAGCTAAGGACTGCAGCTCTGGACATCATCCAACTTTTGCAGTTAATTAGGGCTGTAGACAGTGTTCTAAATTTTGAATCTCAGTTGTACCTGTAGTGCAGCTTCTCTTGTATATGAAAGAGGTTTGGCTATTAACAGAAGTCTGTTGACTGAGATTCTATCCAGAAAGCCTGAAATTATATCCGTGAGCTGAAGGATTAATTTAAAGAAATGGGCGTCTCTTGAGTCTGTCTCTCCAGCATAGCATTGCATACTGTCTTTTTTTCCAGGAAAGTATTTTTCTTTTATTTCCCGTTATTATAGACAGGCACCTCGGTGTCTTTTCTATATAAGGCCACTCGTAAGACTGTCAGCTTTCCAGAAGCTACAGTTTTTCTGCTGTTCAGTTGCTCTTTTGTCATGTTTATAATTGTTTTCTGGAGATTTAATTTTAAAAGTTGTAATCTTTATGACCTGGGGTAGTTATAGATATTAATATAAAATACATGCCATACATTTTTTTGTCCTCTTTTCAGTTCTGTTAGAAGTCCTTAAGGATAATTTTTACACCATCATCCATTGTAGGAGCTGTCTTCCCTTTCTGACTTCTCACACACTCTATTAATTTCCAAGTCAAACCATGGCATGTTCTTAGCTGTCACTCTGTCTTTGAGCTTCCTTCAGGCTTCATGGGAGTCAGTTTGATAAGTCATGCCCCAATCATACATTGTTCAATTATGTTTTAAAATTGACATTAATCTGATTCTATCTTTGTCCAGGCATTTTTATATAAGTGGCATAATACTGTGTAATATCTAGTAGAATATTAAGGCATTTTCTAACCTTTGTAATTAAGTTTTATAGAAAGGAATATTAATTATGGAGAAAAAAATAAAGATTGTAGATTCAGATGTGGAAAAAACATAAATAGTCATATGAGGAAACATACAATACTGCCAGTGTGCCTTCTTAAGTGCATCTGATACAGAAAATGGAGAGTTTAAGTTCAAAAGCATGTCTTTTAAAATAACTGTGGGAAACGTATAAAATACTTGACTACTCCACCATCAGTAAAAAGTTCTACTTGCTAAATGTTAAACATTGTAGAGTTTTGCTGTTCTCAATGCTCAATATACTTCATTGGTAGTTCCCAATTACCTATACCAGCAAATTACTGTTTTTCCAGTGGAGGCAAGCATTTGTTGGATTCCCTTCCAACCTTGCAAATTTTCACCTGCAGTGACTGCAGAACTGGTCTTAATTTCTATTGGTCTTTACTGTGTATTCAGTAATAATTTTATTTTAGTTTTGATTATCTAAGGTTATGATAGAGGCAATCTTTTAAGGAGAGATACTATAAGCCGTGTTGTGATTTAAAAAACAACCTAAAAGAGCAGCAGATGACTATGGAGCAAATCAAAAATGCCCATTTCCCTCTCAAGTATCCTACAATGCTGAGACTACTATATTTGTCAGTTCCAGATTCTGATTAATTAATTAAAATTAATGGTTAGAAGGGAGAAGGAGAATGGGAGCCATAATCACAGCAGAGAAGCAAAACTTAGGAAGATTAGTTGCAAGGCAAATATGTCAAATTAAAGCAATACATTTTGAGTGAAAGGAAAAGCTGTGGGAAGTGAGCAGACATATCTGGTGGAGAATACTGCAAAAGCCAAAGGCTGAAATGTGAGCATTCAAATAATGAATGATCTTATTAAGGATACAAGTGTATGGATAAAGTCTAACATAAGCATTCTATTATTATTATTGATAACAAAGAAAGATGACATGTTTCTTTTATATTGTTGGGAGGTTTTATAGATCTCACTTCAGGAAGCCTTATGTTAGTAGAGTAAAATGAGGAAGAATGTTGGTAACTCTGCCTTGAAAAAAGAAAAAGGTGCTTTGTAGAAAGTGAAAACATAAAGCTCTCTATGTCCATTATGTTTCTGCCCTGCTGTAATGCATCTCATAAACTGAGGGCTTCCAATCTGTGTCTGTCTCCCTTATCAAGGCAAGAAAAAAATGTGTGAGAAATGGATATATATAAAACTGTTAGGACATAGTGGCCAAGACAGAGGAATAAATATCATGCCTATAATTTTGGTTGTACAAATCTTACAGGGATTTTTCTGTAGAAAAACCAGAGCCATACTTTTTGTGACAAATTCTCAAGTTTTACTGCAAGTTTAGTCGTAATGATTTTTTCGACCTTTAATTGAGCTGCTGGATCCTAAGAGTAAATATAAGAAGCTACAGTCCTCAGTGCTGTAGGACCTTGTCTTTATGCCAACAGGAGCCTTTGCTGTGTTGGTCTGGAAGATGTGTGTGATCTGCAAAAAAAGCCATTCCTGCACTCTAGGGCTTAGTGTGGGAAGACCTGATGGTTGTGCTTATTTCCCTGCTGTCCGTCTTTAGTCTTAGGAATGATGAATAAAATAAATCAAAACAATATACTGAAAACCTGGACATGATGATGGAGCTCAGATAGATAAAAAGGGCTAGTCTAGTGACTGTCAGGTATGGAATCCTAATGTTGTACCTATGCAGTGTTTTATTTATGGGGTTTTTGTTTGTTTGTTTTGTTGAGTTTTGCTTTGTGGGTTTCTTGTTTGTTTGGTTGATTGGTTCAGTCTTTTTTGTTTCCTTTTCCTTTGTTTTTTGTTGTTTGGGATTTTTTTGTTTTTAGCTTAATGGGCTAGAAAGGAATTGCCCGAGTACCTGGACTTTGCTTTTGTTTTGTGTCTGGAAAGAATTGTATCCACTGAAGTAGCTGATGTGGTGTAGGTGTGTGGGATCAAGAGAAGAATGAAAATAGAAGTTAACTTTTTGGGGTACAGAAATAAATAAGAAAACTAAAAAGTTTTGGATTTTTTTATCAGTTGATGATGCCACTCAAGTAAATGACAGCTATCCTGAGGTAAAAAACAACCTTTACTCTTAGAAAAGACTACTGCCAATGCCTAGTAACTGATTCTTTCATGTACTCTTATAGAGAAAACTGCAAACTAAATATCATATTAAAGGATAATATGGTTTCCTTTGAATCAATGGAATAATTGAAACCATTGGGGTTAAAGTTTTCTGAAGCAAAGCTTATAGGATCCTTTCTGAGCTATTTAAGCAGAAAATCATTCTATTGACATCTTGGTCCTTGCCTGTTCCTCTGGGGTCTCATGCTTTGTTCCACTTTATATACTTAATGCTGCTCTCTTTGTCTGCATTTCCCACTTAGTTCATTCCTTTTGATGTGCCTCTTATGTCTTTAGGAGAAGTCTCTTCTTATGTACTAAATTTTCACCTAAAATCTCCTTGAAAACTCAGAGCTTTGGGGCTTAAGCTAAGCTCCTGAGGTGACTGGACTGAGCAAAAGAACCTTGAGTGTGGAAGCTAGAAAATGCTTGGAGGACAATGACTGCCATTCTCCAGCAGTTGCCCAACTGAAAAGAATACACAAACCTCAAAATTTTCATAAAGCAGCAGCATTGGAAGAAATTCAGATTGCAAGGCAGAAGCCAAGTAAAGATATAGCACTGTAACAAGATGGTGAGTTGGAGGAAAATGAATCCCAGGATTAACAAGCTGCAGAATTTATGCTTAGTGAACTGTTAAAAACCAGTGAAGGAGGAAAATGAGAGCTATCAACAGCTGCAGAGTATGAGAAGCATAAGAAAATGAGAGGTGCAGGCAAATAGGATGGCTTAAACAATTACATTTTGAAATGGAAAAGGTTGGAAATATTCTTTTTCAGTTTTTAATTAGACAGACTCTGATTTGAAAATTGAAATAAAGCAATCAAGAAAAGCCGTGAGAGTCTGGTGTCTTCTGAAAAGTAAATTAAAGATTCCTGTGGCTAATGTGCAAATTTGAGATATTCCTTCCTAAAATGGTAGAAGACACTGGAAATGTTACCTAGATGACTAGCTTTATCATGATCTGTATGTCTACACCAGCACACCAAGTGTGGCAAGGGGAGAAGTGCTTACATGCGAAAAGGGGCAGTTACTTCATAGTCCGCACCAAATTCATTTGCAGTAAAATAAGAGCTATAGAAAACAAAATCCTTTTCAAAAAGTGGAGTGAAAATGAGCTGCATTAGCAAATTGTGACCTACTGAGTACTTCAATGGGTTTTACAAATCTCATCAAGCAGTGCTTTCATACTTGTATTACAATTATAAATACGCAATCTGTGAAACTCTCTTACCACACATTAATGGTTGGAGCAAGTGATTGTGAACATGCTGGTGAATACGTTGTATTTTGGTTCTATTTTTTGTATTCAAGTAGTTTAATTAGCAGAAGGGGGTATGTCTTCTGGGAAAACTTAGTACTTATTGGGCTATATTGATGAAAGCATTTTGAACTCACTAGATATCTTAATTAGTTTGAGTCTTATTTCTTTATTCAGTCACATTGTCTTTAAAAATTTGGAAGTTGTTACAACAGTGCACTAGTTATCACTTTCTACATAAGTTAATTTTCATGCTTAAAAACAAATGGAAGTTCGGAAGTGGTATTGGCAATACTTTTTTTTTTCTACTGTTGGTTTACCACAATACCAGACAAGGTTTCTGGACAGAAACGTGTTCATATATGCTGGACAGTGAATGTCATAAAGTCATAAAATAAGCTGAGTTGGAAGGGACTCATCAGGATCATCAAGATTAACTCTTGGCCCTGTACAGGACATCCCAAGCATGGAACCGTGTGCCCGAGAGAGTTTTCCAAATGCTTCCTGAGCTCAGATAGGCTTGTGCTGTGACCACTTCCCTGGGCAGCCTGTTTCAATGCCCAACCACCCTCTGGGTGAAAACTTTTTCCTGATATTCAACCTAAACCTCCCTTGACTATCTTCATGCCATTTCTTCGAGTTCTGTCAGTAATTAAGAGACTGAAGAGATTGGTACCTACCCCTCCTCTTCCCTTCTCAAGGAAGAGCTCAATGAGGTCTCCCGTCAATCTCCTCTTCTCCAGGCTAAACAAAGTGACTTCAGCTGCTCCTCATAAGGCTTCCCCCTACAGACCCTTCGCCATCCTCATGGCCCTCGTTTGGATGCTCTCTAATAGCTTGATGTCTTTCTTATACTGTGGCACCCAAAGCTGCCCCCAGCACTGGAGGTAAGGCCCCCCAGTGCAGAGCAGAGCAGAGTGGCACAATCCCCTCCCTTGCCCGGCTGGTGATGCTGTGCCTGATGCCCCCAGTACAGGGTTGGCCCTCCTGGCTGCCAGGGCACTGCTGACTCATGTCCAACTTTCCACCAACCAGGACCCCCAGGTCCCTTTCTGCAGCCCTGCTTTCCAGCATCTTCCTCCCCAGTCTATACAGACAACCAGGGTTGCCCTCTCCCAGGTGCAGAATCCTGCACTTGCCCTTAATTTGTTGAGGTCTCTCTGCAGGGCCTCTCTGCCCTCGAGGGAGTTGACAGCTCCTCCCAATTTACCGTTGTCAGCAAACTTCCTTGGTATTCCTTTAAGTCCTGCATGCATGTGGTTAATGAAGATGTTGTAAACAACTGGGCCAAGGATGGAGCCCTGCAGAACCCCACTAGTGACAGGTCACCAGCCTGATGCTATCCCATTCACTGTAACCCTTTAATTTTGAATATTTTGCTCTCCCTACACACAGACTGTACAGAAAACCCTGAGACTCTGAATTCAGTGTATTACACAGTTTTTAGGACCTTGCGTGCAAGCCTTTGAAAGTCAGTAGCTTTTGCTGCTATTTGAACTCTCTGTTCAGAAGTCCTAGAAAGCTGACCTGAATATTCCAGCTTCCAGGAAGAAAAAATAATAGGCACAACAGTTTTAAGTGGTTTACTGAAAACAGAAAGTGCTGAAAAGCATTAATGACTTCAAGAGGATAAGCAGTAATCTGTGCTTCTCAAAAGCTTCATAAAACTTTGCAAGTTAATAGAGAAAAGACAGAAATGGTGATGAGAGTGAGTGAATGAGTGTCATCTGTGAGACAAGGCATAATAAATGCGTCTGGCAGCACATATATTGTTAGGGCAAGCATTTTGAATTAGATTCGGGTAATGATGTGTAGTTGCTGATGAAATGAGCATATTCGTTGAAGAACCATAGCCAAAATGTAGAATGTGATCTGTAAAAAGACTTGTTATAAATCCACTGGTTTCAGATCTGTAAAATGAATATTAGGGAAGTTTTCACTGCAAGTGTTGTACTTATTCATTACTATGTAGGTGGACACTTAAATTGCACTATATGGCACTCATTTATACAGTTATTGGTACCATTTGTACAGTAGTCTGTTGAAATCTTTCATGATGCAGATGTGTTGAGAGAGTATCTGAGACCAAATTCAAGTATCTGCTTTGAGCCTTAGATTCTTAAATTCTTCAAGATCAAACAAGAGTCAAGAGTGCCATAACAAAGCAAATTATAATAATGAAGTCAGAAATTAACTTGGAATATGAATAAAAATTCAGACATAAGAAATATAAAAATAAAACCAAACTAGTCAGGGCTGGACAAAGGAGAGGTTAAAAGAGTATAAATCCAAGCTTGATTTAAATAGAATTATTGCAATTTATACTGAAAAAAACTTTCGTAACTCTTTCTGCTTGTGACAGTCTTTGCAAAAAAAATAATTGCACTGTCTAAATTAAAGTAATCAATCAAAGATTAATTATGTATCATCAGATATTCTGCTGCTAGAAGTGTATGAATTTATTAGTCAGCATGGGTTCTTACCAGAAGAACTTTCCTTTCTTGTATTAAAACATAAGTGAAAAGTTGAGTTGGGGTTTGCTGATGGAGAATTCCTGAAATCTAATTACCTTTTATTTTTACCTCCTAGATTAGTTGACTTTAAATTGTTTAGCTGTCAATATATGTGTAAGTGTGAGAATCCAAATGTATTCTAGAATTTACTGCCTTGGCTTTGATTTTTTTTTTTTTCTTTTTTGTAAGAAGTTGAAGAAACAACACAACCTGTAGTTGAAGGTTTGGATAGGTTTTTCAAATGTGTTTCAATCACTATAATTTGAATTTTCTTTCTGTTTACCCAATCAGTCTTTTTGAGTCCTTGTAGGTAAGTGGGGAAAAAAAAAAGATTATATTTCACCAGTAAGCTGCTCATTACTGGTTATGAATTCTGCCGAATTTAAAGTCTTTTATGTATAAGGAAGGCTAGAAACATCACTGGTGCTATGGAAGATTAGACTCTTCTCTGATTCCTCAGAAACTCTTCTTGCAAAGACTAAGTATGTAACTTTATAATTATAAGCTGTATCACAAAGAATTGGCAAAAACCTGCAATGTGCTGAAGCAATCAGTCTCTGCTCCAACACTTTTGCATTTTTGAGGAATGGTTCTGAAATTATAACAGCATTCTTCTGGTTTTGTTAAGCTGTTTAAAATAAAAAAAAAATCAATATTGATTTATCATAAATGCTCCATGTTAGTATCCTATCCTTTTTTTGTAAGAAAAAACAATGGATCCCTTGCTGAGAGAAGAGCAACTATTCTTCTCCATACCTACACTTGAGCTCACACATACTCATAAATTCATAAAATAAAAAAAAAACCCTGTGTAGAGATGCATGTGCATGTTTACATACATTCTTTTCTTTTTCCTCTTTCTTAAATATTAAGATTGCTTTTGTTTTCTCACCCAGTTTTTATTATTTTTAACGAAGCCAGTGGGCTGTTTGTACCATGTTTTCTCTAATGTAACATCTACAATTTTAATGATAAATATCTGTGCAGATATGTTAGGTGCCTGTGAGGAAAATGCTTCATATTCTTCATACTGTCTCCCATCAGCATATTCTAACCATCTGAATTGATCTGGCAGACATGATGCAGACTTTACGTATCTTTAAGTGTATTTTCCTTGTAGTATTAAGTAATGTTCAGGTTCTTTTTAGTAGGGTAGTTAGTGGGTTTTTTTAGAATTGGTGTATCAGCACTATTAATGAGCTGCTATTGAGTACCATTAAAAATACATTATTATATCTGTTATAATTTTCACTTAAAGTCTCAATAGCATATACCTATTATCATTTTAATCTTCACTTAGAGTCTCAGTCACATACTGTGAAATAATTGGTGTTCAGTTTCCTCGTGTTTAGCCTCTACCATAAGAAGAACTTCCTATCTCCATTTAAGATATAATGATCAGTGGGAACTGCATTATTTTCGTTGACTTACTGGGTTTTGGTTTAGGATTGAAACGTTATTCCTTCAAGATATACAGGATTGAAGTAAAACACATCTATCCCCTGGAGAGTGCATTGCTGATGATGATGATGATGATGATGATGATGATGATGATAAATGCTAAATAATCTGATTCCTATAAACCCCCTAAGTCATCTGAATCCAATTAAAGTCAAAGTAATTGACAAAGATCTATTTATTCAGTGTTTGAAATAGAATAGCTCAGGTCTACATAAACAATGCAAACTAACATTCAGGAAAAAGTATTTATCGGAGTTTTCCATCTTGAAAGCTTTTGCAAGCCTATCAGAAGCCCATCGTGAAACACCTGAAGATTCTTTTGAGGCACTGTATCAGGACTGGCTGCTCTGGGCTGCAGCCAGCCTGAGCTCCTCAGCTCTCAATTTCAGAAAATTTGATGAAATTGTTGGTGGTCCATTAGCATCAGGAAGTTCTATCCCTTGAAGATGCCAAAAACTTTGATAATATAATGTTAGTAACTTAAAAGGGCAGGAGGGGAAATGAGGTGGTTTAGGTCTCCTCGCTGAAAGTGGACTCAGTGGTTAGGATCTAAATTTGGCATTTGTTCTGTAAGTTTCCTTTAGGCATCACTATGGCAAAAGACAACTCACAGTGCCTATCTACTTGTTCTTTATATGTCTTTATTTTATGTCTTTATTTTTATATTTGATAGCGTATTTCTATTTTGTATTTTAAATTCAAGCATCAGTCCCTGTTAAATCCCATTCTACATTTAGCCATTCAGTAGATGTTGTGGAAGCCCTGGGCAGAAACAAAAAGGTCAAGTTTAAACGTGGAGTCCATATTACTCCTTAGTGCAGTCTGAAGTATAGAATCATAGAACTGCAGAATGGTTTGGGTTGAAAGGGATCTTTAAAGTTCATGTAACTCCAACCCCCTGCCATGGACAGTGACATCAATTTGCTCAAAGCCCCATCTGGCATTGAACACTTCCAGAGATGAGGCATCCACAGCTTCTTTGGGGAACTTGTTCCAGTGTCTCACCACAGTCACAATACAGAATTTCTTCCTTATGTGTAATCTAAATCTACACTCATTTTAAAAACATTACCTGTTGTTCAATCACTGCAGGCCTTTGTAAAGTCCTTGTCTCTGCAGCACTGATTCCACTCTAGGGGAGCTAAGGCTACGAGCTTTTATCCCTTACTGTCTTGGAGACACATCCTATCATTGACAAGACAACAGTTTATCGGGCTGCTTCCTAGAGTTACACAACATCACATACACTATAAGAGATTAAATGTGCCCAGGCTTCAGGCATCCTGTAGGGGATCCTGTCATTCTGTGGGTTCAGTTTGCTCTTTTAAACATGCTTAAGGCTGAATCTTCACTAAATAGTAGCAGAGAGCAACTAATGTTCTGTGTTGCTCTTCAATAGTTTTTTTCAATATTCCCTTGTTTCAAGATGCACTGCAAATTGCAAAATACTTACCTTTGTTGGACAACATCCGTAAGTAATGTGCATGTGCAGCAAGAATGAACCTTCTTGTACCCACCTACTGGAAATTTGTTTTGTTTTCATTTGTTCTGAAGTGTCTTGTAAGAGTAATTTTTAGGAACATCATAGTGATTTAACAGGGCAACTTCCTATGTATCCAGCAATAGAGATCTGTGGAAATGCCGATTACTAAGGAAGAAAGGAACTTAAAAAAAGACTCCTGAAACCTCTGGTGTGATCTTCATGCATTTTAAATAGCTGATTTCTTGAGTCATCTCACAATGAGAATGCTTCTGACTACATTGTTGGGTTAAGGGAATGCATCAGACAGCTTTCTCTCATGATATATAAAAAAGATAACATCCAAACAAAAATTATTTCTGACAAAAGCTGTGACTTGTGTCAGAAGTGAAAATTAAATGCCAGATGGGTAATTCAATCCAAAATGACACTTTAGCCTGGAGGACACGCTCTTTTTTTTTT
>VWZT01012865.1:399610-592675 GCA_013397055.1 Pachycephala philippinensis | reverse complement strand
TTTTTTTTTTTTTTTTGTGCAGTCTGTAATTAAAAGCCAGACAATATCTCAATATCTGAATGTAGGACAGTAGAGAAAGAAAGATGCACTACTGTCTGTGAAATTAAAACATACTAAGAAGTAGCTACTGATGAGTTCAAATTTTAATTAATTTTGATATATTTACAGGTGTTGTAAAGTTAAGAGAAAAAGTCTATCTGGGTAAAACTCTTAAAACGAGCACTTCTTTAAAACATGCATATAAAAATACATTTTAAATGTCTTCTGAATACATAATAACAAATTAGGTGGAAGATAATTGGAAGACGTATTTTCTGCTTATTTTTTTGCTCACTTTTTTTTCTTCTATAGGATTGATTTTCGTGGTTGTTCCAGTATAACTGAATTAAATTTAAAGGAAAAAAAAAATCAAGCAGTAGTAGCTAGGTAATCTCAGCTATTTACAAATCATGGTCTTTAAACTTTCTGTTAAAAATTAAGCAATACCATACTCTTTTCCAGAGAGGGGTTAGCAAAAGAAGGGGAGAAGGAATGCAGCTAAAATAAACAGAAAAAAAACTTTTAAAAATCACCAACTAAACTCAAACAATTATTGTCTCTATGCATTGTTCTATATCAGGTTATTTACTTAAAATGTTCATATGTAAAAACGTTGATCAGAACAGTACACAAACTGTTTTGGAAGATTAGTTTTCTATTTTTTAAAGCTGCTAGGCCTAAATCCTTATGATTCTCAGCTTTGTGTGAAAACTTAAATGCTGGCCTTTTAATCATACAGTTTTGAGCTCTAATGCAGCTGTAAGCCATCCACAAAGGCAGCTGCTGTAACAGTTCTAGACTGAAGCAATAACAGAGATACACAGTATTCTTTTCCCATGAGCAGGTTCATTCTGTATTCATCATTTAAAGGAAACTCCAAGTGCATTCATTAAGAAATTTTAAGTCCAAATCTGGTGCTAGATTATAAAAGTGTTTCATATGTGAAAACATCGATTGTGTTAAAAAGCTACTATACTTACTGGTACAGCAAAACTTTACGTACTAGTCTATTTGTACAAGAAATACAAAATATATTACATTTCTAGTTCTCCATGCAACAGTTGTCAGTATTACATATAACAAAGAAAGTAAAGTATTGTTCACAAGGATGATGTTAAAATGGGTATATTACTGAACACAGAAATAAAGAAGGAAGGAAGGAAGGAAGGAAGGAAGGGAGAAAGGAAGGAAGGAAGGAAGGAAGGAAGGAAGGAAGGAGGAAGGAAGGAAATAAATTACATAATAGGGTAATTTTACAATAATAGGGTAATTTTACACATTTCTTTACCTGTCTCTATGTATGGTATTTAAATAATGTTTATTGGCATCTCTGGGAGGTCTTGGTCATTAAAAACAGACTGACACATTTTTGATTTTAGTGGTGTGGACACAAACATAATGAAAAGGATGACTGGCATCTTAAGGGAATTTGGGGTAGGTTGAACACATGTTTTCCAGGTCTATAATTAGGCTGAATTGCAAAAATGTTAATTCTGCCCCACTGTGGTCAATAGTAACAGCGTTTCTTGGGGATTTCAGATATTTAAAAAATTCAGAAAAAAATTGGTTATCTATATTATGTCCTATTTCTAATAAAATATCTGAGAGAGCAGTGCTCTATGCTGGTTTGAGTTTCCCAGAGCTTTCCTAGCATAGCATTTTTTTCAGTCTTCTACTCTTTCTGAAAAATATCTTGTATTCCACACATGGACATAGTCTGTATAAACACTGGCTGTAGAACAGTTTTGATTGGAATGTCCCTTCCCTCTTAATTATTTTCATTATTAGTAGCTGTACATGTGAAAAGTACAATGAACTGTGTCATATCCAGACAGTACATGGTTTTGTCTGTTGTCTTTTTGGCTGTAGTGAAAACCTCAGTTTTCATTTTATATGCCCAAATCTGTCAAGTAATACATAGCTTAATTTAGTACTAAATTATTAAATGATGTATTGTAAAAGCCATGCAAGTTTTGTTTGCAGATGTTGACAGTGGGCCAAATCTAAAGCTGTAACAGAAGACTGGCTTCAGGCCAAATTCTCTGCCACAGCTTAATGAAAACCAAACTGAAGATTTCCTGATACTTCTTTGGAGCTTCATTGCAGATGGCTAAACTTATCCTATGTGATTAACTTCAACAGCCTCCTGTCAAGTAGAATGGAATCTAGCAAAAATATGTATTTAGAACATAAAGAAGTAAGAATCAGTACGGCTTAATTAGCCTTGCACCTACTTTATGCAATTAGTGTTATTGGAGCAGCGTTTGCCAACAAGTTTCTCGGTGATTAAAATGCTGGATGCTAGAATATTTGGCTCAAGCTTTTCTAGAGCTGGCAATTCTTGTGGCAACCAGTGGTCACACGAAGTTCTTTAGGTACATTGTCTAGGTGATATACACCCCTGAAAAGATCACAGCTTCAATATGCTGTTGTAAAATAAATAGAGATAGAGCTCCCTCATTCCCAAAGTAAATTCTGGATTTTGTTGTTATGACTTGCAGTGATTGTACCACTGAAAAGTACCTCTGAGTCCATGAGTCATAAAATGGTGCAAAACTTTCTCTTTCATGGAGCAGAAATTTTGCAGAGTCTGGGACTGCTTATAGATGAATGTCAAGGATTCTCTAAAGCATTTTTTTCTAGCACCATCTGAAAGACCTCCATGGCAAATAAAGTCCTGATGACTTAAAAAAAAAATATTTTTTTTTTTTCTCTAAGATCATGTTCTTTAAAACTTATTTAGATTTTAGACCTATCATGTACATCAAAAAAAAAAAAATTAGGGAATAGTAGAAATTCTTATTTTGGTTTTACTTCAGTTCTTTATCTTCCTCATAAAACTGTGTTGGTAGATACTGAAAAAAAAAAAAAGTTGAACAAGATACAATGGTCTGGCCTCTCTGCAGTTGTATCTCAAACTGTCATGTAACTTTAACTACCTTATGAAGCAAAAACTTGCTTCGTAGAGATTTTCCGTATCTCTCAGCTGTAGCTTTTCCCACCTGCATTTCACAGACCTGATGCAAAAGTTTTATAAGAGTTTTGACATATCATGTTTATGTGGCCATCTAACAGAGTGAGCTTCAAGATGCTTAAAGCATCTGAAGGGGATCTAGCCTGAGACAGTCATGCATGCGAAAGATAATTTAGTGCGTAAGCCTCTTTTATGAAAACTTGAATGCTTAAGCAGTTAGGAAGGAATTTGGTGCCTGAAAAAATCTTTCTAAGCATTCAAAAATACAAGCATCTAGGTCATGCCTATAATGACTTGGGGTTCTATGTTTCATATTCTGTTTTTCAGTAAGAAATAAATGCACTACTTGTTTTTGTTTCCCCTCTTTAAACAAAGGACCTTAAAATCCTTATCTAGGAATAGCGTTTATACCCTTCATCAGTGGAACTATTCATCCAGAAAGGTACTAGTGAATGAAGAAACATCTCTTGTACTGGGCGATTTGCCTTAGGAAAGACAGTAGAAATAAGCCAAATGGAAGCAAAGCATCTGAGCAAATTCAGGCAGCTTCTATGTGTATGTGTAAAGCTACAGCATTCACAAATTAAATCTGCATATTTCAATAGCATAATGTAATATATTGTGAGGAAAATGTTTGCACTGCCTTTACTAGTATAGTTTTTGATTATTTAAAGTAGAGATTCCAAAAATCCAGTTTTCTTCTCACTGTTTTTTAGTTTGATTTCTAAATTTGTTTTAACAAATGGAAGGCTCTGTGGTTGGTTTCACAATCAGACTGAGATTATTAAATCATGAGCAGTGGAATGAGAGTACAGGACCTAAGCTTCTCATATCCAGTAAGAAAATTTTAATGAGTCCAATACTACATGTGAATGTTTGAATTTTCACTGCTGTGGGAGAATGCTTGTTTATTTGAGAACAGTTTTAATGAGATTTTTAAAACTCTACAATTACACTTTAATTTATTTTTTTAAAAATCCACATTTTGGGCCAATACAAAATTCAGAGTTCCTTCAATTTTATCACTTTTATTTCTACAAAATTAAATTATCATTATTTTGAATACTTAATGGTCTTGGTTATCTCAACTACATTTCAAACATAGCCCAGACAGTATTCAAGTCCCAAATCATTTATGTCATTCAGTTTATAGAAAAATATCTAACGAACTGCTTTGCTCTTTACTCAGGACTGCCAGTCATCCTTTTCAATTACTCCCCAGTGTTACAATGGTCTGGTCTCTCTGCAGTTGTATCTCAGACTTTCACATAACTTTAATTATGTTATAAAGAAAAAAAGAAAAATAAGATTTTTTTAGCTTTCAGCTTTAGCTTTCGCATCTACAGACATGCTGCAAGAGTTGTATGAAAGTGTTTTGATGCATAATGATTTTGTGGCCATCTAGCAGAGTGAGCCTCAAGATGCTTAAGGCATCCAAAGGGGAGCTAGCCTGAGACAGTCATGCATGAGAAAGCTACTTCAGTGTACAAGTCCCTTTTTTGAAAACTTGTGGCCAGGAGGGCCAGTGGTATCCTGGGGTGCATTGGGAAGAGTGTGGCCAGGAGGTTAAGGGAGATGATCTTCTCCCTCTACTCAGCCCTATTGTGTCCAGTTCTGGGCTCCTCAGTACAAAAAGACAAGGAACTACTGGAGATGGAGGGTCACAAGGATGATGTGGGGACAGGAGCATCTCTCTTTTGAGGAGAGACTGTGTGAACTGGGCCTGTCAGTCTGGAAAACTGTGAGAGGGGATTTCATTAATGCATATAAAGGCAGGTGCCAAGGGGATGGTGCCAGATCCTTTTTTTGTGGTGCTCAGCAACAGGATGAGGAACAATGGCCATAAACTAAAACACAAGAAGTTTCAGCTCAACATGAGGAAGAACTTCTTTACATTGAGGGTGGCAGAGCACTGGAACAGGCTGCCCAGAGAGGTCGTGGAGTCTCCCTCTATGGAGACTTTCAAAACCCACCTAGATGTGTTCTGTGTAACCTGCTCTGGGTGACCCTGCCTTGGCAGTGTGGTTGGGCTAGATGATCTACAGAGGTGCCTTCCAACCATAAAAATGCTGTGATATTGTGGTTCTGTGATTATTACCTGATAAATGGTCTCAGATGTCTCAGAAGTGTGGACACATCTGCAATTGTTGGAATTCCACTGTGAATGAATGCCAAAAAATGCTCAACATTTTTGGAAGCAGATGTAGGTAAAGGTAGATTGTGAAAAGCTTTTCTGTATGAGTTTTTCAGCAGGAAACAGAAAAATCCTTGAAAATTAATTTTATGTGCTAGAAGGATAGCGTGGTGGAGAAAATATGAACATGTGGTCAAAAATCTAAGGAGCAGACATGTAAAATTACTGTTCCAGATATTGCAGTTTAACTGTGCATTGAAGAAGTCCTAAATGCACTGTAGATGGAAGAAACTGCAGCATTGCATTTGCATTGTACAAGATGAGCTGTTAATGCTGGATGCTGTTTTGGCAGTCTCTGGTTCCTTTGACTGTTTACCTTTAATGGTTCAGAGGTTAAATCTGCATTTACCCATTGTGATTGCTATGTCTGGAGAGCAATCCGACAAGTAAATATGACTTTTGATATACCTTCTGTAATCTGCACTGTTCTCTACCATACTTGCACTGGTACCATGCCAAATATCACTAAAAAAGCAAACACTCTAAGGTATACTTTAACAGCTAAGTTGCTTGGTTGCTGTTAATTAATGTATTACAAGGAAACCATAATTGTTAAATACTAGGATAAAAGAAAGTTGTTTTTATGTTAAAATGTGAATGTAATATAATGATATATAATTCTCTAATATTCATGCTGGGCAACAGTGGACACAACTCAGATGTAAAGAGGCAATCAAGGACTTTCTCGAGTGGGTTGCCTTCCCTTTTGGTGTTTAGCTCTGAATTCTCCCCACATTCCTGAGGCTATTTGCCAGTTATCCTCTGCCAATCATATTCTTCTATATCTCTGATTAAATACCTTAAAAGTGATATTCACCATTTCTTCTTGCATATGCAACATTCTTCTGGTCTTCCTCTAAATCCGTAAGGAATCCTTTTCTTCAGTTCTTATGTTTGTCATTTCTCATGACCACAGTTAAACTCACCCCACTCTCTGGACCAGGGCACTTTATGTTCAGGGGGCTTCCAGCAGCTATCTTTGATGCCAGTCTCTCTGGCAAAACTCAGGGCACAAAGGAATATTGAAATGGAGATCTGATTTGGAAAGAAATACTGAGCTCAAAGTCGGAGCCTAAGAAAATAAAAATAAGTGAAACAGTCACACATGGAGCTGTACATGCTGTGGCAAGTGCAAGCCAAGGTAAGGTGTTTGAAAGCCAAGGCATTCGGAAGAAGCAGTAGGAACTTTAGTGGCTTGTGTGACTTCCCAAGAGCTTGCAACTGATAGCAGAATGCACACAGCTTGGGCAAGAAAGAGCGCTAATTCAGGAGAACTCATTTCAGAAGGAATGAACGACTTTACAGGAGATGATAAGAGCTTATAAGCAACTTGAGAGGTTTGTTAGTTGTGCTTCTGAAACAGGTGGATAAAACAATGTAGTCCCAGCAACACAGGTATTAGTGCCAAAAAAATCAATAACATCAGCAATTAGGTAAAGGCAGGACTTACAGGTACAATCCCATTCATGCTGACTGCTCAGATAACCAAATATATTTGTCTGTCCTTGCCCAGTGAGCTGGCTAGCTGTCCATCCTTGCTGGGCAACCTCCAGGATCTGAGACAGCCATCAGGAGCTCACAGCTCGATTGGTGGGACCTGGGTAGGGCCAGAAGCAATGTTGGCCAAGTCCTCCAGCCATACAAAGGAAGCCCTTAAGATATGGCAACACCCAGGGCTTCAAACAAGACATGGCTGTGGCATGGCATTTTGGAAGTTTGGATGCAAGGGCAAAGGAAAGGTGATGAAGCTCTGCCAGCTTGACCAGGAAGGGTACCCACCCGGATGAAAGCCATGGCCTGTTTTAAGCTCTGCACCTACCATAACTGATGGAGCTGCCCAGGTTGAGCTCCTGGTGGGAACACGCTGCTGCCCCAGTGCCAGCTGTGGACTGTGCCCTGTTCCATCAGACACCAGTACCAGCCAGCAGCAGTGAGCACTCCTGTGGGAGGTGTGCCCAGGTGGTGGAAGTCTTCCACTTAGTGGCAGAGCTGCATCAGGGGTTGAGCAGAATGAAAATTATCAGGGAGAACTAGAGAGAGGTAGGCTACTGGAATCACACCCTGCCGGACAGGCCTGACAGTCAGACAGGATGGGTGAAACGGAGGATTCCTTGTCCATTCTCCGTCTTGCTGGAACTGTGAACAGAGAAGGATTGGTTGGTGATGTGATGGTTGGAGACCGTCTTGGCACAGAGGTCACGGAATTCTGAAACTTTTGGTTCTTGGAGAAGTAAGGAGAGGGGTCAGCAGAACTGCCTCCTTGGACCTTCAGAGGGCAGACTTTGGCCTTCTTAGGAGACTGGTTGGTCGACAGCCAGCTGAACATGAGCCAGCGTGTGCCCAGGTGGCCAAGAAGGCCAATGGTGTCCTGGCCTGCACCAGAAAGTGTAGTGTAGCCATCAGGACCAAGACAGTGATCGTTCTCCTGTGCGTGGTACTGGTGAGGTCACACCTTGAATCCTGTGTCCAGTTTTGGGCTTCTCAATTCAGGAAAGACATTGAGGTGCTGGAGCACGTCCAGAGAAGGACGACAGAGCTGGTAAAGGGTCTGGAGCAAAAATCTGGTGAGGAGTGGCTGAGGGAGCTGAAGTTGTTTAGTCTGGAGGAAAGGAGGCTCAGGGGCAACCACCTGAAAGGAGGCTGTAGTGAGGTGGTGGTGGTCAGTCTCTTCTCCCAGGTAACAAGTGACGGGACAAAGAAAATATTTTCAAATTGTTCCAGTGGAGGTTAAGAAAAATTTCTTCACTGAAAGGGTTATCAAGCATCAGAACAGGCTGCCCAAGGGAAACAGTGACTCAGCCCAGGGTGAGTCACAGTCTCTGCAGTCATTTAAAAGACATGTGGATGTGGCAGTTAGGGACATGGTTTAGTAGTGGACTTGGCAGTGTTAGGTTGTGGTTGGATATCATGAACTTAAAGGTTTTCTGACTTAAATGATACTATGATTATATGATATTAGGGTTCTTGTGGGAGTGATGTTTGGGCTATGATTTTCGTCCTAGGTATTTCCCTGAAAAAATGCATCAATTTTATGATGTCTATGGAGGTAGGGCAGTTCATCTAGATGGTGTTTTGGTCTGTGGGAGAAATATGAGAATAGGACTGGTGACCCTAATTGGCTTTAGAAAGAACCAGAACTTGCAAAGAACATGCCATTGAGGACTCGTAAGTTTCTAAAAAACCCAGAGAAAAAGCAGGCTTAATTTGGGTGTCTGTTCTTGTCCTGCCTTTCAAAATGGAGTCAGAAGAGGTGGAAATGAAAATAAAGATGGGTTAAATGGAATTGATCTGTCTGTGACTGGCCTTTCCATATGATATAGGTCTGAATTATTGTGTCAATCAAAGTTACTTATTAAATAACAAATTCATTCTTCATTCACCCCTTCAAACCAAATCCAGCTCTCGTAGATCAGGACCTTCTGCATAGCATTCAGATACACAATCTAATCCGTACATGGATCAGGACAGTGTGGCCTAAACTCTTAATCCTTTTCTCCTTGATGCCTAGGATGTAATTCCTCACCATCTGATTTTGAAATCTGTGTTTACTTTATAACTCCTTTGACCAGATTCTCCACAAGGTCTTTCTATTTCTGTGCCTGAAGGAGAGGCAAACAAAAGACTCTGTGGACTCTTAGTCCTTAAAACTTTATTTTCTTGTCCTTTCCTTTGATGTCTGTAATGTTTTAAATATAGAGACATTAAGATCTGAGAAGTGTAGAGTCATGTACAAATAGCCTTATATAATGACTGGGTGTATATATCTTTTCCTGTAACTATAGCCCTTCTGTGATGGGTTGGTGTACATGATAGCAGTGGAGATTTTATGTGTCAGCAAGATATCCCAGTGCAGAATGCGGCAAATCATCCTTCATTGTTCATCATCTTGTACATCATCTGTACAGTATCTGACAGCTGTGGTGTTCTTACTGCAGCCTAGCATCACAAATTCCCCCAAACTAGCTAGACCTCGTGTCCGTAGAAGTTATTTAGGCAGAGGAGATCATTCTCTTTTATAACTTTTGTTTGTTTATGCTTTACTCCATACCTGCCTTTCATGTTATTAGCCTGGTAATGACCTATGGATGCTAAAAAGCTTTAGCGGAGAAGTTTTCAGCTCTCAGCAGCAGTTTGTGAGAGCTCTGTTCTTTCTCATGTGAAACTATGCAAAACATGATAAGGTTTTCTGTAAACAGACTTTGCTAATCTTGCACCTGCGTTTATAATTAGAATTGTTGTGATACTCACTAGAGAAATGAATGATGTGTGAATTGACCAATTACCCTGATAGGTAGTTAGTTAGAGGTCCAATACCTCTTGCCTTTTAGGAAAACACTAAAAGAACTAAACACATAAAAACCCGTCTTTTATTAAATAAATAAATCAATCAATCCATTCCTTTCTGCTGATCACTCGTGTGTCTGAGTCCTAATTGCCTCTTAGCACCGCCGGCAACAACAATGACCTTTTCTTTTATTTGCATCTGCTGTTCCCTTGACCTTTGTTCCAGCCCAGGGATTGTTTTTCAACATCGGCAGAAGTGCTCTTTTGTTTGCTGATATATGATCATAGAGTAGTAGTGGTAGTTTTTCTAAGCAATACTCAAATAAAGCAAACCTGTTGGAAACAGTGGAATCTTTGCATGGGATGGCAGTGAAGTCTGCAAATTTTGTTTTTTTACCTTGCATCTTGTATCTCCAAATTTCTTGTTTGGATTTCATAAAAAATTTTATGAACATCTTTTACTGCAGAAAAACCCCAAGCACTAATTGCAATAAATTTCTTTTTGAAGTGAGGTTTATAAGTTAAGGAAATTATATGTAGTTTCTTAGCCTACCTTCTAATTATTGAAGACACATAACTTAGTTCATCTTTTGTTCCTTCTTCAACTTCCAGTGAAATCATGGATGTTGGTTTACTCACTTTCTTGCCTTTCCATCTTTCATGTTGTAGTAAGCATGACACCATTGCGGCTTGAGCAAAAGCATATTTTTGTTGAGTAGTTAAGGACATAGTTAGGACAAGGGTGGTAAGTAATATCCATAGTGTAGAGTAACTAGGTGAATTCCTAGGTATACAAATACCCTTTTCATTTTTAGCTGAAAAGTAGAAATGCAGCTGAAAGCGGGTTGGAGTGAGGGGGGGAACCAAACCAACCAACCCAGAAAACCTGGTTATTTTCAAGCTTTCTAATTTTCTTTTTCCTTTATTGCATCATGGTAAATTGCATACCTTTATAGTCTGTGTCAAATCATATACTGTTTATTCTCCTGTCTTCCCTCTAGAAGGAGAAATGCATGCAGTGGAGTAGGAGTTTTCTGTTTGAAGCTTTTTGTTTATAATACATACATATTATTTTTCTTTATGTCAGCAAAATACTACACCCCATTGTCCTTAATTCCCCAATATTCTGGGGCATGTTGATGCTCTCAAAAACTTTATTTGGCATTGTATGCAAAAACTGCAGTTCTCCAAGGAGAATTATTTTTTCTTAGAAGGTGAAGTAATTGATTTCAGTCCTTATATGATACTTTAGGAAAATTCATTTGTTCTCAATCTCGTTATGGAGGTCCCAACATAAAGATGACAGCAAAGAACTTGAGTTCATTACTATACACTATAGAACTTACATTTAATAAGGTAGCCTGGTCAAGCTTCATATTTAATTATTTTTTAGCTTTGCATATTTATTAGGGACTTTCCTAGGTACTCAAATATTCCCAATATCTCCAGGCAATTCCTAACTGTGGCATGGGAGGATAATGAGGTGAATAACAGATAAGACTTTTATAAATGGGAAAAATCTCTTAGTTGAAAGGAAGTACAAATCACTTTAAAAGAATATATAAAACTGAGCTCTAGCAAAAAATCTCAATGATACAATTGAACTAAGGCCTTAGTACCATTTGTCATGCTGATCTTTTAATTCAAGGAAATGTTTCTATGGAATGGCTTGTTTTTTTTGGGTGGGGGGGATGGGGAGGGGAAGAGGAGGGTTGATTTTTGTTTCAAGTTTTGGTTGCTTATTCTTCACTAGTGACCAGATTTTTTTCAAAGCACTTGGGCCAGTTTGGTGGACCATAGTAGATGTATTGAGTAGGTAGGAGAGTGTTACTTGCCTCTTATTAGTACTTAAGACTGTGCTGTGGCAGTACTTCTTCTGCAAGCAGCCTTTAATTTTTGAAAAGGATGAAAAAATAGTTACGTACGAAGGAGATCACAAATAAGAGCTCTTTTAAGCAGTTTCTCAGGAACCCGGCTGTCCTTGTCATGAAGTACAACCTTACCTTATGGTCAACTTCACTGAAGCCTGCAGAGAGAAATGGAACAAGAGGATGGCCATTTGCCCTTTATTGACTAAAAGGAGAATGTCCCTGAATAATCTGAAATTCAGTTTTAGCTACCTCTGACCTAATGTACCTTCTTTATCACATACATTTTTTTGCCAGCCCCAGGTATGTTCATGTCTCCAAATGAATCTTCATCAGCTATGCGTACACGCTGAACTTTTCCATCTCACCACCTTTCTAAAAACTTATGAAATCTTACAATCTGAGTGAATGTAAAAATATATCTTGCCATTAACAGTTAAGATATCAAGCTGTGCCTGCCATAAGCACTTCTGTTTGACTTCTGAAGACTGTAATTTGAAAGTCTCAATGAAACTTTTCCTATTTACAGAAACTCTAAAACAAGTTGCACTTTTCCATTTAAAGCTTCAAGAAAACAACAGAGAATTTATAACATAAATTGCTAGTTTCCAAAGGTTCCATTTAATACTAATAATGTCATTCTGAAGTCTGAGCAACTCAGCTGAAGAGAAGCTATTTACAGCATACTGCTGTGATCGTGGTGACAAAATCCCACTGAGAGATGTGTTTGCACATTTTCCAAAGTCACAGCTCTGTTCTGCTTCCACAACGCATATTTTTTTCCTCCTCAATTCTTTCTAACAAAAAAGAATGATGATTTAGTGTAAAAGTAATCAATTACACAGTAGGAAATAATGGTCTGCAGTAAGGTTAAAGAGTGGGTATGGCTGTGTACACCATGTCTGTACCACAAATTGGACTCTTTATTGAATGGAATGATGTGATCTGGAAAGGTAAGAGAGGATTTATATTTGCTGGAGATTTATCAGAGTCTGTGATTAAATTGGTTTAGCTTATAATGATATAAAAACTTTGTTGGGTTACAGAGCTTCAAAGTGTTTTTATATTATCTTCAACTTTCCCAGAGTTTCTTGACACTGTTCAGTTAATGTATCTACCAAGAACTTCTCCCCCTGCCTCAAGTACTGTGTCCTCAGGTACTGGGTCTTTCTTCGGTTTGAAACATGAGCCAAAAGTACTCAGTGGTGTGTTGTAATAAGATCCATTTCTGCAGTTCTCATGCACATAATCCCACAGGAAAGATACCCACTGCCTTCCATAAGCTGCAGAAAAGGCTGCTAAATCAGCAGACTTAATGGTCGCATTGTTCAAAAAGACAAAGGCGGTTTGGGTAGTCAGTGATTTCTTGATTGCTTGAGGTGCTTTGCACGGCTGTGTTTGAGAAATGTGCAGTTGGGTCAGCAATCTGACATCTTCACTATGTTTGGAAAGAGTGAGTAGTAATCCTCCCTAGAGATTTTAGAATTTTGAATGAAATAAAAAGGCATTTTATGTGGGTTTTTTGTTTTGTTTTGGGGTTTTTTGTTTTTTGGTTTTTTTTTTGATCATGGCATATAATTTTGCATCTGTCTTGAAAAAGGCCAAAATAATAAAATAAATACTCTCCAATAATAGAGGGGAAAGGTAGGACAAAAGCAATGTGGAGTACCAGTTCCCAGATAAACGTATGTATGGACATATGATACATCTTTAAGATGAAACCTATTTATTTTGTACATTTTGTAGTAAAGTGGCTTAAAGAAAAAAAAAGTCAGCCTCTGCCACTTCATTATGGAAGGCCTAATATTGCTGAGAGGTTCTCATGTTTAGATTTAATTGATCCCTCTTCTTTATTTAAGGAATAAGTTAAGGTATAAGTTAAGAAGGAAAAAAAAAATTCAAATCACAAATTTGTCAGGTATTTAAAAGGTTTGATTGTGTATTTATCTTTATTTTATTTTCATTCTTTGACATTGGGTAAATTGTAAATATTTTTTAAAAAATAAAAAGGAAAAGGAAATTGCTTATCATTTTGAGAAACTGGATTTTATCACACTGATAAAAGAATGAGTATATGAGTAGGCATAATATTCCAGAAGAAATAGTTGCCTGTTTTGTTTTATATACTGCTGTATATGTTTATGTTGCTATTTAATTGCTTGGATGGGAAGATAATAAGTCCTTGTGCATACACAATGTTTCTGTTGTAATCATTTGTAATTTACATTAGAATAAACTGGTAGAGAGGCACTTAGGAAGCCCTGAAAATATTTACACATCCTGCACTTTAGAAATTTTAAATCAAGCAGAATGTTTGCAGTCAATTAACAGCCTTAGTAACAAGAGTAGTCAATGTCTTCAAAATGATTATAGCATTAATGACTTCTTGAATCCAGTGTGATCATCTGGCTTTTATTTTCTGACTAGTTCGTCCTTTGTAAACTAAATTATGTTTTAAGAAAAATAATTTATGAAAGCTAAGTAACAGATATCATCCCTTACTAAGAATAATTCGCATATATTAACTGTATTAGCTGAACTGCTCAAAAGAGGTTATTTCTGTCCTCTAATAGCAAATGTACCTTAGAGAAAAAAGACTGTCTAGGACTGCCTGGATCAAAGGTAATCTTGTGTATATTTCAGCTCTGTAATGAATGAAATATATCACATGTAAAAGAAAAATCCTAAGGATGAGATGATGGATAGGATTTCTGTAAGCAACTGTTAGGACAGTGTGGAGAAGTTTTAAGTTAATTTTCCGTGTCTTGTGCCCTAAAATATTTTGTATTTTTCGAAATAGTTTGTGAAAGGACTAGGAACTGTTTTTTGGTATCTAAATGAAAGCTAATTGTGATTAATGATTGTGAAAAAGATGCATATCATCTACTATTCTCTGGAACCTGAAAGAGACAAACACATTTATTTCCTTATTTTATAGTTTTTAGCAAGACTGGTAGTCATTAAAAAAATGATCCTTTAGACTGAATAGAGCTTTCCTGAGACAAAATAGTCTTCATGTTGTATTAAGACTATACTCATGTGGAGTTTTTTATCTTGGATATTTTCTTAATATGCATATCTGTGTGCTCATCTGGCTTTGCTATGAGAATGTGACTGTATTAAATTTTTTTTTTTTAAACTGAGTTCAAGATAGGGCTGTGCCCAGCTTGCTAAACATTTGTTGGCTGTTCTTTTGGCATGACTGTGGCTTGGTATAGGCCATGGTTTGGACAGGTGAGTGGGGGCGGTGTGTGTGTATGTGTGCATGTGTAGCTGTAGATACAAATACAGCTATTTTGTGTGTGTGTGTGTGTGTGTGTGTGTGTGACTTGAAAGCTTAGGATAGACATACAGCTTAATTCATTGTTTTGTCAATTATCATCACAAGTGCAAGGGTGCTGAAAGATGGAAGTAAGGCATCTCTTTAGACGAATACTCTACTTAAAGACCAGTGGTGCTATGTGGAAAATGAGAATCAGTTTTTACTCAATGACGTGCCTGTCAAATAAAAGTATAAATGGAGCATCTCTCTTACCACCTATAGGTATAAATTTAAAATTCAAATCATATCTGTAGGAAAATGAAACTTATTTACATTGAGTCTGAACATTGAAAAGTTCTTAAAAGAAGGATGAGAAATGTCAGTACTTACTTGTAATGTCCATTATTACCCATTTGGGTTAATATATTCTGATTAATTTAAACATCTCATTTTCCTGCTACACTGTGTGCTTTCCATGGATCCTGATTATTTTCTTACTTTTGTACAGGAGAAAACCAATATACTAAAGGGTCATCTAACTTTGCCTGTGCCTGTTAGTTGAAGACTTTAATGAAAATCTGTTAATAAAACACCTGAAGATGAACCTGGAACAATGCTAATACTTTTCTTCTTATTGGCTGTATGTGTATATTAGCATTCTAGATATTCATATGGACTGTGCATGAGTGAAGTGTAGGACTGAATTTTTTTTGTCTATCAGCAAAGTGACAGAAGAGCTTTCTGTGGTTGCTAATAAAACAGAGAGTACCCTTCCAGAGAAGCTTATCTGCATTGCAAAAATTGTTGGAATTCCATAACATGGGACTAGGGAATTTTTCTGCTATAGGGGAGGAAAAAAGTTATGCTGGTGAAATATTTTTTTAAAAAAATTAGTAGAGCATTTTATTTATTATGTAATTCGGGATTGCATCTGTGCCTAATAATCTGATATTTGAATTAACTTCTTATCAGCAGGGCATAATGACTGCACTGGTAAGGTTTATTTGAGGATCTTTCCAGACTTCCCATTCAGAGTGGTTTGACATCCTCAGCTGAATTAACAGGTAGAAATAAAGAAATAACAGGCCACTGTGAAAACTGTTTCATTTTTGATGAATCTCATTTATTCAAAATAGTCACTGGACCAATACTGAAGAGTAGACATAGCTTCCATCTCGTAGCTGCCTACATGATGTGGGCACCCTGTAGAGGTGGGCACTTAGGAAATGGAGAGGACCAGCCAGGCAGAAGTGGTTAGACCTACCCTATTTGCAGACTAATTTCATTCTTTGTGAGGAGCTTTGGATTCTTTCCAGATGATTAAACCCACAGCTGGGTGTTTTAGGAATTGTGTCTGTATTTGCCGGACAAATAAGAATTTGCTTGTTTTTGGTTTTTTTTGTTTTTTTTTTTTTCCATGAAACTTGTGTTTGCATCACTGCTGTTACAGATATTCTCCATATGTGACACCGCTGGTGCTATAGTCTAACTACATGGACTTCGTCATTCTGAAATTTTGTAGCAGACAGGCAACCATCTGCCACATTCAGTGTCTAAAGGCTAAAGTCTTGGCTTTGTGTGTCATAGGTTTGGGTATGTCCTAGTGTGAGCTCCCACTGTATTTTTAATTTTTTTTTTGTTTTTACTCTCTCAATATACCATAAAAATGCAGCAGTTAACAATCCCGTTTAAAAATCGAAGTACAAGGTTCTGAACACAGGGGACCAACTGCATTCCACTGTCAGTTCTGTTGGTATCTGAGACTCTTTTTCAGATTGCCTTCTGATGTGTACTCTATTGACATGTACTTCTCCCCTTCAGTCCCTGCATAGCAGCACCTCCCTAGAGCACCATCCAGCCAAATGTTCTTTGCATGGAAATACAGGTTCAGAGTGAAAGGAGAGAGAGGGAAGGAAAGGAGCATCTACCTTTATTGAGGAACTGAAATCTGGTCAGGATGCATGTCTGGGATCTGCCATCCCCTCAAGCATCACTCACTGGCTGTGAAATCTTAAGCAGGAGAACTTGTTGCCAGCCCATGGCCTTCTAAACAAGGTGAAGAAGAGACTGACTGATCAGAATCCAGATTTGGTACAATATTAAGTTGGTGATCATCACTGATACTGAAGAGATTGGTATATAGGTCGTGTATCTTTAGTGTAAGGCATTTCAAAATGCATGGCTGCAAGCAGTTGGCCCATAGTAATATTCCATTATGAGAAATTTTTAGTGGTTGAAGACAAAAGTCTTTCTTGGTCTGGTTAACTTAAGCAAACATTTATCTTCCCTGAATAAAAGCAAGCAAAATTTTACACCGTATAATTGACACTAAGAGATTATTCTGCTTAAATTTAAGTTTTTATTGTTTTCAGTTTTGATTCCCCTGTGGCCAGAGTACTGTGACAATAATTTCCTAGAAGGTATTTGTAAATACTTTAGTCTATCCTTGTAGTTTAAAACAGGAATACTTATAGGTATTTATTACTTAGGACATATGTATTTGGCATATATCAAAGGATTGTCATTTCTAAGGTGAGTGTTTACTTGAGTCAAGTGAATTTTCTAACATTAGGTCCCCTTTATACCTCCTCTCATACTGCAGGCTAATAGAATCCTGTCTCCACTTTATTATGTTTTCATGTTTCACTCTGGACTTGTAAACACTTGAGCCTGTGTTCATTACAAATCAGACATTTCTGTAGCTTTAGTCTGTTCTTAATTGTTTTCATGTTAGCAGAGATCTCCTCAGCTAAAAGTAAGAATATATTCTGTAACCATTATCAGGAGCTAAAATCTTTAACTTTCTTCACCATGCTAATGACCTTCTTCTGTACTGCTTCCTACCTATATTAGCCTTTTTCACTATTAAATATGAAGATCGTGTGTGGCGTTTCAAAGCAACTTGGATAATCCTCTTTAAAGTATGAGTGTTGTTATCTCAGACAGAATATAGTAGGATTTAATCAGAATAGTGTTTTTACTATAGTTCCACTTTGTAATGTATTTTATTCATAATCAGTTCCAGATTTTTTACTACCTATATTTACTGCTTTTGCAATATACAATGATTGATTACGTTTTCAAGATTGTAATACCTACAGTATTTGCATGGGATACATATCTGTACATTATACCCATGCATTTCTTGGAAATTCATATCTAGTGATGTTTACTATTAAGTAATTTCATTATTTACTTGACATTCCTGTTATTTAATTGCAAAGGGATTACTTAATTTCTATTAAATTGCTACTGACTTCTAGGGGGAGAGAATAATTTTCAAAGCATGGAAAACATTCACTCATCTTAGACATACTTATGCACTCATAGATTCCCCACTCATAGATTTCATCTTCAGAGACGTACAGATTCCCCACAGTGTCTCACATATATTGTTTTCAAACTGAAAATGGTTCTAAACACTATGGTACCTCAAGTCCTCAGAGAGACATGTACTGAAATTATTTGTGCATCATTAGTATGTTTTTCTTTCCTGTCCTCTGCTTTTCCAAATGCAAGTAAGTAGATGTGGTTTGATCTATCTTGTTTTGTCTATTCAGCCATTTTATTTACCATGTTTTATTTACCCAGTGGATCCCTCCATTAATAAATAGCTGTGTTCCTAATGGTGGAAGAAACATCTCCAGAAGATATTTCAGAAGGTCTGAGGGAACTCCCTACTGCTGTCTTCTTTGTTGACTATAGCGGGAGTTGAGCCTTCCATGATTATGTACCTGATAGAAAGTTAGAAATACTGAAGTCAAGCATTTTTTGCCAAGAATTTACATGGAAACTACACTCACAAATTAATTTGTACATTTCTGTTTTCCTTCACAACTACATGCTACTTGATAATGGCTATTTCAAGTATGTTTCCTAAATCTATTGGGCTGTAGTTTAGCACTTCTTGTTCCTAAAGTTATTTTATTTCTTTAAATGGCCTCATATGTCCAAGTAGGTCATGATGGTTGATTTTACAGCTCTTCATTTCTGATCCCAGTTACAAACTTTTTCACTGAAAAGTGACTCAAGGGGGCTTTTTTGTGGTGGGTTTTTTTTTTTTGGTCTTTTTCTTGGTATGTTACATTACTTAGACCTTCTTGTACTGCATTTTTTTATTATGTCACCTGATATTCTTCTCTGGTTTATATTTAATACATATAAATATATTCCGATTTGAAATTAATTTTTCATAATCTGTATTATGTTAATTATTTGCTAATTATTTGGATCTTCCATAATAGTTTCCTATTATCTTTTCTCTTGATTATCAAGCTATTATAATTCTCCATTATTTATGTTTTTTCACATTCTCTATCAAAATTACTTTTTCTCTTTTTCAAGATAGTAGTAAATCATTTTTTCATTTTTTTTTTCATTTTTCTAAATTACGTGTGCCCCACAGTATTCAGATCTCATTTAATCTCTCTTGTTACCATGCAACTGTCATGATGCTTTAAAACTGCCTTTATATTCATATACTAATGGGTTTTATTTTAAAAATTATTATTCTTCTCATGAATGTCCATTGTCCTTCAACTGCTTGCATCAGAAAATATTTTCCTAGCCTAGATGGGGTTTTTTAGTGCTTATCAGGTTTTTTACTGACACCTAATGTGTCTTTCTTTTGTGATTTTTAAATGTCCACAGTCATTTTAAGGTTTTCCTACAAGCTGTCTTTAGCACAGGCAAAACTAAGACTATTAAGGCTTAGCTGCAATCCATTGTATCTGTTCAAAAACTTCATTCTGTCCATATAAACCAAGTTCAAGGGCACCTCACAAGATTAGCCTGAAATCTCCAAAATTTGGAATAAACATCATAATTTTTTTCTGCCACAGAAATATGTTACAGTTTGGAAATGACAATAGATTTCTATAATAAAGTCTGCTTTTTTGTGAGCAAAAGAAAAAGAGCTTTGCACAATACAAGGTGGATTTTTCAGCTATGTCATAAAAACCTGTCTGTGTAGGTAATATTACCTGAATTATGGAGTCTGCACAGGTTGCTGTCTTCTGAGAAATTCTGTCTGACTGCGTCTTGCAAGCATTTCTACTTGCTGGATCCGAAAATGTCATGGATATGAACTCAGGGGCTGTTTGCTCATCCTGGTTAAAATAGGGATACCTGAACATAGAACTTGAGCAAACACTTAGGCACTGAAAGAACTGCCCAGAAAGAAGGTTGGGTATCTTCTACCTGCTTCTGCTGGCAGAGTTTGGAGTTAGCTGAATATGGATTTTGGATCTCTTGTTATAAAGTTAGATCTAAGTGTTTTCATTTAAAACACAATATAAGTTTGTATTGAAAAGGAAACTGAATCTAATTCTAAACCCAGTAACCTATCTTTTTATTTTCCTTATTAGTGGAATAAAAATAAATAATCAGACAACATAAGTGTACTACATGGACAAGAGCATGTCCATATGATATTTTTCAAGAAGAGCCAGTTTAACACTGTAAACATCTTAAGTCAGGGAACTCTGCAGCTCTGCCCATGAAGTTGTGCTGCAAAGCACAGCTACAAGCCCTCCTGTCTGTATCTGGGCCATGTTTGACTGCCTTAGATTATAGATTCTCTGCTGTTCTGTACCAGCAAACTGCTGACACAGCCCCCCAAACATACACAGCCTAAGATACAATTTCCTTTCCAGGGGCACTTAGGGACATGGATTATTAGTGGACTTGGTAGTGCTGGGTTAATGATGACCTTAGAAGCCTTTTCCAACCCAAATGATTTTATGATTCTATGACTTTAATTAATGCTCATCAAGAACTAATGGTGTTTGTCTTATCATGTTTCTATAAAAACACACATGCTTTTTATCTCACTGTTCCTGAGATTAAATGTCAGGAAAGAACCTGATGTAGTGTATCAATACCAAGAAACATTTGTACCACTATCTAAAACTACGGTCCCTACATCTGCACTGCAACTGATGTGACTGTAAGTGTTAGAGCTGCCTCACCAATATCTAAACAATACCGAGAGCTTTGAAGAGAGAGAAATTAGAGGGAAAAGCACCTGTTGGACTAGGTAAACAATTTGTTATTTGGTTATTTGTTCCACTCTGGGACAGTATTTATTGACAATTAACTTAGACATACTTGGTTCTTTAGAGATTAATGGAGCTTCACTGTCAGCACCTCAGTTCCTCTGTAACACTATTTCTCTCTCCATCTCCACTTCAGAAAAAAATAGATGGGCTGTTCATTTTATCCAGATTATACTACAAGAAAACAATAAACAGCTTCTTTTTTGTATCCCCTAGAAATGCTGCCATCCCATCCTTCTCTCTTCTTGTGTACTTTTGAATGCCTACCTACAAGATTCTTAAGCAAATCTGTATAGGCTCCTTGCCTTTAACTGCTGCAATGAAAAAGTTAGAATTGGCTTCTGTACATGTAATAATTAATACTACTAGTAATAGTAATTATTGTTACTGTTACTAAATTATTATGCTACATATCCAAAATATCTGTACTATTCAGCCTGACAGAGAGAGAGAGAATTCCTCTTTTTTTTCCATATACACGACATATTTTGTTTTCTTTTTCTCTTTTTAAATTTATGGAAATTCCTAGTTATAAACGATAAGCCAAAGCTTCCCATTCCATGGAGGCAACATGAAGAAAAAGCAGACAACCCTGAAAATGTGCAGAAAATCATCTAGTCTACTTTAGTTGGACTGACTATTCCAGAATTAAGCCCTATTAACTACATGCAAAGTAAAGACTGCTAGGATTTAGGTATATTGGGTTGTGTCCCCAAGGTTTTTATGGTCAGACAGGTAGTGGGATTTAGAGCTATCAGTATTAAATGCCCTGACATTTTTCTTGAGTCAATGGCAAAATTGCTTTGCATCAACCAAGAGTCATTTGAATGGGGGAACTATACTGAATAAAGCAGATTAATATTAAAATGCTTGGAATTCAATATGCTTTCAGACTAATGTTTTCCCTGAGGATATTTTCAGCTCTAAGGGCAATAAAATCATAAGCTTAAATGTGACAGCTTGAAAATTACACGGAAAATAGGAAGACTTCTTGTAGAGGAATCTGTGTTTTCTACTTACAAATCACACCAGTTTGCCTCTAGGTTGCTATCTAGATCTAGAAACTCAGAATTTACCATTTCTTTTACCTGCAGCATGGTTTTGTTCTTTACCTCGTTGGTATGAATTTGCTTCATGTCCTGGTAGTGTGATCACCATTTGGTCTGCCTTGCCTGCAAAAATCCTGTTCAACTTTTGAACATGGAATCTCAGATCCAGGCAGCTGCTCAAAAGCGTGATCCTGAAACAGTGCCAGATACCTTATTTCTTTATTTCCTTTTCTCATTCCTACTTTTGATTGTCTGAGTTGTACTTAAGAAAGAGAGATAGTATGGAGAGTTGGTTGAGTTCAAAGAAGGAAGTCTGAGAGGTAGAGTAGTAAAATAAATTGGTGGTCATCACAGTGGGAGACACATAGCAGATACTGCTTCCAAGGTCTTAGAGTGCTGCTTGACAACAAAATAATGACTCATTAATGATAAGCAAAATATAGCTTTAAATGTCACTGATTAGTTTTTTAGTGTCAGGGTATTGATATATGTGAATATCCAAATCTTGTCGCAGAAGGTCTGATAATACTGGATATTGGTAGAGAGTATATGTAGGGCATGTATGTCCTTGTTTGTTTGAAAGATGTAAGGGAGGCTGTTGGTCAGAGTCCTAGTTACAGTACAAGTCCAATGGATCCTGCATAGCTAAATCACTTTGTCTGCTGCATTTTGTAAGCTCTCAGTCAGGAATATACACCTTTTTTTCCTCCTCTGTCAAAAAAATTTCTGTGCAGTTTCTTTTCTTTTAGGGAGACCTCATTGTAGTCTTCAACATCTCCATGAGGAGAAGGGGAAGGGCAAGTGCCAATCTCTTTACTTTTGGAAACAGCCTGAAGCTGCATGGCGAAAGGTTTAGGTTGGATGTCAGGAAAAGGTTTTCACCCGGAGGGTGGCTGGGCACTGAAAGAGGTTCCCCAGGGAAGTGGTCACAGCACCAAGCCTCTCTGAGTTTAAATGTGTTTGGACAATACTCTCAGGCACACCATGGGATTCATGGGGCTGTCCTGTGAAGGGCCAGGACTTGATGGTCCTCATGGATCCCTTCCAACTCAGCTTATTATATGATTCTATTTGTGTATGAGTTACTGCGTGTGCTGGATAGAGACATACTAGTGATTTTTACACACACTTTGTTGAAAATAGTTCTAACTTTCCAATTTCCTTGAGTTTGTGAAACATGCCCATTTCACAGTATTTTCCTACTTCGTACTTCTTTCTTGTTTTACATCTGTCTCTGCCCACCAGTACAGGCTCAGATCAGACAGCTTACTTCCAACTCTATTGATTTAGCTACAATTAGGACTAAAGAAACTACCCAAAACTTTTTACTCACATGGAGTGGAGAAAAACAGCTTTCTGCTTCAGCAAATGCTTATACATATTTATTGAATAGCTTCTTTGTGGATGTTATGATGAGCATGCTTATCAGGGAAAATGACTTGAAGCAGTCTCAGATCTCAATATCTGTGATTCCAATTAGGAATTTAATAAATGCTGAAGCCTTTTAAATATTTCACTTATTCATAACGTAGCATGACAATAAACAGCTGGTGACAGTGGAAAAATTCAACAGGAATCTACTGTCTAGATTAATTTCTTTTTTTTTTTTCATTAGATTGCAGAGCCTGCATCTGTGACCATGACATGTCTAACTTCAGAGAACTCATTATTACTTCCATTGTGCTCTAGCAGTTTTCATCCTTCATAGTCAGAGGTGGGCAACTGCTTTTGAAGAATTTCCATGCTCAGGGGAGGGATAAACGTTCTTTTGTAGTTTCATGCCCCAATAGGATAGCCAAGTCTTCTTAAACAGAAGAATAACAGTATGACAGTGTTAGAGAGACACATTTGCCAGCGTTTCATTTTACCTTCCTACAGAAAGATAAGCTAAGTGTTTTCATACTTTAAATACATTCTGGCTAAAATTCTTGGTAGATTTCTCAGCCTTCTGGCAGCATCTGAGGAGCTTCTCTGAGTTTTGCAGATCTGTCACAACTCCTGAGGCCGGCTGTGTAGTACTAGTTGAAGGACTGCTGAGTGTCAGGAAATTGCAGTATTCCTGCAGTGCACATTTCCTAGGCTTGCACTGCCCAGTTACAGTGTTCAAGGCAGCATGATGGACATTTCAAGGAGGCACAGACTTGTAGAACAAGCAGATATCAGAAGTGTATGCACAAGTGCTGCTGACCTCGAGGCTTCCAGATTATCCAGTTGCTGGTTGTATGAAATGTATCACAGAGACACTGAATTTACCATACAAGAAAAAAATGCAGAAAATGCTGGGTTTATGTAATCCCCCTGTCACTCAGTGTATTTGCATATGATTCTGTGTGAGGAAAGACGGCAATTTTTGACATTTGAATCAACTAAAACTTCTTTCATAGCTATACTGTTTCCTCAATAAAATATTTTTTTTTCTGTTTTCTGGTCTGTTTTGCTGTAGGAAACAAACAGGAAGTGGTTACTTTTTTTCTTTTTAATTATTTTCCCCAATAGGTGGGAACTTCTAGCAAACTAGGTCATTATCAGGATTATAAGTACTTTTAGCTTTTTAGCTGTGTGTTTACTGTATTGCTTTCTTATGTGAGTAGGAGAATAAGTGGAAATTATTTTGATCTGAAGTGTGCAAAAACCCATGAAATTTTGGTCCTGGTTACAAAAAATTTATGTTTTTGTCAATGACAGAAGAAGTGTACTTTGGACATGGCCTATGAGGACTGGGACTAATTTATAAACAAATGTACAGATGGAGCCACACTTCATGCTGCATTGTTCCTTAAACTTCTGCACCATGAGTCCTGTCTTTTCAGTCTTTTTAAATGTCAGCTTTAAGTTTTTCTTTCTTATCTTGAGAGTTGTTTCATTATAATATCAGATCCCAGAAACTTCCAGACTTCTGCATCTTTGAAGCACTTCATTCGTCATATGGGCCAAAGATATTATAGTGCTTGGCTTGATGCATATAAAAAACCCTCTTATCATGCTTATGATGCATCAATGGATTTCTACACTCCAGTTTTCTCAATTAAAACGTTGTCTTCAGAGTACAAGATTTAATGTGCTTTTAATCATTTGGCCAACGGATATAGGCTTTTCCTAACTTGACTTTTGCCATTCATTTAGAAGAAAAAGGTTTATTTTTTAATGGAGCAAATGTGTTATTTATCATTATCTTTTTCTATAGATGCAATTTCCTAAAAAAAGATCGTGACTGGAAATAATCCAGGCATGCTGGTTTTGAAGGTTAAATGTTTTCAGGGGAGATCATAATTAGAGATACCAGTTTCATAATTTTGTGGGTTTGATTTATTTTCCCTTTGAGCACTTCCGTCTGTTCCAGGCTATGGGAACTTTCTGTCTAAATCAGTAAATTCGAGCAATTTATGATGGCAAATATGAATTGAGATTCCTGTATATCTTAACAGAAAATATGTGTCATCATTATCACTAATGAAACACTGGTGATAAAACAAATAATTTGAACATTTGGGATGTCACATGAAGCAGGCTTTTTTCTGACATAATACACGTTTTTGCTCCAGTGCTTTTTTTTACCAATGCATGATTGCCAGCTCCTCAGCAAAACTTCTGCTGCTCCAGTAATGGAATTTTTTCTGAATCACAGTAAGAATTATCTCTGCTGGAGTTCAGCCCTGATAAATTCTGTCAGCACAATGTCTATGCCCCGTGAAAGTCCTGTTTCAAGGGTGAATTTTAGTCTTTTGGATAACATTTACATCTTGCAGCTAGCAAACTACTTGTACTTGAGTACCCTTGTGCATCCGAATCACGGCACTGGTGGAAGCCTGCCAATTTTTATGAAGAGTAAGGTTTTTGCTAAATGTACATTTTATAATACCGCTTAAGCAAAAGATAAGAGGCGGAGGTTTAATAAAGTAGTTTATCACTGCAAAAATAATTCTAAAAAAATTCCTACAAAGTGAGAAGTACCCAAGAACTGTATTTAAGACTTGCTTTTTGTAGCTATCTCCCCTTATTTATATGAATGAAACAACAGAAATGTAACCATCACCATTTAGAAATTACACATAACAGTCATTCACTGCTGCTCTGCACTTTCCTGTTCTTTGTCACAATGGACACAAAATGGACACAAATGGAACCAAAAATCAATGAAATTGTCTTATCCCTGCCAAGAGGAAATACAAAGCACATACTGAAGGTCTGATGTTCAATACAAGCAATTTTATATTTTCTTTAAAGAGATGGTCGGTGGCAACTTTAAATATTGTCCATAACACTAGTAGTAATAATTAACCTAAACAAATGAGTCCAAATGACCTGAATAGAAATTAAAGCTTAAATTTGTCCTTTTCACACATCTGTGTGTTTGCTTATGGTAAATGGGACTGTTTTGAAGTTGGTATCTGGGCTGCACCCAGTTTCAGTAGCTTTAATGTCTGAAGCATTTATATTTTTAAATTGCTTTTCAAAATGTTCTGTACCTTCCTAGTTCATTTTTTCTTTTGCATTTGCTGTATAAATGCAACATTTTAGAGCACAACTAATTTGTTTTTCTTGTGCAGTTCTGGTTTAAATGTTAAATCTGCATCCCCAATCTGTATAGAGAGTGCATTAATATTTGGCATGTAATTAATGTATCCATAGTCACATTTTTGTGAATGTAATGCTGAATTTGGTTTTTGTTACTGCAGATAAAAAGCATATAAGGTGAAATTTAATTTACACGAAAATTAGCTTTTAAAAACGGTAATTTAGAAAAACGTGTCAGAATGAACTTTGAGAGTTCATCCTGTACAATTCTTCCCTAGAGCATGGGATCAGCCGTACTTGAACCAATCCTAGAATATTTTTACTTAATGGGTTCTTAGAAAAGAAGATCACAACCTCCTTAGTTGATTTCTGTGAACTGCTCGATGGTTTCTGCTCCTGGAAGATTCTTCCTCGAGTGTAACTTGAGTCATCCTCACTATGAATTAATTCCATATGTTTGTGTGTATATGTATTTATGTGTGTATATTTAAGAGTGTATGCCTGCATGTGATGCCTTTTCTCTATTCTAGGCTAGATGGGCTTAAATTCTCACAGTTTATAGGTTATATTTTTGGGTGTTAGATCATTCTTATTGCCGTCCCCTGAACTGTCTCCATCTGCTTCATGTTTGTTTCCTTGATGTATTGTACCCAAAACTATAAACAGTAGACCACAGGAGGCTTTTGTAGTGCTTGAACAGATTGGATGGAACAAATGCTCCTTTATTGTAGTTATCTCAAGCTATCCTCCATTGGCAATGTAAGCTAGATAACCCTAATTTCAGCTGCTCCAAGAGCCTTGTTTCTGAAATTAAAATGAAAACTTTACTAGTAGCTTGTGTTGGGGAACAGAATCACACTTCAGTCTCTGAAGTAAAGATAATCTGTACATAGTAATTAATTTTTGTCGATGATATTTCAGATATTGTAGCACTCTGAAGGTCACAATGTGAACACCCCCTACCCCACCCCAAGCCTCCAACCCACAACAGTGCAGGGACAGCTGTGTTTGTACAATACACTGTGTGTGTGTGTATGTGTATGTGTCTGTGTGTTCACAAAACCACTGTACTAATCTGGCCAAGCTTGTTCTTCATATGTTCTCACAAATTAGTAAGTGACAAATACAGCGAGATTCTTTTGAAGGTAAGACGCAGAGTAATGCAGCTCCTGACCTTTGCTACTCTCTTAGGATCAGTGCACCATTGTGTTTGATACTGTCCATTTATTGAGATATTGATACGTAGAATAGTAAGGAATATTTATTCTCCTTTCAGTGACAGGATGGCTTAATCATGGATATGATTGTGTGACTGGGGGTGCACCCTCGGTGATTTTTAACACATAAAATGCATCTCCCTTTATCATTTTTATTTCTTTGGTGTGCTTTCTCATGTGGATAAATATACTCTGCTGTAAGGGAAAACTTCTTCTTGGTATATTCCTTTAATATTTCTCAAAGAAAGATTATATCATTGAGAAATATACAAACTTGATGAGATTTTCAGTAAAGTCAAATTTAGGTCCAGCATTAGAGTTTTGAGTCTGTGTTGCTCTGATATTTTTTAATTTAGAGACCCAGACCACTATGCTAAGCTGCAAAGATTCCTCTATCTGACAGTTCAAGCTTATTGAAAAATCTAGATTGGTTTTATATATATTAATGTATATAAATATATTCCAAAATAGGCACATATAATCATGGTCATGCAGATAATGTTTTCAGCGAGTCTCTAAAACCTTTAAAAGTTTACTCCTGGAAAAAAATTGTGAACTATGTTCTCTCTCACTTTCTGCAGAATATCTCATCTTCCATGTCTGTCTTTTAGGCACTCATTTAGCAGTTTCTTACATGTTGCCAGATTGCTGTTCCTGTTTGATACTGCACTGATTTTGGTGGGGCATCATTCAGACACAGCAGCCTATCAAATATTGATCAGAGTTGAGGGTGTTCTACCTCCCCATGGCAAGGACTACCTTGATAATACATTAGACACAATACACAGGTATTACTGAAGTCAATCCTATTGCACTGTATTTTCTGTATTTATTTAAATACTAAACCTGCCTTTTAGAATTTGCTTGCATATTCTCATGGTTTTTCTCTGTATTTTTTTTTTATTACAGTGGGTAACCTGGTATATATATTCTATTCTAAAGCTCAGAATTACCATCCTCTGCTTAGTAGTGAGGGCGTTAATATGTATCGTGTGCAGTGGCAGACAACTCTGTGCAAGAGCTGAAACACCTGTGGGTGTAGATAAAACAAAACAAAAAACTTTTAATTTCATTTTCAGTTCAGAGCTTTAAAAGTTCCAGGGAATTGTATGAAAGTAAAAATTAATACTAGATTAGTGCTAGTATTTTGTAAGTCATATCAAAAGCTGCTGGTTTTGTATAGTGCGAATCAGGTTTGAAGCACTTTGGAAAAACAAAAGGCTGACAGGAAATTAAATTCTGAATAAGAAATAAATATCAAGACTATTATGTTGGGGTTTTTATTCATTGAGGAAAACGCCAATGAATTCTGCTGATATTAGAATGCAGTGAATGGGATTGAATATCTCTCACTTGACTATTTTTATATCTGTAAAAGGTTATTATAATAAAATAAAGTTCATAAACTTTTCATGTTTACAATATTTTAGAGCTTTTTTTCCTGGTTAAAAGCTTCCTCCATCGAAAGTAGTTGCAAAACTGTAATGGAAAGAGGTGTCAGGCATTGCTTACATGCTAAGAATTTTAGAAAAGAGAGATCCAATCATGAACTTTTCCTTATCCCAGAGAAAGTGGTGCCCACTGGGGAGACCAGAAGGAAATTAATAACCATCTTACTTGTAAGTGGTAGCTATGGTTTATTATGCCTTAACTAATAATTTATTGAAAAATTTAAAAAAAAAACCAAAAACCCCACACCTGAAGGGCAATCTGTTCATTACTGAAAAATAAAATGAGAGAAAAGCCTTCAGGATCTTTCAAAAAGGATACTTCGCAGAAAAAAAAGGAGGAACTTCCTTGTAAATTTGGAAAGAATGTGGTTTCAGCTTAGAAGAACCTTTTTGTAAACAAGAGATTGTTTAGGGGATAGGACTAGAACATATACAATTTATATATCAAATCATTAAGCGGCTGGTGTCATCAAAGTGCCTGTACTGACTTATAGAAAGACTTCGAAAACGTGGTGAACAGGAGAGGTCCTCATACAATCAGATAAAGCAGATTATGGCCCAAAAGTGAAAAGAAAAGGTACTGCTTTGGTGTCTTTGAATTGTGATGATCATAAGGTGAATGCAATTTGGGATAACAATCATGTTACTGACAGAATTTGAGAAAATTACTTTTTTCTTTTTGAGACTTTTAGCATTTTCCTTATCAATCTCCACAGCTTTCTTTTTTGTCTGCTAAGATTGAGGCCTTCTGATTACTTCTATACATTTCTCCCCTAATGATTTTGTTACTTACTTATTACTGAAATAAAGAGAGTGACAATGATGAAAATATCGCAAAAGTTTAAGAGAGTTAGTTCTAAAGCATTGTTTGCTGATCCAAAACTTGCTTGAACAAACACAACTATTTGGCCTCCGAAAGTGAAATGGAAAGACAGGTAGAAGAAAAGTCTTCATTTCGTTAACATTAACATGTAAATATAGTTCAAACATGTCTGACAGATTTCCCTTCTTTTGGTTCCGAAATGAACGTTGTAGTACATATGATAAAACAGTTTGTAAGGGTCACTTGAACATTTTTTCAATTCACATTTATTTTAAAAAAATGGAGATGATCTGCTTTTAATGAGTTCAGTTTAATATTAAATTTGGGACTGAAGTAGATTCTAAGAATTTCAAAACCAAATAGAAATCATTCAGTCTCCAAAAAGAAGCATATGTGAGCCTATAATTTAAAACTATAAACAACATTTTAGGGAAGTTGAGTCATCCTTAGTGGCCATAAAAATGCAAAATACTGGTTTTTTCTTCACATGAGATAATTTATTTTCTGCTATTTCTTTATTTCATAGTATTATTTGTGTATGCTTAAAAATATTGATAATTTTTAAGCATTTTGTTTGAATATTGTTACATATCATCCTTACATGGATCATAATGAATTATGTTTTGAAAATCAGACCTTGTTCTTTCTGCTTAAATGTTCTGGTGAGCGGGGTTCTTTTGACGGGTTGTAAGAGGTGCCCAATCAATTACTGTGAAAAGAAGTGTCATGACTGGCAATTATTTAAGTGAAGACATTAGTTATATTTACTGTGATATGCTTTCTATGAAGGTAGATTTTGGTGCTAATGGAATATTGGTCACCCAGTGAAGGACAAATGCAGAAGATTGTTCTCACAACAGTGGTCCTTGTGACATATTCTTACAATTTTGTTATAAGTGAAACTGTGAGCTTTAATATCGTGACTGTACCATTGTATAAAGCACTGATCTGTCTTTACAGAACCAGAACTTCAGGGGTGATACCTTAGTCCTCTCAGTTACTATGGCTTTACAGGTTCCAGTGTGTGAAATTATAGTTAGACTCAACACCTTTTTGTTAATCAGGAATAATCTGATGAGAATACCTGAAGTCCTTAATGTCTTTGAAGATAATGGCAAAAATTTCCACACAAGTCATCAGAGACAAACTCTCATCTGCAAAACTCTGAACAAGTAAGGCATAGTTAGTGATAGTAAAAGATTCTTGGAACTGGGTAGATTTGTGGAGAATTCATAAAAAGACAAAAGTGAGAAGAAATAAAATACAGAACAAGTTAGTTAACAGTTTCCACTTGTAAATTATGTAGCTTTTCTCTTATATATATGATACTTGGTTATACCTTTTGTCTTTTTTGTTTAACTTCATCTGATTTCATAAAATGGACAGAAAATTTTGAAATGTAGTCATTATCAAACTAATATTCGTTCAAAGCATTGAACAGCGTATAATATTTAAGATATATCTGATCCTTTCCATATTTAGAGTAGAATCTTATTGCTTAGGAAGATTTGAATATATAAAAACAAATATCTGCCAACTCCTTTGAAAATTAGTGTTAAACATTGCGATATAAAACTTTAAAACAGGCCATGCTTTCAGCTGCATTGCTATACAGGCAGACTGACTTTATTTTTCATATTTATTGCTGTGTTTGATACAAAACTTTAATATATAACATATATTTACAAAACAATATTCCTGAGGTTTGGCTTTACTATGCTTGGTCATTATTTTCCCTTACCCAGTTAAATTGACCAGCATATTATAGTTGCCTCATGCAAGTTTTCATTTGTGAAACCATTTTTCTTCGTGTTGCTGATGCAAAGTTTTTGTAACAGCGGTCATAGAAGTCAACTTTTTCATAGAAACAACTTGTCATCCAGTCACTTGTGCAACAGTTGTTAGTACAATCATTGCATCTCAATCAGAAAGTCTCACCCCAATCACTTGCACAAAACTGAGCGTAAAAAGCGATTATCCATCACTCTAGGGTGACTGTGAGTCTGTGGCATGTGAAGAAAAGGGCAATGTGCTTGTGTAAATTAATCTGAGTGAACATTTGGAGGGGAAATGGAATTATTATGCAGCATTTATATTACGCTCTTGCTGAAGGCATTGAGTCTTCCTCCATAATTGTAGCTGTAATTCCTGCTGCAGCAATATTTTAAATTTTATGGAATATATGATACCCGTAATGAACAGGAGAACTACTAAAATTATGGTTATGGAGCAAGCTGTATGATGTATAGCATAGCAAAAAAAAGTAAATAAAGTTTGTAATTACTAAGTACAAGTTAAATACTATTCATTTGTTTTATTGTGTAAAGGATTAGGGAACTGCTTACAGTTTCGTACAGGGAGCATAAAGAAATTAATTCCATAAGAAAACTGTACAAACATATGTTGTTATGTGTTGTGGTTGGGTCCTGCTACTCAAAATTAACTGGTTCCATCTGTTGAGCCTTTCAGCTCATTCATGCTCCTCGTGTGCCAGCTTAGGTAGGGTTAATGTGTCTTTCACTGCCAAGAGGAAAGGGGCAGCCTTGGTGGCACAAATGAGTGGTGCCTTGGTGTGGCCCCCTCCATCCCTCTTTAGACACCTTCTTCCACCCCCATGACTTTGAACATCCTCTGTATGAATTTGAGAGTGTCGAAAGGTGGTGATTGTTGGGGTTGCACAGCTTTGTTTTAAGCTCTGGATCACCCATTTTCCTGCGTTGTCCGTGTGCTGAGGAGTTAGAGGACAGTGAGAGCCAAAGGAGGGCCAGCACATCTGTGTCTTGTGACAATGGTCTCACCCCAAGGTTTTTATTAAAACCCAGCTGAATTAATGGCTTTTCATGACTGACAAGGTGGGCTGAACCTGAGCGAAATCCTGCTGTGTTTAATTTTCTTTACTGATTCCCTTTTATCTACAACAGATGAAAGCAAATAGGTTATTGCTAATCTTAAATGAGCTATTTGTCTGACAGTGGCAGAGCTGGTGGCCCTTTTGCTTTTGTTTAGATGACTGTGAGTTAACATTAGGGCATTGAAAGCAGCAGCAAATTATCTACATTATCTGTTTCTGATATGCATCAAAATCCATTGTTCATTCTAACGTTATTCAGTGCAACTATGTCTTGAGATACTTCTGCACCAGCCGTTCACGCCTTTTGGAATTGGGATTTTGAAGCTAAATGTTACATGCAGATAGGTGTTTCTATTAAATGATCTGGAATTTATTTAGTGAAGGAAGAGTGAACAGAAAAAGGAAGATATTCTTTACTGCATATTAACTTGCATTAGAGCTCATCACTGATTGAACTCCACAGTAGCCACTGCAAAAATGTTTTAAATAATAGAATGGTTTCTGTGTTAAACTGTATATATTGACCTTTTCTCTAATTTTTTTTCCATAATTGGCTGTATTATCAAAAGAATTCTGAAGAAAACTCCATGATGTCTCTTAATGATTTTTTCAAAAGGCTTTTAATATACAAGAGCTGTATATATTTTGTTCAATTTTTGTACTATACCTATCTTTGCAGTTTCAGAGACTATGAATGGCCTTGCAGCACTTAATTTCTGTCTGGATTGGCAGGGTAAGATACAGTAAGTAGGTACCTGCTGAATGTGACTGACATCAATTGTTCTTTTCACCCAAGGATCGAGAAGAGACAGATAGACCTTGTACTACTTATAGTAGAGCAGAAGTGTGGATCTCTCACACGCTGACATGTTTAACATTTCAACAGTCCAGATCTTCTCCCAGGAATTCTAATTCTGCTTCAGCAGGCTAGTCCTGACATGGTTTCATGAAATGTGAAAGGAGAGGCAGTAGAGAGAAAAGGAAGGAGTGTTAGTCAATGCTTTAATTTAATGGCCCTCTGAATTTTAATCTCAAAGTAGGGCACGTTTCTGAGATCCTTTGTTCTATATTTTAGAACACTGTCTCTGAATGGAGCTACCTGGGGGATTGCAGAGCACAGAGTATAGTGGGGTTGAAGCATCACTGACTTAAAAAGCATGAGAACAATTTCTCAAACCTGTTGCGTTGTTTAAATCACAGTCAGCTTTCTGCATGATTTGTCAGAGTAAGCCTCTAAGAACTACCTGCATTCTTTTCAAAAAAAGATTGTAGAAAATGAAGAATTTGGAGAATTGCCTGAATTCAAATGCGCTAATATAGGCCAAGTGTGCATTTATTTAAGGAATTATGTCATGTTAAAAAAAAAANAAAAAAAAAAAAAAAAACTATGAGCAATAGTTTTCATCCTGGACACAGCTCATCTGTCAAATGAGCTGCATATTGAGAAACATGTTCTTTTCCACGATGCAAAGCTGACTACAGTGTATCACTTAAACTTTTGTGGGTTTTCCTTCCTTTCTGTAGCAGAACTTTTCAGCATTTTACAGGGAAGTTCTCAAAATTCTTCCCACTTATATTTGGTCCAAGCTAGGTTGCCTCACTCTGTAAGTACATAAATTAAATATAGTCAATTTTTTTTCTTTCTTTAGGATTTCAGAAAATCTGAATCTCTGCAGTATTATTCCAGTGTCATTTTGTTTTCTGGTTTTGACCTACATTTTGTTGGAAAATGATTGTTTTTCTGGAATATTAAGAGGAAGAAGAAAAAAAAAAAAAGTTTAGGCCTGTCTTTGGTATACTAGATTAAATGACGTACAATTTTCCAAAAGCTGATAAATGTGATACCTCATCTTTAGAATTTGCAAAGAAGAAAGCTATGGGACTTGAAGCTAGAGTCTTACAGCAAATACTTTCAGTCCAAGTTTTTGAATATTTGTGCACACTAGGACATAGCTAATACTGTAATCTAAGAATGGATGCTGTTGAACCTTATCAAGTATGCCACATCCAGCTTTCTTACATAACTTTCAGATATAAATAGAAGGAAATTGAGTTTGGGAGCAACTCCAGCAGAAATTAAAACCAAGGCCTAGTATAATTTCTAAAAAGATAAAGAGTGAGACATAAAAATTTAAAAATACTAATAAGGATAATAATGGGGTTGTGGAGATGGTAAGATGTCACAAGCAAAAGATTAGAAGTGAAAATGATAAATGAGTGCAGATATTTTATGTATTTATTATTAATTATCAACTTCTTGATATTCTTAGCTCTATGCAATTTAGTGCAATTCATGACTGCTTCCCCCAAGGAATTTAAAAGTCAAACTTAATATGGAAAATGCAGTTCATTTTCACCTAACATACAGATTAGTTGCAGCTTCACCATGGTCCACATAGATTGGGTGATAAAATATCAGGCTCAGTCAGCTATGCTTTATGAAGAATTATTTTAAAATATTATCAAGTATCACAGGCAAGCATTAGAAAACACTTTTGAAGTTAGAACCATCACAAAAGATTCCCTCTCAATGTCAGTATATTATACTTCACAGTTTTTTTCTCCTGATAAAGTTTCAAGCTCAGATAAAAGGTGCATGATACCAGGATGTCTTAGGCTAATTTTTACTTGGGCATGTTTAATAAGTGGCAAAAGAACATATATTTTGGGTTCTCAGAGTAGCAGCGTCCTTGAAATTAAGTTTACAGAACTTCTGCTAAGCCATCATTTCCCATTGTCATGTATATGTCTCAGATTTAACTTGTCTACCGTTTACTCTCAGTATGTCCTTGTAGTTTGCCCTGATGGCATTGCTGTCACTTACCCTGAAAGCAAGAGGCCAGTCTTTTCCCTGGGCTGTGTGGTCGTCAACAGATTCTAAAAATAGTATTTTGTTCTACTGCATGATCTTAATTTAGCTGAGCTTCCTGCCTTAATCATTCCTTTGTGGAAGGTTTGCCAAATCTCAGGTCCTCAAACATGCCGTACAGCCCCACAACAGCCATATTCATTTCCTCCATCAGTGTCTTGTGCTAACATTGACTTAATTTGCCTTAATTCAGTGTGTCGTTGGACTTCTGTACAGAGCTTGTTCTCTTTACATATCTCTCTTTCACTTTAATATTTCTGAAATTATAAAGAATGCTTTTAAGCAGTTGTGATTTAGATGGTACCCAAAACTGCATTGAAGTAATTTGTTTTCAGTAGGCATGTCACAATAAACTATGATAGTTCTCAAAGCAATAAACTTTGATAGTTCTGGTAATCTTGTGTAAAGATTTCTACAATAAAGCCCAGTTACCACAGCCATGTGACTGAAAATGTGGGGGAATTATTTCTTAATGCATCTCTGACCCTCTTTCCTTAATATTATTGCTTATAGTCAGCTTATCCCTAAGATTTACATATACTTCTCTTTTTCCAATTTTTGTTACATAGGTGCTGGGAGGAAGGAGAGAGGGGGAGAAGAAAACAATATGTAAAGAAGTTAGGTTCTTCCACATACCTAAAGTACTTTCCTTCAGTTTACCAGTCATGATGAGCACATGGAATACTACTGATGAAAAAAGTAACAAAATTTATCTTAGCACATAATAATGTGTAATGGTGAAATGAAATGAGTTTTAAATATGTTTCCATTTTCCCCTCCTTCACATTTTTTATTTCCTTGCTCTTCTTATTAGCTATCTCTTCCCTCTTCTACCATGTTTTTCTCTCCCTGTTTGATGCTTTTTCCTCTTTTATCAGTCTTGTTGGACTGGCACTGTGTTACTGTGTTACTTTTATTAACCAAGTCTCACTCTCTTTCTCTCAAATTCTGTTCCTACTTCCATTACCTTGGGGGAAAAAGTATGCTGAGAAAAGAACCTATACTTTCCTCTAGTTCCCCACAGGATAAGGGGATGGAGTCTTTAAACTATAACCTTTCCATTCCCTGAAATAGATTTTAAAGTGAATAAAGAAATTTTGACCTGAAGTCTGTCCTCTCCCCTACTCTCTTGCCTGAAAGACTTGGAGAGTAAAAAGGAAGAGCAAAACTCCTGCTTTGCTTCAGTGACTGTGTCTGAAGTGGAGAACTTTGGTACTGTTTAGTGCACCAATATAGATTATTCATCTACTGTACTAGTGAATTTTGGTGATATAACTGGAATTTTTGAAATTTGAGTCCCATTTGATTCAAGACTTACATTCGAAATCTTTCAGATAAGTTAAGCATTGGGAAATACTTGAATTAAACAAAGGTATGCAAATTTAAGTCGTATATGCAGTTTGAGTCAGTTTCAGCTACACATTCACAATCAAAATTTTCTACTGGAAGCGACTCTTAAAAAAAGTTCACGTAAAAAGTAACCCATAATGAGGTACCTTCTGGTACTCTCAGGGGCAGACAGTTCAGAGCTGTCATTTGAGCTAGTGTACTGGCTGCAGTTTTCTGCCACTTTTTATGAGTTTCCAAAATAGAAAGTTCCTAGGTCAGGTTTATCATTATCAATGAAACTGACTTCTGACATTAAGGTAATTGTATAAAACAGCCTACATCCATGGTTTTTAAACTGCTTTTTCGTATAGAGTAGGATGACTGTGAGAAAACTGGCTATTAAAAATCACTCTTTTACTAATTCCTGAGTCATGTAGCCTGTTGTTCTGGAGCATATTACTTGTCATGGACTAAATCCATATGAGAGTCCATACAAGCATCTTAAGAACAGAGACAATTAATTTGCTGACATTGCTTAATTTTTGTATTCTGTACAGAAAAACAGGTGTAACACTGTGAAATTTTCCACTGACCCTGTGGAATTTGGGTCTGATTTTGGGTGCATTTCCCTGGAATCAAGTTTTCTATGGTGTCTACAAACCTGCAAAGCAATGACCTGAAGGTTGTCTTCTTCTTCCTCATCCCTCAAGTTGCCCATGGTGCAAAAGCTTCCTCAGTTTGATGTACCCTGACTCCTTTCTGCTGACCTACCAAGTTTTAGATTCCCTTCCACATTCTTTTCACTTTAGTCCTGGTAACACCTTTTCATCATGACTTCAGCATTTTCCAGTCTGCTCGACTGTACAGTTCATGTTCTCATTATCTTTTTTCATCTACATTTAGTGGCATGTGAAAAACAATTGTAGAAGGAATTAGTGATATTAGTCCCACTCTATTACAATTACCTTGCATCAAGAATGTGTCCAAGATTTTACAAAGAAAAATCCTTATGACTTTCAGTGATTGCCATCTTGGCTTTCAGTGAGCTCAAGAATGCGTTAAGTAAAATCTAATCTGAACAGTTGTTAATTATACAGAAAATGTGATAACCAAAATGAATAATTGCAATGTGACTGCTTAAATAGGGATGCTACTTACAGATATCCACCCATGCCTGCCCTGCACAGGTTTCATTGTGTGGCAACCCAGTTCCTGGATCAGCAGTTTACCACGAGCCAGTGTTTGTCTGAATCAAACTCTGTTTCTAAAAGTGGAGCACACTGTAGTTGGTGGGTTTTTTTCTGACTTGCTGTGATGGCTCTATAGCAGGATTAACACCCTGCAGGACAGAGATGTGTGGACAGCTGGGATGACCATTTCACAATCCCATTCCAATCCACTTCCATAGAAGAGGATTTTCAGTGAGGGGTGCTGCTCTCACAGGGATATTTTCTAATTAGCTGTAAAGTATTTCTCAATGGCTACTTAACTTTGTTTGTTTTAATTTTACAGTGCTTTAAGTGCTGTGTTTTCCTATGTGGCATGTTTTGCATATTTCGAGTCCCGTTTTTATACATTTTGACAATGTACTACTGCAGGAACAGTTTGACGGTAAATAAACTTGACTTGATGATATTACAACAGCATTGCTACAAATTCCTGCTTTCTGGATTCCAGAGTAGTTAAAGAGGCTTTTGCTGCAATCATATAAAAACTCAAGTGGAAGATCTAATTATGTTGATTAATTTTGAGCCGAGTTGTTGGTGTTTGTTTTCTATAAGTACTGAATTCTTCTATATAGAAGCATCTGCTCTGAAAAAAAAAAAAAAAAGCAGCAAAAAAACAGGGAAATGTGGTGAAGACTATGCAAACAATGATTATGGTATCTCTCTTGGCTAGAATTTCCTAGTACATACACTGTGTTATTCCTCCTTCCTTTGCTGGCAACTCTTTGAAATAGGTTACGGTTTGGGGGTTTTGGGTTTTTTTTTGTTTGTTTGCTTGGGTTTTTTACCTTAATCTGAGAAGTGTTTTGTTTACTGGTAGCCTTTATAAGTGACTTTGCAGATAAGGCAAGACTGTAGCAGCAACTGCAATAAACCTTGGTCTCTCTCTGTTGTAGCTATGACATCCCAGACATGACAAAACAAATGCATCGTTTTTAATAGTGACCACTGAAACTGAATGCTCTCTTGTTGTGATAAGAATTCTCAGACAGAAATATTGCTGTTGATTTCAGGACCTGGTACTAGAAACTAAGTTGCAGTTCAGACTTAATTCTAAATCTGTCAAATGGTCGGTTAATCACATTGATTTAAATATTTATATGAATTGATTTTTTTGTTATAGACTTGATTATTTATGGAAAATCTGTAAGCTCATATTTTATAGAAGGAAGGAAGGACAGAATAGCAGTGAAGAAAATCAGTGGCATTCGAGGATCAATGACCTGACACAGTAGACAAAAAAAACCAGTTTGTCTAAGCAGCAGAGCAACACAGAGATGCCTTAGTCCACTTTAAATAAGAAATCTGTGGTCTTGCTCTTCTAATGTCCAATTTCTTTTGTTCTCTGGTGTTTTACCTAGGTGATTCTGATACCAGAGTGTAGTCATTTGAGTTCAACGTCTCTGCAAAGAGTGTTGTTTACCAAAAAGAAGTACCTGGTTTCTTCTGTTTTTCCAGCTTGCACTGACTCGTAGATTCTCAAACTGCCTCTCTGCCCATCTTCTTGGTAGCTTCCAGTCATATTCCCCAAACCTTTTTACCTCTGATAGCCCAATTGCATTTCAGAAAAGAAACTGACTGCAGTTGCACAACTGGTGATGGTGGCAATTTCTAAGTAGAAAGCAAACTCCAAATAACAGTATGAAAATATGCACTGAAAGATAAATTATGCCAGTTATTTTGGTGGGCTGCTGTGATTTCTGTTACCATCTCAGTGGAAAGGACTGATAAGGTCTAGTGCCATTACAAATGTGTTACATCGTGATACGTAAGTTGGTAATATAATACAGACAGTTTTTTGATATTGTGAATATAAAATAGGAATAGTCTTTTTAGTGGTATGAATCATTTCATGAAACCTAATGATAAAACAGATGGAAAATGTTTTGACCTTAGTCAAATAATTTCAATCCCATCAAAATAAGGAAAGGTCATAATCAAATATTGGTTTGGTAATGAAATTTCAAATGAAATTTGGATATTTTTTTTTTTGTCCTGTGGCAATTAAAAATTACTTATTCATATTGTTTTCATTGAAGCTAATGAAATATCTGAATTTCTCTGAGAATAGATTTTGTCATTTCTTTCAGTTATTCTTACCTTTTTAGTTCAAGCTCTATCAAGACATACTGGAGTTGGTGATTCAAACTGTATAAAATGAGCAGAAATGATATTATATCTATTGGAAAATCCTGGTTTGAATTTTCCATGGTATATGGGAAAAATTTTAGTCAATTGAAAAAATTGAAATACATGCTTCTTTATACTCTTGTAAACTGGGCATAAAACATATTCATATTACTTTGATTCAACAAGCATCATCTGTACTAAATCTGATATCATGACCTTTCTTCATGATCTGGTTTCAATTTTCATTATCCATTGCCCATTATTATTTTTATTTTTCTTAAGCAGGATATACAGATTTTTAAAATTTCACTGTGAATGATTTTTTTTCATCAAGAACTTCTGCAGTTAACTCTGGACCTGACACGTGTTTATATATGCAGGTATAAATATATTTATCTGGTGTTTATAAAATATATAAAAGTCCCAAATACATATTTCCTGAGTGTTTACAAACATTAATTTATTTTCTAACCTCCTTTAGGACACTGGTACAATATTTTTGGCTTGTTTCTTTTAACTTAAGTGAAATCTAAAGATGCAGTGTAATGTGGAAAGTCTCACTGAATTATTAGCATTAGGCATAATGCCAGGGGCATGAAATTTACATTTGAGTGTGAAACAATTGCTTTGGCAGAGGAATGCCAGTATGTCCTCTACACAGAGATTTTGAGTTGAGAGATAATGGAGCGAAAATCCAGACTGCAGTGCAGAATAGTCAGAGAAGAATTTCTGTTTATCTCTGACAAAAGGCACTGTTATTTAGGCAAAACTGAGAAATTATCTAAATCATGTCACAGTTCATGCAGCCTCCAGAGCAGTGAAGAATAAGGAGACATTTAGTACAAGCTTGGTCTCTGACATGTCCAATACCCTCTTTGAAATCAAGTACATAATTATATTTAGACACACATGCTGAATCACCAAAGGCTAACATTGGAAAAGTGAGAAACCAGACAAAAGATTTTTTTTCCTAACAGCATTCCAGACTTTGACCCAGAGCTAAACTTTCATGCTCCAGTTTTCCATAGTGCATTTCACATAAGGACATGCAGCAGCACCCCATTGCCGTTTAATATCACTGTTTCCAGATTATTCTCCTCTAATACTGGGGTTTTTTTGGTTTTTTTTTGGTTTTTTTTTTGTTTTTTTTTTTTTTTTTTTTTTTTTTTTTTTTTTTTTTTTTGGTGTTTGCAATAGTTTTCTTTTGCCAAGCCAGAACAGACTGGGTGACTCGTTAGATCATTTTGTGGGTGTTTGTTCTGGGGACACTAGATAATTGTTAATGCAAACAGCACTGAATAAACAAACAGAAGCCCAAGATGCATTCATTCAGTTAATACTGCCTTGTGGATCACTGACTATTGAAAAATTGTTGTTTATAGACTGAATCATTAATTCGGCTTGCATATTATATATGCTTGCCACTAAAATAATAAATTATGACTGGCAGATAAATACCATGCTTGTTTTAACCAAAGTAAAATGAACGAAACATTAAAAACCGTGTTAGCTACTAATTGCCAACTTCAATTCTTTTGAAGCATGAACTTTGCTAAGAGCTGGACATTCTGTTAAAAAGCTTTGTCAGGTAATTATTTTCCTCCCTGCCAGAGAACTGCACAGGTTTGCTGATTCCAAAGTTCATCTCAGCCCTTGCACCATCAGGTAGATTGAGGTACATACAGCTTAGGGTCCTCCAGCTTTGTGAGCATCCTTCTACTTAAATTAATTTGTTAAAACTGTAATTCTGTGTAATGGATGAACTTCATGTATCGAACTTTGTGAAGAGGTATGAGGAAGTGCTTGAATCTAGAGACTGTTGCCAGCTCGCTGAGAAATTTTTCAGCAAATGAGTCCAATATGTAAATTATTAAAAATCATTATGTTAACTGAACATAAGTAACTCAGTGTTCAAACAAAATATAATTCAAGTGTGCTGGAAAGCAATAACTGAATGAGGGTTTATTAATCTGCAGTTACTCAACTGCTCCTTTGATTTACTGTGGTGTCTGCATGCCTCTGACCACTCTTCCAGTACCAAACACCTTGTGGCAAGCTGGATGGAATGAATATGCCTTCATGGAATTTGGACTTGAAGTAATGCTTCTCTTTTTCCAGAAATATTTTTGTTTCCTGTAAAGCACAAAGGATTAGCTATGCTCTATGTAAGGATAATTTCTGTATCTGCTTTCCTTATTTGTAATAGAGAAGGTTTGGGGTTTAGTTCTAGTTATTGCTAAAAAAAAAGGCCTTGTAGAGTGACAAATGTATGTATGTTTTATTTCCTAACACACACAATAAGGACAGATATGATTTTCTTTAGTCATTTTCACAATGTAGAGCCAATATGTTGGCAAGAATGGAGGCAGAAGGACTTGGAAAGGCAAACATTAGTAGTGAACTATTATCATAAGCAGTTGCTGATCTGGCATTTGTGCATTTGAAATATGGTTTTAGTCTCTTTCCTCATTAGCAGTTCAGACATTTCTCAGACAATAAGAATTTCTTGTGATTTGTCTCCATCAAGTAAGACATATACAAGCTGCAGTGATATCATATGCTAAATGAAACTGCATTTGCTACTATATAGTTTCTCCATAAACTTGTTATTTGTGCATACAGTATTGTATTCTTCCTTTGCACCAGTAACCTTGAGAATGAAGTGTTTCCTATTTTTACTTCAGTAGCATTTAATTTGGCTTTTGGTATTTCCTACACTTCACAAAGTGTCTCTTCTTGCTGTTGTGTACACAAGAAGTTTTCTTTTTGTTTGCTGTCTTATTTCATTAAGTATACTGGAGTATTCAGTCATGGAAGTACTTTGTGAAATTACAATTATACCACTGGAATATGACCTGATTTATTATAAGAAGATCAGAGCATGGCTCAAATGCTCAATGCATTATCCTAAATGAAGCTTTGTCTCTGAGGGCTGCCATAGCCTTCATCTTTGCCATTATGTTTTAGCCCTTGATTTCCCTTTAGAACACAAACGCCATAATAATACTGCTTGGTAAATGTTTCTTCAGCATTGAATAACTGCTTTTCCTGCCAAGGGGGTGTCAAAGTCTCTTCCCAACCTGTCTGTCACACACTGTTCCTTTTACATCCATCAGCAGAGGTGAGCTAAATAGGTCTGGTAACTCAGTTTTGGAGGAGATGCAGATTGCAAGTCAAGTTGAAAGGATGGCAAGTAACTTTTCAAAGCTTGCTTGTTTATATATCTTTGGTTGCAGTGGTTCCCAGCCCCTTTAGAGAAAGCCACGCTGCTTTTGGAGCCTTCCTTTCTCTTTGAGTGATGCATGCTGTTCATGCCTCCCTCTGTGCCTTCAAACCAGGCTGTCCTGGAGCTGTTTCCTCTGCACCTCCTCAATTCAAAGCCACAGGCAGCTCCTTTCTCACATTCTGAAGCACAGTTTGTCCCAGAGCAACCTAATGGTGGGAAGGGGCAAAAAAAAAAAGGAAAAAAAAATCAAATATCCAGGCTGAAGGAAGCTCCTAGGAGAGCTGGAAAGTTGCTCAGGTGAAAGTGGCTGTGATTTGGAGATGGGATTGCAGACATTAGCCAGAAGCTTATCACGGATATCTGTAAGCAGTGGGTTTCACAGTTTATCATTTTACAAATGTTTTCTTTCTGAAATTACTTAGGTGTATATTTTCTGCCTTTTTTTATGGATTACAGGAGGAGACAATTAGTAATCATTGGGGCATTCACCAGCATAAGATATAACATTTGTGCATGATGCATGATATGTATTCCTGTAATTTAATTATGTAGAGTGTTTATTTGGGGTATAAATGCTGGAAACAATGACATTTCTGAGATGATTTATGAGGTACTGCACTTTGTAATCAAACCTTCTGTGTGCTGTTTGTAAAATATCAAGTGTTATAAAATTGCTGATAGTCAGAAAAAGAACTTTGATAATGGGCTTACATTCTCTGTGCAGCTGCAGATGAGAATCGGTAGGAAATAGAGGGGAGCAGAAGCAGTGGCAGCTATATTGCAGAGATTAGTAACTGAGATGTTGCCTGCCTGAGAAACACATAAACTCTCTGCTATGAATTTGATTTTGTCTTGAGAATTGCATAGCTCCAGCTTTACCTTTTAGACAATATTTTATAATTAAAAGTTCTTTTTTCCTATGTGATAATACAAGTATTTCTGAAATAAGTAAATAAATGCATTATACGTAAAAGCCATGAGGAAAAAAGGAGTAATACTGAGTTGTGGAAATTAACAGGGTTAGACAAGGTTTAGATCAAGAGTAGCTAAAAGAGAATAAAAGTGGAATTGTCATTGACTGTGGAACCAAAATTGCCCAAACCCAAACTTTGCAGAACTTTTATTAATAAAGCAGAACATAACACAAGCAAATAAACTTTTGACTGCAGTAGGAATTAGTGACCTGCCATAATCAGGGCCCAAGAAAGGAGAGCGCTGTGCATTACTTCAGTTTATATTTCAAAGATACGTGCTCTTGTAGTTCCAGAAGGCTAAGAAGTCCTCTGAATATTTGGCTAAGGTGAGTAAAGTCTCTTTTCTGCTTCTGCTTATTCAGCTGAAAAAAGGTTCATAAAGATTACAAGGAAACCTACTTTGTAACACAATGACTGACCCACCAGAGAGAAAATCTTTGAAACAGTAATAGTGACCTTGATTTCATGAGCATTTTGAGAGCAGAATTACAGATACAGTTTTTTATTGGATCTTAGTGCTCTTGTAAAACTGATAAGGAAGGAACGATGGTGGGTCCTTTTCAAATTTCTGAATTGTAACCTAGCCAACCCAGGCTGTCTCTGCTAGGAATTGGTCTAGAGCACAGGCTGTGAACCAGGCAGAGCTCAATAAATAGAGAACTTTAACCTCATATGTGTGCTGTTTAATAAAACTGCATTCAGGGCAGCAAAATAAATCAAGAGACTTAATGAAGAGATTTTCTTATTATTAATTGTAAGTATTAGGACTTAAATTTTTGTACTATGTGAAGAATTTTAAATTTTGTTTTAAACTTAGGCTAATGGTTCAAATTTTGTGTTGGAACTTTGAGTACTATACCTATACAAATAATTACAAGCACATAATTAATGCAAAATAGCAACAAAATACTTGACAGAGAGAATTTTGTTGCAGGATTGTTTTTTTTCCAGCCATTGAATGAAACTGATGTTTTGCCCAGGACTGTTTTGTTTTTCCTGAAAATGTTACTGACTGATGCGTGAGTGTTTCTATTGCAGACCCAGCAGCAGGACACTGTTATTAGCCTCTGCTAACATCCTGTTCCAGTGGCTTTATCACATAAATAAATGAATGCATAAGTGTGCGTTGGGATGAATACACTTTCGGTAAAGGCCAGGCAAAGTAATAATCGCAGGATTTGGTGTGACATTTTGCCAGCACTCACACATATTCCTGACTTTTCTAACATTTGTTTTTCAACTCATAAATATTTCTGCAAAGTAAGCACATTGTTAAATGACAGCGGCTTCCGTGGAGAGATTAGGTGCATTAATAAAATGTGAAACAAAAAGTACTGGTGCGTGATGGTTTTTAATTAGGGGAGAAAAGAACAAGAAAGTGTTTTTAAAAGGGAGGGAGTGTTCTGAAGACCAACACTTAATTGTCTCTATTTTTTGTTACTTTTGAGTGTACTCTTAATTTTGAAACAAGAATTGGAAAACACAAAAAAAAAGAAATTTACACTTGCAATAAGAAAAGTATGTTTGAATGTCCTGTGAAAGGGAGGAGGTGATGGGAACATAAGCATTCCTTTGATTATATTCAATGAAACCAGGTTGTGTACTTTATAAGAACCAGGAACAACTTCTAACATCTTCCTAATCCTGTTGCAACTTTGATCATTTCTCCTTTTAAGCAATGCCTCTAACTGGACCTAGCAAAGAAAAGTGCAATTGCTCATCTCAGACAGACAACTTTTATGTTTTGCTATATCTTTTTCATTCTAATGAAATCTTTCTCTCCATTTTAGACAAATATCACTTGCTGTGTCATAGCACATGGATTTCAGGACCGCCTGTGAAGAGGTAGGATCAGATTTTTTTTCAGATAATAGTAGAATGAAAATCAATGAACTTTTTATATATAATCCTTTTTATATGCAAGATACTTTTTTTTACCCTTTTTTTTTCTTCCCCTGAAATTTTAGGAATTGTATAATCAAATGTAAGTTATTCAGCTGATCACTTCATAGTGGCAGATGGACTTTGTAGTAGAAGATGAAAGAATTTGCGCAAGTATATTCATCACTAGACCTCACCTCTGTTCCCATTTACCTCTTTAGGCACAATAAGGTTCAGGTAGCTATATTTTGTGTGAGCTTTGCTGTTCTTGAAGTGTTTATATCTGAAAGCCTGTACCTGAAAAAAAACATCAGTGGAGTCAGGAATCTGTTTGGTGCTGCTCAGCAGAATCAAGGGGGAAATGCAGCAGTATGGGAAAAAGGTGGGGGGAAAAGAATCTGAGGATGACCAAAACGAAAAGCATTTAGAGAGGTAAGAGAGTAATTTTTGCCAAGAATTAGTTTCATAATGTCAATGCAAAGTACTTCAGTCCCCCTCCGCTAGAGATGAGGGAAGTGCTTTCTGTGTTCATACTAATTTGCCTTAAAGAAAGCAAATAAAATGTATTTGCAGACATTAGCAAGGGCATCTTATTTACTCAGTGATTGTCTATGAACAATTGTTTTAATGTGATTTTAACAACTTCAGCAATTGAGACACAGTGAGAACCATTTACAGCAAATTATATAATGATGTTAATGCATTATTATAATTAAAAAATCATAGCAATTACCTGTACACTGAAAACCACAAACAGCATTTATAAAGTTAGGACTGGAAACAAGAAAACTGGCTAGAACTTTAACTATGACCATGATCCTGTGAAAAAATAGAAATGAAGGGATGGGAACAACACTAAAAGCAAGAACTAACTGCAGCTAAAACCAGTTCTTGTTGTGGCTTGAGAATCAGTTGGAATAAATTAGGGGGGAAGAGAAAATAAGCAGACTAAAGAACGTTAAATCATTACAGCAGTCTGAAAGGAGTAATAGGGTCAAAAGCTAATATTAAAGTGAAACTTTCCTTTGGGAAGAATACTGTGATGTTTTTCCAGGGTGGTATGTGTCAGGCTCTCATACTTCAGAAGATATAAACAGTATAAATTTTATAGCAGTGTATCCCAGATTATTTGCATGGAAGAAAGCATTCTTGCTAATTTTGAGGTTTAGGTTTTTGGATAGAATATTTTCAGTTGGAAGGAGCCTGCAGTGATCATCTAGTCCAACTTCTTAACTGCTTCATGGCTGACCAAGAGTTAAAGCATGTTATTCAGGGCATTTTGGTTTTGGTTTAAGTAATAACATCTCTTTTTGAATGCATTTATTCAGGAAAAGAGGAAGATACATATAATTTTCATAGTTTTTTATGCTGTCAGTCTTTAAACTCTATAGACTATTTAGTGGCAATTAACTTCACTCTGTATCTAGTTTCTAAGGGGAGCATTGATTTCAAATTTAGCTCTTTAAAACTCAGCTGATTTGTTGGAGCTTCCATGGTAGACAAGGGAAGGAGAGGATGATTCCACCCACCCTAAAGAAACTCCATAATCTGGAGACCCCAAAGAAGATCCTTTAACTAGCATTTGAATAAAATTAAATGAGGTGGATTCAACCCCAGTTTGTATGCTTTGTGTAAAATGGGGTTTTTGCCGCAGAATCAGTGGTGTCACTTCCAAGACTGTGGTCTATCTCTTTCCTCCCAAAAAGATGTTAATAAAATACAGATTTTCAACCTACTTTCATCAAATACCTGTGTCTAAATAAATAACCAGCAGCCTTATGCTTGCACATAGTGTAATTTTTTTAACTGAAACCTTTGCAATGCATCATCCACTTCGAGTTTTATTTGGGGGAAAATATAGTGAGCTGGATCTGAAAGCCCAGGAGAAGGGAGGCTGCTGCAGCTCCATATGCCCAGATCCAGACAGTTGTGAGGGTGAAGTTGCACACAGGGTCAGAGTACACATATACACTACATGTATCCATATATATATTTATGTACCTGGTGGGCCACACAGATCCCATACCAACACACAGAGCACTCACAGACAGCACCAACACCCTCATCCTTTTGCCCTCTCTGGCTGAGCAGGATTGAGGTCCACTCATGAGAGTATACGTATAAGTAGGTGTAGATGTAGGTGTAGATGTAGATGTAGATGTAGATGTAGATGTAGATGTAGATGTAGATGTAGATGTAGATGTAGATGTAGATGTAGATGTAGATGATGTAGATGTAGATGTAGATGATGTAGATGTAGATGTAGATGTAGATGTAGATGTAGATGTAGATGTAGACATAGACATAGATACAGATGTATCTACGTTGTGGGTGCCTCCAGCAGTGGGGCTTAGACAGTTTGCCCAGTGTGCCCAGCAGCTATCCCTGAATCCTAGTCTCCACAGGCTGGGCTTGGGTCATGGCTGGACAAACACACTGACTATAAACTGCATGTCACCAGTCCCTCTTTCTCCCCCTTAATGGTCTATTTTCATGTACTCATGCCCCCCACAAAACACTGAATCCCCTCTCCTGCCCTTGGTTCCTCCCCTAAACATCCCATAATAGGTCTTATGCAATCCAAAACTGCATCCCATCGTGTGTCCCGTGCTCCCAGGCACTGACCTCCACTTACTCCAAGAGGTGCTCTGGTGTTTTCTTACCATAGCGGACTCAGACTGGGTGTCCCTTCCTCAGTCCATAATTTGGGTTTCCACCTGCCATTGTGGTCCTGTGGTCCTTTGAGCTTGTGGTAATGGACCTTCAATAGGCTGATGGAACTGGGTGGGGTGTTACATGGACTTGGAAGCTCACCCATCCAAGTATTAATTAATTAATTACTTAATTAAATGTTTCGCTTGAGGTTGGTATAAGGTGTAATAATCCATTCTGTCAGGTATTTCAAGTCCCAATATATACCTTTCAGCTATTACTTTTAATAAAATTTTCTTAATACCTTACAATTTGCCAGACTTGTCACCAAAACTTCATCTGGTACTTGAGCTTCTTAGGAAAATGATGGTAGCAGCTAAGGAAATGACCATTGTGGCACCACAGCCTTAATTAGCTTATGGTTCTATTCCATCTTGGCACATCTTTGGCACTAGTTTAGTCACTTCAAACCACAAACATTTTGCTGATATTTTATTTATTTCAACTATTAACACAAAAGATAAAGTAGCTGTAGACTTTGCTCCACGTATTTTTGTTTAATTGGTTTTCTAGCCAATGCATTTAAAACTTTCAGGCTTCTATCCCCTCCATCCCCTATTGTATCAAATTCTCAATCATACTACATATCTGGGAAAAATATCTCTAGTCTTCTCTGCCAGAATAGTTACTAAGAAGTTTTTGATAATAGCGATAAAAGCTTTTGTGAAGCATCTTGACTGTTTGATCTTCGTCTTCCCCTTTTCATTTCCTTTCATCTGCATATCCCAGTGCTGTAGCCACTACACTGCAGAAGAACTGAGATTGCTCTCCCAAACTGGTGAACGCAGCTCAGATTCTTGTTGGTACTTCCATCCTTACTAATGGCAGTAAATGGTTTGAGCTGAGTTTCAATTAGCATAAAACCAAAATTTTCCACATAGATGCACTGAGGCTAAAGGATGTTTTTCATGGTGTCCATGAAGTACTCAATTTTTTTCCTTAAGTGACTTTTCATTCTAAGTAACTGCTGTTCTAGTGCACTGGAGGTCTCTGAGGGAACCTTAGTTCTTTCATAGTACTGACACTTTCATGCATCCCTAATTTCTTCTAGTGTCTAGTAGTGGGATTTGGTTTGAGGTTTGGACACTGAAATGGTCTTGTGTCCTTATAGATACCTGCATGTGCACTTTGTGCCTAAGTTCCTACTGCAGATCTGATTTGGAGCAGACAGAGTTGTTATAATGAGGGGTTAAAAATATGTATGTAGACAGGTAGAGTTTGTTTTCAATCCCAAAGTCATTTCTATGATCCTAATGATTATTGTCTCCCTCAAGCATCTTATCTTTAGGCTGTGCTGTCTGTCAAGGCATCTTAGAGTAGTTTTATTCTGCAAGAAAATACCTTCCATGCTAGACAATTCAAATGGCACTACAAAATGAGGAAATCTTACACACATACACACATTTTTTTACGGGAAACTACCTGGTATCTGAAGAGAGGATTTTAAAATTTTTTTTGTGTGTGTCTGGCTTCTCTGCTTGCCACTTTGGGAAGTTTTCCACTGTTTCATATTTGATTATTCAGTATTCCATGCTCTTTTCCCTCACTGATCAGCAAATGTATCCATTTTGTTGGTTCTTCTATTTAACAATTTCTAAACCATAAGACTATCCAGCTCCTCTTTTACCCTTTATCCTGAGCTTTCTGAACTTTACAAGAGCATAAATCATAGAGTCACTGGGTTCTTAAAATGCTCTCCTGTACTCACTTGACCTTATTCTATATTCTGAAAACTATCTCTTGGAAGATAACCTCAGTCTCTGACATAATACTGTCCTCTGCAGTGAAAGTATCCTTCTGTTGAAATTGAAGACTTGGGATGATTATAATGCATTAGAACATCTTCCCCTGTGATTTTTTTTTTTTTTTAAGTTCATATTTCCCATGTACTTTATGAACAAGCTGCATGAGGAGCTTTCTAACTTTTCTAACTTTTGAAATGTCATTCTTTATTTCTAATAGCTTGGCTTTTTTCCCCACCTAATATAACGTCAAACTTATTTATGTTAATAAACACCCGGTTCTTTTTCATGCTTGCACTCTATTCATTTGTTTTCACAGTACAGTCCATTGTTTCTTTGAAGGATTAATTTGAATTGGTAAACTGTTTGTCCTCTGCTTTATGAATCCTGTAAATATTCTTGTAGACTTCACAAACTTTATAATTTGATACGTTCTGTTATTCAAAGGTGTAGTGACCTCTATTTCAACATCCATCTAGTTGCGGGGGGTTTTTGCTTGCAACAAAACGTGTTTTAAATTTTAAGCCACATTTAACTTCCTCATGAATTTCTTCCCTAAACCTTGTTATATGCTTTTATGGTCTGTTTCTGGTCACCTTTATGCCATTTTATGATTTACACATTGCAGACTAAGCTGCTGTTTTCCTTTGTTTATAAATCCTGGTAAATAGCAGTACTGAAATTTCTAATACCGTGAGTTTCTAGGACTTTTCTTAAACGAAGCTTCAACTCATGATTTAATCTCAAAATCACAAGGTGGAAAATGACTGGTAGTTTACAATGTCTGTTAGAATGTCATATAATAAGTGAAGTAAATATGAAGAAACATACATGTTCTCACAACAGCCTTCAATTTCATGTTGTCTTACCTCTTAGGCTCAACTCCATAGTCACAGTAAGCTCGTCGGCAATTCAGACATCAAAGTGGCATCCTTACAGTGTCAGAAAAAGAAAATTTTTGCTCTAAAAAAGTACTTTAGCTTAGTAAGAAGCTCATATATATACATATTTATATAAATATATATTTTTTCCCAAATGTCTAATTTACATTTGGTATTGCAGACTATGAAACAAGGACTTTCTCTATAAGACTTCATTCTTTCAATAACATTACTTAGAAAGAATACCACAACAAATACTTACCTGGCAAATACCTGAAAAATCAAAATAATATAAGTTCGAGTCGAAATTCAGAATTTTTCTGCAGTTCTTTCAGTCTGGAGTGTGCAATTCGTATGCAGGAATGGACTTGCTGTCCTTTGGATTGGAAAATGTTGGTATCTGATTGAAGAGGCTCTGAATGACAAGCTGAACACATCCCTGTGTGTCTGGGCTGCATTCCAGTTTTTGACAATATAAGTGCTTTTCACTTAAGCTAGCAATACCTCTACAGAATGTGCAGCTGGACTGTTTAAAAAACATCCTTTTTATGGTTCTGACATATATTCCTGCCTCTTGAATCCATTGCTATTACCTCCTTAAATCCATTGCCGTTACCTCCTTAAACCTCTGATTCAATTTCCTTTTTTAGTATTATACTTACGATTATAAAGCAGTGACAAGCATATCTCCAAATACTTAGAGGTCAGCCTCAGTTCAAATAAGCATCCGAAAGGGTAGATATTAATCTGAAGGAGCTAGGTACACATTTAAGGCAGTTTTGCAACCCATTCTCCTTACTGCTATCATGTTCTTGATAGTAGAAATAAATTTCAGGGCTTAAAACTAAATTGCAGAGGCTTACTTTATTTTAGGACATAACAGTCAAAGTGGAAACTAAAAATCCAGGTCACCTTGCATAGGAAATGTGCTGAGATTTTTTTTCTTCCCTCTTCCTTTCTTCCACTTGTTCATGGACTAAACTATTCTGGGATATCTGTTCAAGTCTTCCTGCTGATATTAGACTAGGAGAAGCAAAGGTAAACAAATTGGTTTATTACTGTAGGGCCAAAGACTTAGATAAAGTAGCATAAAGGAAAAGATACAGCCATGTATTGAAAACTAATGACAAATATTTAAAATTGACTGAAATACTGAAAAAAGTCTCTTCCAGGACAAAACATGGGAAATGTTTTAGAATTATTTTTTTCCTTGTCATAAATGACAAGAAAAAACCAAAGACATAAAATGAAAAAAAAATAAAATTCTTCAGCAGAAAATCTGCCAGCAGACTTGTTTAGACCAGATAAATTTAAAAAATATTTATATTGGAAATTCTGCAGGAAATTGACTTTCAAATCAACAGGTAATTTTAATGATGTTTCTCCTGCAGTATTTATTTTGGTGTTTGGTAGATACTCTGGTGCTAGCATAAATGTATAAACTGTAGTTTTCATGTGTATTTCCTCTGAAATTAATTCTTAAATATTTGTGAAGGCCATTTAACAAATAGGAAATGTTTGGTTTGGTATGTAAGCATTTCTAAATTCCTTTTAGGAATGGAATCTTTAGGCAAGATATTTTGCACAGCCTGTACGCACAATGTGCTGTAAGTCAGGGTATAAATTTTAACTGGCCTTTTTTTACTGCCTTTTTGCTAGTAATGATCAGAGTGTGACCATATTCTCAGGAGAAGCAGTGTGCCTTAAGGGCTCTCCCAACCTATGCTGTTCTCTGATAGTGACCTGAAGCAGAAAATTCACCACACACTGGTGTGGCAAAGCAAAGGGAGATCAGTTTTCAGCCCCTCTTGTAATTATATTAGTTCAGGAACTGTAAGCAGCTCCAAGGACATCAGCTCTTGCCACATCAGTGGTCTTATCTAACTCAGCTTAAAACGGTGTTGAATGAAATGACAGAGGCAGCCTTGTGCAGGTGCAGCATTCACTGCGTCTGTTACTTAGGTACCACTACCTTCTTTCATCACTGCTTTTGCTTGAAGCCACAGGTTCTTATCCCATATGGAAACTCTTTAACCTCTTTACAATGCTTCCATATGCATTCCTTAACACACCTCCTCCGCTTCATAAAGATGTGCAACTTCAAACGCTCAGTTTTCTTCCCATCTTTGCAACAGGAACCCAAATCTATAAATAAGATTATAGATGTTCTTGGCAATTTGGGCTCGGTCAAGGTGTATTGGCTTAACAAACTGTTACCAGCTGAACTCTGCTTCTCTCTGCATGTCTGCTGTGAGGTGTTGCAGTGCAGTGCAGTGCAGCATATTTGAGCACGAGGGGCTGCCTTGCATGGCCCAGCAGCTCAGCCAATGTGCTGCATGGGTCTTATTGCTGTAAGACAGGAGTAGGGCTCAGCCCTCTGCCAATGACATGGAGAGGGCTTGAAGGGAAAAATTTTAGCACAGCCTCACATGGGATCTCTTAAAAATTGGTATCAGGAACAAAAGCTAACATCAGCCGTAGCTCTGCATTCCCACACCTCACACACACGTACACACTCACACATGCACACCATAAAGGCTCTTCAAATGTAGGAGAGGGCAGGACTATAGGCTGGACAGCTGACCACAATAGTTTTACTGGGGCCACGTGAATAAAAAATGTTGATGTGCATGGCAATTTTCGTTAAAATACATATACAGGTTGTCTTCCCTAATTTCCGGCTCTGGAACATGAACTCATATCTTTATTTGACTCAGTTTGTGGAACACTTTGAAGGGGGTGAGTGAGAGCAGCAAGAAAAAGGTTTCAACAGACAAAAATGAAACAATTGAATTCCAGTCTTTGTTCTCGAGGTCTTCTTTTGAAGTTACCTAATGAAACTCAACTACATTCTTTTCCTTTACATGGTTATTAATGCTGCTCTCAGGTAGGAGAGGGAAGGAGGTAGTATAATTGAAGATTTAATTTTGAACTGTATTGTAAACTAGCTTTCATAAAACCCAACAACAATAAAGTGGTTCATTAGAGATTAGAATGTCTGATGTAAATAAGGTCCCTGAGTGTGTGTGATCAATCTTTCCAAGGGCCAAAATATTTTGCTGTTCCCAAGCTTGATTAGCTTGTTCAGGCTGAATAAGCTCAGCTCACATGCATTTAGAAACTGACTTGAATTTTGATTTTATTCTAATGTCTAATTGTGCCTGCTATGGTTGCCTCTAATTCCTACAAAGTAGCCCCTCACCTTTTTCAGAAAGACTCTGGAGATTTTATAAGGTTATTGACCAAATCAGAAATGTGCAGTCAAGTGAGGCAGAGTTACTATACCCAGTGTATGAGAGGCAGAATTTATTCTATTGCCAGTTATCCAGGGAGGAGGAAAAACCTGTTGCAAACTTTGCTGTAGGAGAAAGGCATTTTATAAATGTTAGCCTCTTTATTTGACCATAGTTATTTACAATCCACATTGTTCAACTCCCATTGTCACTTACTGCTTACTTCACAGCTCCAAGGAGAGAGGAGGCATCTTAGTGTGTAAAGAAGTTCTGAGGACATAACCACTCTTTATTTTAATATTGTAACATTTTATGTATGTGAGAATTTTTCAGTGGTACTTGAAAACCTGACTCCTTCTGTGATCTGTTTATTTTGTCTGTGCATGTCAATCATCCTGTTAAAAAAAAAAACAACAAAAAAACAGAAAAAAACCCACCTTAATATTAGAAAAATGGTGCAGGGTGACTGTTGACCAGAGGTTCGACTGACCTCAGTGTGAGTTCAAGGCATGGAGCTCTTCATTTTTTTCTTCTTCTTCCCTAGTTTAAAAAGAATAAAAGCAACGTCAGAGCCACTTTCAAAGTCATGGCTGAGTTATACACATTTGCTACTGGCATCCAAGAAAAAAACAATTTCCAAAGTTTGAGTGTTGAGTATGGAGCAGAAGTGACAGAACAGTTTGTCAGTGAAGAACATCATATAGAGCTATTTAAAGATTGTCCTCGACCTTTCCACCTCTTTTAAAGCCTCCTGAGAGAGATTTTGCCAGTGGCCTACTGTCAGTTCCATATTTGTGTTTGTTCTCTCCATGCTATGGATGTAAGAGCACATTATGGGGAGATCTTCCAAATCCTCTTTTAAACTCTTGTCTGAGAAAGAGCCCTCAGATTGAGCCAGGTCAACCTTGGCACTTAAAGTTCAGAGAAATACTTTTCTTTCCTTGATCTCCTCTTAAGCCATTTTTTTACAGATGGTGGATAGAAATCTGACCTCTATGAAGAGCATGAAAGTTTTAGTATTGGCACTGATGAGTCCAAGGTTTTCAATACTTTTTATATGTGAATTTTTTCTGAGATACTTATGCGTATATATCTATCTATATCTATATCTATATCTATATCTATATCTATATCCATCTATATCTATCTTTATTTATATATATGTATCTAGGCAAATACTTATACTGGTAAAGTACTTGTAAGGCTAAGTTTTTAGATTGATTGTAACCAGATTTCTCATATTAAAAAAAAAAAATGCTCTACCAATAGGAATTTTGTCCATTGATGAAGTGTTACTAAGACTGCTATTTTCGACATAACATTCAGGGAAAATTAAATACTGATGGTACTTTCATGCCAACTTTTTCAGTGCTCACCCTCTCACGTATAGTTCCCCAAAAGATAGTACAAGTAGGTACTACCACAAAGGCACTGTTAATTGCTGCAAAATCCTTTATTATGTATTGAAGAGTCCTACAAATTTCCTGATCTTTAGTCATAAATGTAAAATACAGAAATGGAGCAAGAACTAAGTTACTACAGGGAGTTGTAGTCTTTGATTTATTTTCTCCTACTCTTAGCTCAGCATCCTCATTTGAAAAGGAACATAAAAGAGTTATGAATGGTTCATGTAGCTGCTGGTACTCACATCTGGCTAGTTTGGAGGTGTCATTGTACGTGTTTCTGTGTCAAAAATGGTGTAATATGCAGAGAATCAGCTTTTATTTCACATCCAAGTGGGGTGTTATCATTTAATGAAAAAATGGAAAGTAAGAGCACAGCTGGTTTGAAGCAATTTGGAAGGAGTTTCACAAAATCATCGTGGGTGAAATAGCAGCTTATTGTTGCAAAATCTGCCTTTTCTATTTACTACTGTAACATTTGTTCTCTTGTAGTCTAAACACAGTAAATACAGTGATCACTGAAAATAGTTTGGGGTATTTTTTAACATATTTATGGTGACTGTACCTTTCTGATTCAAAATACCACAGCTAACAATGCTAAGTGCTAACCAAAAAAACTCTTTTTTTTTTTTTTTATTCCTTCCTTTGAAGACAAAGACAGGGGTTTGTTTGCTGCAGGATGGTAACCAGGAGCCTTTCAAAGTGCGACTGCACTTAGCCAAAGATATTTTGATGATCCAGGAGCAGGATGTGATCTGTGTGTCTGGTGAGCCTTTCTATTCTGGTGTAAGTAGTTTTTATTTCCTCTTTAAGATGTTCTTTACAAAGAAAAAGTGCTGTGTGTATGTGTGTGCGGGTGCATACACACATCTGTATGCATTTACTCCCATGGCTTGGTATTTCATTTTATACTGTTAACACTAAGTGTATTTAATATATTTCTTTTGTGAGTAAGTATTAGCAATACTCATCTAAGAAGCAGCAACAAGACAATAAGTTATATGCATGACTGCGGTGCTGTTTCTCTTCACTCACCTGTGGGTATTGGAGCCATTGAATGCGGGAGGAATGACACCAGCAGTGTTTTTTGCAAGGAGTACAGACACCTCAATATACTCATATATCTGAGTATTGTCTGTGGAGTTGATAAGATACTTATGGCAGGGCTTTGCTGGTGGAAGAGTTATCTTTTATCCTCTGTTGCTTGGGTTCCTTCCTATGGTAGCACAGCACTAGACTTCAGGAATGCTGTGAGGGTCACTTGCTTTAACAGCATATCATGTTAACAGAGATGGAACAGTGTAATAGTGGGGTTTATCTATTACTGTTTTTACGTGATGTGTCAGATTCCTTATTTAAGCATCATATTGAATTTTGTGCATGAGAAACTACAATTATTTGGGAGATCTGTAACATTTTATGTAGAATAATATTGTAGGGTTTAGAACTATTGTAATGCAAAGTTTTTATTTACTATTAGGAGATAGGTACAAAAATAATAGAAAACATTTAGTATTCATTTCTATAGACATTTTTATAGATACTGTAATTATATTTTGTAGAGATATTTTTAAGATTTATGTGAAATTATCATAAACATTCTGGTCTCCCTTTGAGCTAAATAAAATTATCATAGAATTTTGTTTTAAATCTTGTGAGGCATAGTAGTGCGATATCTATTTATGCAAATGTTTTGTGAATGCTATTATGTCTGTTTTATTATTAAATTGCTGCTGTTGCCACATACTTGCATCTCTAAATACAAGTACCATAAAAAGATACAAAGAACAAACAAAAAATAAATTGGTAGAAGGTTAGCAGAGCAAAAAGTGTGAAAGATTAATGAACAAATGTATCAAATTATCCATCTCATGATTATGAATATCTCAAGGTGAATTCTTTGGAGCTTTTCTCTGAAACAAGAGAAGCACACTGCCTACAGTCTCCATAGAGTCTAGGTTTATTTGAATGACAAACCTGACATTAGCTTCTGACTGTTTCATGCTGAACAAATGCAGTTTACTAATACAGGTCTGTTTCCTTTATATGGAATATAGATGCTCCTTTCACCAGTCAGACTTCACTGTTCCTCAAGAGACAGGATATCCAGCAGCCAGGATAGAAATAAGTTATGAGTTCAAGCTCAAGCTGTAGTTCTTCAATTAGCAACATACACTGTGGCACCATTATTCCACCAACACCATTCTAACATTATTTATTAAAAGATTTTATCACTCAGAAATACGACTTTCATTATTCTGCCATAATATCTGTAATATCCTGCTGAACTTGTTATTTAAATGTCTTCATGAAATGCATACTAATTTTTTTCTCCTTTTCACAGTAAGGCTTTGTCTTACAGTTTTTCTCTCCTTAGTTTTGCAAAGGCTCTGTAGAAAATAATGGATTATTTGCTTCCCCAATTAAACTCCCCCATATTATTTGCATATTCAATGCATAACTCATTAACTGATTGATATTAGTGTGTTGATGCAGAGTTGCTTTTTCCTGGAAGTTTCATTGTTAGACTAGTGACTTTTGAGCACTTTTCCCTGGTTTCCTTTGGGATTAAGACTAGGTTTTGCAGCACTAGGTTCATTCCAACTAAGGATGATTGGCATTTCACAGACATTTATCTGTCCTTTTGTCAGAGGTAATTTGAATAATCTGAAATCATGTGCTTTGATTGCATACTATAATCACACAAGTCCCACAGGCTTCCTTTTTTTTTTCCTATTTTTCCTCATTTTTATTCCTGATTTATTACGTTTAATTTTTTGTTTGTTTGTTTTTCTTATATTTTGTTTGGTTGATTTTGTTTTGTTCTTTCCGTCCTTCTAGATAACTGACTGCATTTATCTTTCTTTTACCTGAATTCTACAAAGCAAGGGTTTTCATTAGCAACTGACACTGAATGCCTCAGAGAATAAACTCTTAAAGCATAAAAATAAAATTTGTAACTGAGGGACAATAGTATTGTTAAATTTTACAGACAAGTAGCTACAGTAAAAGTAATTTTTAATCTGTTTAAATAAATAATCTTCAAATAATTTGATTGTAGGGTTTTCCTTTATCACTGCTGCACTGGTATGGAACGAAAGGCTGTTACTGTGTTTCTGGTTCAGAACAGTATCTCTTCTGTTTGTTGAGTCTGAATCAATTTGCATGCTCCTCTGTGTAGGACAGACTTTAAACAGGCACTTAACGTTCCAGCAGCATCCCAATCTGCATCCTGTGGAATAATCTAAATAAAGTCAATGGCTCCTTAGGAATGAAGTGCTGTTTAATGTGAGTGTATGGGATAAGGACCTAGCTCTTAATTTAGAACACTTCCTTTTGGTGTTAAACAGTTCTAGTTTCCAAAACTAAAGAGGTGCAAAGAAACCTTGTTTCTTCTTTCGTTATATACAGTTTGAAGTAAGAAAATAAAATTCATAAAAGATTATAAACAAAATAAACAGTGTTATACACTAAGAAAAGAAAGCATCTGTTTCTTTAGTGGGGTGAAAAAAATGATAGCATTAGTGAGGCTCCTGCAGCAGTTGTACCTACAGCAATTCCCTACAGCATCAACCATCATTCAAATGATCATGGAGTACATCTAAATTTGAGCATCAGTTGCATCAGTAAGTATTAAGGAGATTATTGTGTGTGCAATAAGAAAGACTTGCTTTCCAAGAGAAAGAAAAGTAGCGGGTTCAGCATCATGCTGCTAGCAGATGTCTAATGTAGATTTGAGCTCCAGCACAAATGACCAAAAGTGGGATGAGAACATTTTGTGAAACTCAAAGTATAAAAAGCAGTGTTGTTACTAATCCAGATTAAATCCTTGCCTGTAGAGAGGCTTTATATTATGGGAAGTTTATGCCCCAGTTGGAGTAGCTTGGGTGGGAAGATAAGACCAAGCTCAGGTACACCTTTTTCTCCCAGGGTGGTTAGGAAATACCATGAAAAGAGCTGAATTAAACCATGTAGGAACCTCGTCACTATTGACGGAAGGATTACAGAATATCTTTATATATGCTTTTAAGCATATTTCTTTAATTACTTGAAATTATGCTCACTAAAGTTTCCTGTAGGTTGTTCCATATAACAACGTGCAGCCAGGCAACTCCCAGTCTTTTTAGACATACATGTCAATAGCCTGGACTAACCAGGATAGCCTAATGCTGAACTTGGTAAAAATTGTGATGAGAAAGGAGATAGCCTAAGATGTGGCATGTCTCATCTGAAGAAGGTTTATTCCTAGGAAAGATTTTAATATTTTTTTTTCCTAAATCAATATTTTTATTTTAGAGTTAATCCTCACAGCTTCTATCACCTTTCATGAACATCTGAAATTCAAGGAAAAGGATTATTGTGCTTCAGCAATATAAGTAGTTTATCTGTCTAGGAAGCTGTGGATTTTTTCTTCTTTCCTTTAATAAATTTTGTTTACTAATTGTGGTCAGAAATTTTTTTACAAATAGAGTCTATGTGCATGTGAGATCCATAAATTAAGGATATGACAATATACCATCTGACAGGACGGATGATTTGAATCAGCTTCTATTTTTTCTAAAAGAATGAAAATAAACTGCAAGCAGCTGGCAAATTATTAGCTACCAGGATAGCTCACATTTTTACAAAATTGTCTTAAATGTTCTTTTAAAGGGTCACAGATTTTAAAAAATACTGCAAACTCACCTGATGATAACATACAGATGAGTCACATTTCTTTCAAGCAATTTATGCTGCTGTGTAGTAAATGCATTAACTAATTAAACATTAACAGTTTCTTTTAGTGGTTTGATTTTTTTAATTAAGGATCTTTGGGGGAAATTTGTATGAAAGTCAGTCGTAATTCAATACTAATAAAAAAATGAAAGCATGTTTTTTTTGTGAATGATAGAGCAACAGCTCTCAGAGTAGCATGGCACTTGTCCAAGCAGTTAACTGAGGTTGATACAATTGTATCTAAATATAGCCTATGGACTGTAATTGGTTTTCAATAAAAAGAAAACTATCAATAAACACCTTTTCCAAGGCCAGAAAGCAACGCTGTCTTAAATTGTTGTGCTGTAGCCAGATCTTTTTTCTGATATTGTTAACCATACAGTCTTTCTTTTTTCTGTAAGCATACATTTTTTCTGTCTCATTTTTAAAGTTGTCCTTGTGCTATTGTGAAATCAACTGCTGAAAGATTCACAAATATATACAAAGCGCATAAAGTATTAAAAAATTAGTCGTTAGAGATTTTCTAATTTTTTTTTTTAGTTTTTTATAAAAAAGCCTTTTAAGTTGCAAACTTTACACAATAGAATGTTCTTCTTGATTTTTTTATTTCAATAATACAGTTAATTTTTAAGAAAAAATTTAAATTCAGAACATGTCACTTAATGTTGACAAGCCTGGGAAATCAGATGAAGTTATTACATTTTCCTTGCTTGAATATTTAAATTTTTGAGACTTCCTGAGAGTTAATTTTATATCTGTTACATTAAATCATTCTCTTTTCAAAATTATGAATTTTCTTGCCATATATTTTAGTGTTGGTAAAACAAGTTCAATTAACATTAGCAATTTTAATGAATAGAAATAGAAGAAAAAAAAATAAAAGCTTAAAACGGTAAATACTAGTTTTGACTTATTTTCTCTTTTGTCTTTATTTACAATTTTGATTCTGATGTGTGGTTGAACATTATAAATAATGCCAAAACGAAACTCCCTGTGTTGGAGAGAATTGCAAATATGTGCACAGATAGGTCACCTTTCAAGCACTTTCCATTCTGGTTACCTTCACAAAGCTACCAGGCAGAATCTTTGGGTTTTTTTATCGTGTTGGTATCTGTCAGCTATTCAGTGGAGTGAATCCATTTTTTCACAGAAGTCGTCAAGTATCTATCAGATGGGGGTAACTTTTTTTTTTCCCTGCCAATCTGGACAGCTTTAAACTGACAACCTGACAGATGTAAATATGATTATTTAGGGAAAGCCTAAGGCAGCTTATTTTTCTGCAGCTACTTAAAAGTAAAAAGCATAGCAATCAGCTGAGGTTAAAAATGCCATTTATAGTGCCAGATCAGAAAGAAAATAATAATTTTTCCTCACTGGAAGAAGGCTTTTCCTCCACAAGAAAAAAAATATTGCAAATCAGAAAAAACTCAGAGAACCCAAAACATTGATCAATGGCTGTCTGTGATGTGAGGCAGTAGCTGGAAACTGCAGAGAATGTTTGTTACTAATCCTAGTGGGAGTTCAGATCCTGACTATGAGTTTATAGGTTAATTTCTCTTTTATTCCATATTAAGAAATGTAGTACTTCTGAAATGAATCAATCGTACGAGTAGGAATTTTATAAGCAGATATTTAGGTGAATGTTTCAGCTTTCAAGCATAGGCTGCAGGACTGGGAACATTTTGAAGTAAGAACAAATGAAGGGTTAAGTGCTTTTTTTTATTCCAGTCACTGTTAACAGCCTACACGACACCGCTGTGTTTGCCATCCTCAGTCTCCAGCACAGCTGCAGAGGAAGGGGAATTTCCAGTTGACCAGGCATGTTGCAGCCCTCCCTTACTGCCAACCTTCTCCAGTTGCACGAGGAACTGAAATAATGAGTGAAGCTTCAAATGCCACATGATGGAAGTTGTTAGCAGATGAGCAAGTCTGCTGGCAAACCTTAACACTATTAATTCAAATTGGAAATGTGACTGACCTGGGTCCTGTGTCCTTTACACTCAGAATGAGTATAAAGCTTACTCATGTAAATTAATCCAAAGAAATGTCACTAAGAAAGAGCAAAGCATTACCGAAAAGAGGATATAACAACTTGAAAATGTGTGCAATAATTAAATTTAAAAAATCTCATTATATTTTCTTATTTCAAAATGCAGTAGGATTGCTAATAGCGGATAAACTATATGAGAGTGTGGCCTTGAATATATTATGACATCAAATATTAACAGGTTGATCTATGAAATTGCTGCCGATGTATTGATTTTATCTTTATACTATTACATTTTAAAATTCGTGTTCTAATGTTTTCCTCCTTTATTTCCCCCTACATTTTTACATGTCACTGTGCTATTGTAGATTCCTCTCCATGTCTGTTCCTTTTTTCCCACCTACTGTTTTGTGCTTAAAATCTTTCAGCTTTTTATCATGTTCTTCCATATGTATAATACCTTGTTCTCTGTTCTATCCTCTGAAAAGAGACGTCTTGTTTTCTGTCTGTACCTAGACAAACTAATTCTTCATACCTTTACTCTTTTAAGATGAATATCCAGACTCACCAGATGAATAACCACACACTGGGAAAAAGCTTGAGAAATGGTATATTTATGTTTCACATGCTGTTAGTTCAGTTTTGTGAAGATTTTTGAAGTTTCTTCGTCCTTTCATTCACCGTTTACTTGACTTCTTTCATAGAGACACATTATTTGATTATTAGATCGCACTAGATGACTGCTTTATATTATACAGGATGAGTAGTTTGAAAGGATTGCTGACTAATCACTATTTTTAAGTCAGTTAAGCAATTATAAACTTCGTTTTACGTCATATACCAGTCAATAGGAAATACTTGAATTTTTACTGTGCTCCAAGATGTAACTTAAAAATAACATTAACTCTTGACTAAATTTAAACAGTTAATGATTACATAGGATTCTGTGTTTTCCTTTCCTCACTATTTACTATTGTTCTGTGCTCACATGGTCATTCTTCACTTCTGGTCTCAGCCATGATGGCATTTGTGTTCCCCAGAAGATCATATGGATTTTAAGGAGAAATTTTAACAGCTCTTTAATGAAAGCCTCAAAAACATTGTTTCTGTTTAACTGCGTAGCTCTGAGAATTTTTTTTTTTTTTTTTTTGGCAAAACTCTTAGCTGTCCTTTCCAGTCAATGAACGTATGTGTGGACAAGGAATTTTCTGAGTTAGAGGCATGGAAAATGCTGACAGCATGGCAGCAGCTTTGTTGTGTTTTTCAGTAGAATGATAACTACTCCTGTTCTGTTCCAGGAAACAGCAAGAACACTACTCTGAATCTTGCTTTTAAAAGCCCTAGGAGTTCTAACCTTCCCTCTGTTTGGTATAATGTAGATAACAAATGTGAAAATGGAATTACAAGCTCACAGAACAATTCATGTACTCTTGACAGTGAACTAAGTATCTTTTCATCTGAACCAAGTTTTATTTTGTAGACTTGGAGATGAAGTTGCTTTTGGAATTTGCAAAACTACTGCAAATTAAATCATAGAATATCATGTGGTGCAAAAAGAGGGGAAGACATAAAAATATTGATAGAGAATCAATGGAACATCAGTATTTTTAACCTGAACAACACAAATGGTCAATCAGGATACTTAGAGCACTTCTTCACTTGTACAAAATTTGTTGCCTTCCAGAGCTCTTGCTGTGTTTTATTAATGAATATTTGTAAATCATTTTAAGAATTTAAAGCTATTAGACCAGAGAAAATCATTTTATTATTGTTATTGTTCATTTGAAATGCTAATTAAAGGCATCAGAACAAAATAATTTGCTTCAGTTTGCTGGTTAAACTTCTTTCATGCATTAATCATTATAAAAAAAATATTTTACATTACAATATAGTGCTTTGCAGACAAAGTATATTCCGTTCACCTGGGTGTAAAATGGCACTGAAAATTAAGTTTGGTTTGGGGTTTTTGAGGGTTACATAAAGTAAGTCATGTGCGAATCACAAAATAAAACTTACTTGGACAAAGGAATTTGCTGGCAAAACATTTCAAAGCAGGTATCCACCATCAAAATACTTATTCAAGTTACTTTGCAAGTCAAAAGGGAGGTATTCATGTTTCCCAAGTTAAATTTGACATCCTGCCTCAACTAGATGAAGTTGATTAACACCTAATTTGGACACCTGGTTTGACCCACCAGGATTGAATGTGTTTATTTTTCTTCATTGATTACAAAAGTAAACTTGCCTTGACCAATGGTTGATTAGAACTGGGGCTTGATCCTAATCCAAAATTCAGGCGTATGAATTGTCTGATGCTTTTAACTGTTCTGGAAGACCTATTTCACTATAAGGTTTATGAGGGGTTTGAAATTGCAGACTAGGGGATTATTGATGGTTTACTAATGGAATATACAACTTGTAATTCTGATTTGTATTTTTGAAGGTCATTTGAATGTTTGTTATTGCTAGCTCTAACTTGATGTAAAGAAAATGTAACTCTGCAATTATGGAAAGTATTATTTCTTAATTGTAAGACCGAGAAGTGTGTTGAATTAGCCTAGGTTAAATACAATGCAATGTCTTTGTTGTACATAACACATCACTCAAGTGAATCTAGTTTGCAGTATGTTTTTGAAGTGAAATTCAGTTCAGTAATTGTCTAGTCCTAAAATATTTATTATCAGCTTCCAATGGAAATAGAAAAGAAACTAGAAAGAATACTAGACAAAAACCTCTGCTAAGTTATGTTGTACTGAAAAAGTGTCTTGAAATTTTCCTTATTTCTACACAGTTTTGCCTATTTAGAAATCCTCTATGCTAGCATGCATTTTTTTCATGTAAAAAAGTAATGCTGAACTCCAGTGTGAAATGTTTCCAGTTTTCTGTCAGACAGCACTGGCAAACTCACAAAAGACCCCGGATGAGGTGTTTTCAGGACTAGCTTGAATCTGCTTTTTGCTTTTTTTATACCAAAAAGTATATTTTATTGAGTCTTTTTTTATGGGTACTTATGTGCGAGTTGGGCTAAGAAAGACAAGGACAGAAATATTCCACAGGATAGTTTTTCTATTAGGTTTTTTAAAAACGATTTAAAACAGATTAGAATATGTTCAGATGCCAGTAATTTACAGTGACTACTGACATATCATGAACTAGAAATTTAAATGATATTACATGTTTTTTGCTGAGAAAAAACTTTACTTTGTTTGAAATTTAAGGATTAAGTGTGTTGTTCTTTATTCCATTCATGACTGATATAACACTAGCCAGTTCAAGCCAGTTTTGTGAAAGGTTGCTGTCTTTCAATGTCACTTAGCACAAGTGTGTTCTATTTGATTTGGGCATGCATAACAAAAAATACCAGAATATATTGACTAGTGTACAAGTCAAGTTTCTGCTCTTAACTCCATGTTCAACACAAGCTGGAGGTGGAAATGAGATGAAGTTAACAGGAAAAATACAGCTCCCAGTGGAGCCACAGCTGGGTGTTTTGTGTTCATTTATGTAAACTCAGCTTAGACCACACATCAGACTGTGGCCTATATTTGTTTATCCTGAATATATTGTCAGCACTATTACCTGCATCTGAAACTGTGGCAGACAAAAGGTTTTCTAAGCACAGGTTTTCAAAGGGGCCTGAACCCCGCCTGTGGGAACTGCATTTCGAAAGTTCCTTTTTAGAAGTTTGTGTTAAAAACAAAAATTGAAACGTTTGGCTATTTAACAGAAAAATATATATCTTTTCCTTTGAATAAATAAATAAATAAATAAAATTTGCAAGCATTTTATGGTTTGCAAGCACTAGCCTAAATGAATAAATGGTAAGTCTCATTTTAGGCAATCCATTTTGTCTTTCAGTCCAAAACATTGGACGAGTTTACGCATGCTCTTTCCACAATTGCACAGTTCATATTTGTCACAAACATGAAAAAGGAAACAAGGTGACTTGATTGTCATCAAAATTCAGCAATAACAGTTTTCCAAAACTTTTATGTGGTAGCTCGTTTATCTTCCTTCCTGTAAATGAAGTAAGGAAGAAAAAAATACATCTGTATATCTTTCATCTTCTCTGTCACTGCTACATTCCTGATGATTTATTCAAATCTGACTGACACTGGTAATCTGTGCTGATTGTGCTGAAATAAATATTGTTAAATGTAACATATATAGTTAAAACATACATGCAGACTTATGCCATGCAATAGATATATATGTAATTAAATAAGTATAAAACCTAGACCACATGTAGAGGACATTCAGAAATCTGTAAAATCAGTATACTTGAATCTGGATATATGGTATATCTGCTAATAAGTTACCTCTACCTAAATGTATTAATTCGAGATTATCTTTGGGTATAAAGTCAACAGACAAACAAGGAAAAAAGAAAAGTTTTTTTTGTAAATGTTCATATCTGAGACAGATAGTAGCCTACAGTTTTTACAGCATGAATTTTAGGACAAGCAAAAAAAGAAAAAATATTGGCTGCTTTTAATAATTGTAGGTTATGGGTTATGATTTTTAAACTATAGCTCTGAGATCAACAGTGGCTGGTTTTGTATTACCTTTTGGGTTTTTTTGTTTTGTTTTGTTTTTGTTTTTTTGTTTGTTTGTTTGTTTGTTTTTTTAATTTGGATCATTACCATGCTTTGAAATGAATTTATGCGACGTGTGCACTCGTTATGCTTTGGTTCACATCAACAAGTGGTCTTGGCATGCACAAGTTGTTTTCCTTTCAGATGAAACTAGATTGGAAAATGCACTACAGGAGTGCAGTGTATGTGCTTCAGCATGTAGTGATCAACCTGCATGTGGGATCAATTTAGGACTAGCCAAGGCCTTAACCTCTGAAATGTGTGTGCTGTGCCGTAATTGTCCAACTGTACAGTTCTGTTCTTAGTGCACTGCAGTACTAGCTAGGATGGTGTGAATTGAACAAATGATTTTTTTGGGTTTTTTTGAGACAGGATCTCTTCTTTTCTTCCAGATTTTGTCTTTTTCCTCTGCAGCGTAGGTTTCATGGGATTTTCAGTTCAGGAACTCAGAACTTCATTAAAGCAACAAAAATCAATGTAGGATGGAAACACAGAAAAAACTTATTGAAGTATGAATATAGTTGTTCTGGTAGAAGACATTAAACCTAGCAAAACTTGATTTATTTTTTTCCAGGAAAGAACAGTAACAATTAGAAGACAGACTGTAGGAGGATTTGGATTAAGTATAAAGGTAAGATAATTTATTTTGGTCTATTATTCCATATTACTCAAAATGTGTCTTTGTATATAGTCAATGTTACTGTTAATGAGTGCAAACTCTATTTTAGAGGACTAGAAAGAAGAGAGGAAACATATTTTTGTGTGTTAGATGCTATCACAGCAGGCAACCAGAACTACGCTGCCCTATGGAATGGGAGGCAATCATTTCCTTAAAATTCAAGCTGACCAACTCTGTAATAAGGTTTGATATAAGAGTTGAGAAGTGTTTTCAACTGTATAGACTGTTGTCTTGTCTATTGAACTTGTGTTCAACTGCTCTCTAATTTAAATAGTTATGAATGAATACTAAATTACAGTGGTGGGCACATGGAGCAGCCAATAAGTTCATCAGCAATTCTCCTACAAAGAATATCACATTAACTCACTGCAACTCGTTAGTGGGGCAGAAAGTGTTATTGCTTGCTTGTATTGTTTATTTTTCTATAGATCAAGCACAGACAGCAATTTATCATGTTACCATGTTTTTGCTTTCTTCAGTAAGATTTAAGAACATATACAAGTGTAGATGATTCTTTTTAGGGGAGGGAGGAAGGGTTAATAATTTCAGTTATTGTAGTCTATGATTTTGAAAACCTTACCTTAGCTTTGAATCTGAGTATAGACAAGACAAGATTAAGTTTATATTCTAAACTCAGCAGTTCTCAGTCTCAAGATAGCAATAGAAAAAATGAAGTGTACTTCACATGAATGCAAAGAGGCCTAAATTATGCATATAAAGTGAAAGTATAGATTTTCCTATGAACATCTGCTAGTAGTGACCTTATAAGTGACTTGTAAGAAGGATTAATGTGCATTTGGGTTGTCATTGATGAGAATATTGCTGAATAGAAATATTAATTTTTAAAAATGTCTTGGTGTGCTTGCTGTTATCTTGTTGACCCGTGAAGACCTCTATTCAAGGAAAATTAATTGCTATTTTGTCACCAAAGTTTCTCATCAGTTTGGTCAACAACACTTTTTTTTTTCCTCCAGTATCATTGTAGGTTACAGTTCACTGAATAATGATGAAGTAATGAATGTCAGTGTAAAAACGTGTATATGGGTAAATGAAGTTTTATTTAGATGGTGCTAAAAAATACTGCTTGCAGTAAGGACTTTAGATAATTGGAAAATAAATCTCAAGTCAATAAACTTGATTTTTAGGCATACTTTAAAATGAGTTATCATTTAGAATTAACATTGTTGACAATCTCAAGATCACATTATTTAGTATTATGTACATTGCATAAAATAAAATATCATTGAGAAATATAAATTAAATAGTGAATGTGTAATGGTCTGGCTTAAATTAGTAGAGCAAGATATTCTTAACTTTTTAGAGTAAGATATCCATTTTCTAGGCTTATTTTATATCATAGATATTTTGATCAAAATCAACCTGATTAATGGGAAGGTGAAGATACAGAAAGTCAGATGTGAATAGACAATTTTTAATTTTTGAAATAACTAGTAATCAGATGATGAAATACCTTCAAAAATGGCATTAAAGATAAAAGAAATCTCTTTAAAAGAAAGGAAACTCAAACTTTCTTGGGTGGCATAGATTAGATAATGAAAATGACAAGTTGAATTCTATAGTCCAGGATGTTCTGTCGATGTGTATCAGGTAGTATGATTTATTACTTCAAAATTACTTAATTTTTAAAAAATCAACGTACGTGGGACCTTTTTTGCTAGGTCACTTGATTAGTAACTCTACATTCTCACAAAGAAAGATGGACAAGCAATTGGATAGCCAACACAATCCGAAAAAAATAATATTATCTTTTATTGTAATAATTTTAAGCTAGTTGTAAGAAACAGCTTAGAACTGGAACTTATAGTAATTTTCCTTTTTTAGTTTAGTAGGCAAACTTTATGAAGACTCACTGAAATGGACTTTTTATTTATGGCATGAACTGACATGTCAGGTCCAAATTCTCTGAAAAGTGCCAGTTTTCTGTTTAAAATGTGTCATTTAATCATGGTATGCTTCTTCTTGCAGATGAATAAAAATTTGCTGTTTGGTTTTGTTAATTTCCTGAACTTTAACAAAGAACTTATAATTGTTATTAAAATTAAATAGAATTGCAGTTTTTTTGAAATTGTGCCAGAAAGTAGAGGTCTACAAGTAACCCTGAAGGAGTGAGAAGGACTGAGGCCTCTCCCCCTTGTCTCAGTAATTTCCACAGCCCCACGCACTACAGTAGTTTCTATTATCTTACTGCTCCCAGCCTAATTAAAGATAAGGGTTGTTTGAGGACTTGTTTTCTGGCTGTGGTGTATATCAGAGGATGCAGTTTATCTGAGGTGTTAATTACAGCACTACAGTGATTAATAACCCTCACTTTGGAATACTTGCTTGTGCTTTGTTATGAATTTGCCTAGTTTTGGCAATTAGGTCTGGGGCATTATCATGTCTTTTTCTTGTGCTAACTTAAAACACCCATGTACTGTCAGAAATCTCACACAATAAAGTCACCTTTTAACTTTCTCTTGAGTCAATTTTGAAAGTGTCTTATCCCACTGCAAGTATTTTGGACCCTCGGAATTATCTTTTTTTCTTAAGAGCAGAGGACAAATTGATTATAATTCCAAAATTATACTAATTTATTTTTTTTCACTTGTCTATGAGGGAAACTCTCTTCTCTCATAACCTGGGTGTTCCAACTATATTTGTAAAAGAAATTCTGCTGATTGCTTAAAAAAACCTGCTTGTAGTATTGACTTTTTTACAAGACCTAAACTTTAGCTCTTTTAAAAATAGATTATAGTGCACTCTTTTAAGGTTTGAAAACCTTGTGTTTTGCTGTACACCTTAGAAGTTAGTGGTGAAACTGTGATTGAATTTGAAGCAGATCTGCTCTGGTTTACACTCTTCTGAAGGAATTATTTTCTCTCTTCTGAAGCCTCCTGTTGAATGTTTGTGTATGAAGGAATGTTTGTGTATGAAGGAATAGCCATGGACATAGATGTAGAATTTGGTAAGTGTAGTGTAGTATTTTAGTCATTTATCTGTTACAAGTTTGAGATGCAGAGTTTAGACAAAAGATGCTGCTAAGTGTATGATTTTTGAAAGAACATCCTGTTTTTTCAATAATTGGAGTATATTGTTCCTGAAGAAACAGGCAACAAAATTGATAGTTCATTAAGCAAATTGAGATTTGTGGTTACAGTCTGACTCCTGGCTGCCAGGACTCAGTACACTGCCATTTTCCTGCCTCTGTTTTTTGATCATTCTTTTAAAATGGTGAACAGCATCACAGATCTTCTGAGATTCAGTTTGACTTTTCAGTTTGATTCAATCAAAAAATTCAGTAGCAGTAGACCTTAAAGCTATTTTTGCTAGTGGAAATGCTGCCTTTTGGTATGAAGTCATAAAGTCCCCTACATTGTCTAACTCTGATGATGATAAAATCCAGTAACTGGTCTGATTTTTTATAAACTCTTTTCTTTAGAAAATAAAAAAGTAATTTTCTTTTTATACTTAGAGCCAAAAACCCCCAGCCTCTGTCAATAAAAGTTACTGCTTTCAATTGTCCTATTTTTCATATGTCAAAAGCTTCTGGAAAAAACCCTCACACATAAAAACTGGGATAAGAAAAAATCTTTAGGAGTGTATCATGTGACACTTTGAAAGGAGGTGTGGGTGACCTCTCACCAGTAGTGGCCAACATCCAGGACAGTGACCTTCAAACAGCTGCCAGGGATTAGAGCTTCCTCTGCCTCTTCTAGCAGGACCACCTCCGCAGGCGGGCTGCTGCCATTATTCCAGGCTTATCCATCCCTGTTTAAGGAAAAATGACAAAGATCAAGATTAGAATCTGGTAGAGGTCTGAGCCATTAAGTCTTAAACACCATTACTTGTTGTATTTTTGTCTGAGGTTATAACTACATGTCCATACTGGAGGAAGAGAAAATTTAAAGCAGTAGAAAAGTTGCCTCTGTTCCCGGGGGTTTCTTCAAAAGAGTATCCCCTGAGACTGTAAAACCAGATTTTAGACATATATACATTTTTTCCTCTACAGGACAGAGAATCAAGTATGGAGAATGCAGGATGCAAGGCTGCAGTGTCAACCTGAAGTAGTATTCAACAAGATGTTGGCAGAATATACACAGTTTGCTACAAATTGCTAACAGTGACTGGGTACAGATAGGTGGTCAACTGTTTTCAGTTTCCTGGTTTGATTTTTTGTTTCTTAGAATAGGAGGCACTACATCCTTTGACTAATTTAAAAAGAAGCCTTCATGCAGGTCAGACTTGCATGCAATGAGAGGAGATCATTCTCTTCAGTAGGACATTACTGAAAGTTTCTTCAGATCTGCCATGTAAATGGATTTCCGTAGATTCAATACAATGAGAGAGGAATAATCATGTTGTGTGCATTGCAGGCTCACTTAGTAATGAAAGTAATTTCCTGCTTTAATGGAGCCCTGAGTCTAAGGAGGCAGGGAGGCCGTTTTAAACCTTACACTTTGCTGAGCTTTAAATAATGCAACATGTGTGTGACATTGGAAGCTTATAAAGAAAATGGCACAGTTATTTTTTCTGTTTGTTTGAAAAATTTTGAAGAAATCAAATTTGTATGTGACTAGAAAATCTAGAGGGTATAGGTTAAAACTTTATTGAGCTTAAACTCATTATCTGCAGTGAAACCAACTTTTACTATTGCTGTTTCTCTGGTGAAAACTACTGAAAGATATTCAACAAGCTATAATACTACAATTTAATTAGTCTGAATACATCTCAGCCTAACTGAAATGATGGTAGCCTCTGGTCTTTGTGGAGTCAATACCCAGTCTGTGCTAGAAATACTGATATGTTCCGTGCTTGTCAACACTCATCTTATGCAACACCAGTAGAACTTTTCCTGTAGACATATAATTGTTGTAATATTACGGAGATCCCTATTAACTCAGTGTTTTTAGGGCCATTTGCGTTGATAGCCACTAGCAAAAGGAACATTTAGCCTATTTAACATTCTACAGTTTCACAGGAAATTAATCTTTATTCCGTGACAGAAAGAGGTGTTGAGTACAGGAGTCTGTTCAGTTTCGAACACTTGGTGATTGTATGAAGAAGGGACGTGTGCTGTTCCTTAGGCCATCAAAATACCTGTGTCAGTCCTTTGCATACCTTGACACTGGATGCCCGGACCTTAAAAAGCCATCATTTCCAAAGTAAAACTGTCTGCTGAAAAGAAGAGTAAGCAAACCCTTAACCAGGATTCGTAGACCAAACAACAGTGTGGCAGGCAGTGGTTTCTGGTGACCTGAATTTGTACAGCTTGTGTTTGAGCGTATGCTTTCATGCTCTCCGCAGAGGAAAAAAATATTTGTGTCTCTCTGTATATTTGCCTTTACCTTCCTTTGAATTTCCTTTTCATTTAAGACTTATTTTTATTACTTTGTTCTTAAGCGCCATAAATATTTCCAGTCCCAACAGGATAAACTGAATGAAGCAACAGCATTGAATTGTTGTCAAACTGTTGAAACTATTATCTGGTTTTCCTTTATTTCTCCCCATTTTTTGAACACCTACTGTTCCATTTCTTAATGTTTCTTTTTCTGTTTCTTGTTACTTATGGCCACTGCTTTCCTCGCTCTTTGTGCTTGTGTGACAGACAGAAACAAATAAAGGCTGCTTTTGGGATGAAAAGTCCAAACCTTCTTTCTTGTGCTTTTGTTTACCTCCTTCTTGCCAGCATGAAAACTGAGTGGTCACAGTGTGGTTGCCATTGTAGTTCGATGGCCATTCTGCTTTTACAGGACACATCTCATACATTAAGCTCTCCAGAATTCAGAGAAACTGATGTCCTTTTTCTTCAAGTCTGGTAGAGTTCTGAATTCACTTCCTGAGCTAATGATGGCAACAGAGGACTTCTTTATGTGAGACAATAAGAAATTAAACAGAATCCAATATTTATTAAAAAAAGAGGAAATTCAGAATCAGAGTTATTTTCTCAATCTCTCTAAACACTGCATTTAGAGAAAGGGTAAAATATAACTTTAAGCAAAAAGATATTTTTAGTGACTGACAAGATTGTCATTTATTTGGTTTTCAGGGTGGAGCAGAACATAATATTCCAGTGGTCATTTCTAAGATTTCCAAAGAACAAAGAGGTGGGTATCAGGTACCAGCTTATTACACTTTGCTTTGATGTTGCATTTAAAGAAAGATTTATTAAATCTTGAGATTCTTCAGTCAGTGTTAAACAAATACTATCATTGAAGCCTTTCTCTCCCATGTCTTTATGAGCTCTCTCTTCCTCAGAAACTTTCTCTGAAAAAGTACAGAATTGATATTTGGAATAGCTTGTAAAGTCTTCCATGTTTTTTTTTTTAAGAGGTTCTTGTAAAGCAGTATTTTTAAGACGAGAAATAGGAAGGTATTTATAGAATGCAAATGTTTAATAAATTCAATAAAAGGCAATGATTTAGTGGCTTAGACTTTCCAGCAGTTGGAAGCTGTAGCAGATCAAATGTTTGGCTCTCAAATCACGGTAACACAGCAGGAGAATGCATGACTTTTTAAGCTGGTTAGTCAGGTAGTACTGAGACAAGGGTGAAAGATGGCAGAACCTTGATAATACCCCTATGTTATTTCAGCATTAGATGCTGAGCTGTGTCAGCCTTTGCAGCAACTCACATGTAGCAAAATTGGTACTGCATAAAGTCTTGACAATACTTATTTTTAATAATAACAGAGCTGGTGCTGAATGTCTGTATTGTTTTTAACTGGCAATGTTTTGAAATTATTGGAATGATACATGGATAATAGTTAAACAGCTCAAGATGTGCACAATTATGAGGGAGGAAGGTTGTGAATCAGTACTTAATATCTTTGTTATGTTTATATGTATTTGTGTAAGGCCAGAAATGTAAACTTGGAAACATTTCTCTCCATCTGTAATGCAATAATTCTAGAACTTAGCTTCTCCTCAACTAAAAGGTGCCAGCATAAAAAAAAGTCTCATATTCACCCACACCCTAATGTTTATACCACCAGAGAGGTATGGAAGAATCAGCATATTGAGAGCTGAAAGCCAGCCCTGAAATGTAGATGTGAAAGTTGAATGTAAGGAGGCTAAGGAGTAGCATGGAATGAGCCCCTAAGGAAGGCAATAAGGTTAACCTTAAAAGGTTATACTTGTGACTACGTTCTTTTCAGTATACATATAAATAAGTAATACATAAAAATGTGACATATATTACATACAGTAACTATTAAAATGCTATTAAGCACTACAGGAAGAATAAGAGAGATATACTGAAGTTTAATTGAGCACATTAAAGTGCAATTTTATTTTTGTCATTATTTTTTTGCTGCGGTAGCTATGGCATTGTTTCTAGCCCCCATACCTAGCTGTGATATAATTCGTTACTGTTTTCAGTAAAAATACTGCTGATTTTTAGAGAGCTAGTTTTGAGGGACATCTCTTGTGTAGGAGACTGCTGTCTTGAGATGTATAAAGTGTCATGCCGTGTGCCTGGACTAGAAAACTTTGATACAGAAAAGTCTGTTTGACCCAAAGCCTGTGCCTCAAAATAAATCAGAATGTCTGTCCTGCAATAATTTAACAATCCATTGTTAAATATAGCTAAAGGATCATTCCTTCAAATGCGGATTTGAGTATCATAATTTATGTCAATATGGATTCTAGATTTACAGCTCATGTAAATAAGTAAAGTTTTTGGATCAAGTCCAATACTAGCCTTTTCTACACAGTATCTTCTGTGATGATATGGAATACTATAGGTAATAACTGCATGTAATCTGTTAATATTCCTTAGTTCTCATGTTGGGGGTTATTAACTTCTTTATAGATACTTAAATAATCTTTGTTGTATTTCTGGTATGCTTATGTATCTGCATCAGATAGCTCTGAAACAGAAGGCAGTGTTTAAAAAATTGGAAGTGTAGAATTAGATTTTGTAAATATCTCTGTGATGCAGCTTTGTTTTAAAAATAACATGCAGTTTGGCTGGTGATTTTTTTACAATATATTGATTTTCTAGCTCTTCAGCATATACAGGTGTTATCCAGCATTAATAGTCCCTGTTATCTATCAGAGTTTATCAAAGATGCAGGATCTAAAAGGTTCTTTATTTTCGGTAAAAGCTTAAAAATTAAATTTGTTGTTCATAAGTATCTCTGGAGTCTCCATGTTGCTTTTCTCTCTTTGTAAGAAATTATCTCTCGCAGGCAAGTGAGACCTAGTCCTGCAGTCCTTTTCTATCCAGAAAAATATACCACACCTCACCAGAATGGCCTGAAAGATGCTAGTGACTGATGGATGAAGTTTCATAGTCTTGTGCTTGGGCTGAATAGCCTCTTTTATTGTAACACTGATACACCAGTATTTTGGGTTTAAAAAAGAAAATACAAATAACTTCTTTGGAAGTTTTATGTTGGAGTTTTTATCAGGTTTTTGTTTGAAATTTTAAAAGATTATGCAAAAACGTTAAATAAGAATTCGTGTACACAAAATGTTGGATGTTTTGTACAAAGTGAGTGAAAAATATGCTTTCTGTTTTCAGCGGAACTTTCAGGTTTGCTCTTTATAGGAGATGCAATTCTACAGGTGAGTAAAACTGCAAATTATCTTTTCAGTATTTTTCTAGAAAAGTGAAATGAAATCTGTGCTTATGAAATGTAGAGTAAGTCTTCTCTTTATCTTTTTAATAACAGATTAATGGAATTAATGTGAGAAAATGCAGGCATGAAGAAGTGGTGAGCTTTTCTGTTTTTTAGTCTTTTTGTCTTTTGTAGTTGATGAAATTTTAGTGTACGCTGATAGCAATTCAGTGGTCTCAACTGTCTTATTGTTATTCCTAAACAAATATGACTGTACCTTCTAACATGACAAGCAACAAAGTGCAATCTTTTCTACCTAAGTTTGTGTAATTGCTCTTCTCAGATAGGCTTTTCTATATTAAAGGTGATTGTTTTATTATGAAGGCTTGAGCTGTACATATTCCAGCATTTCTTCTTCTTGCTTATAGCTGTCAAATTTCAGCAGTGCTACACCTTTCTGGCTGTGTGAGGTCATTTTAATTTCAAAAGCTGTAATTTGCACTGTGTTGGAGATTTGTTGTTTGGTTGCTTTTAATCCTATTTAAAAAATGAGACAAAAGTATTCATCTGCCTCTCGTCCTCTGGCTGTTCCTTATGAGGGTGCTGTTCTCCTTTAGTTAGGCTGTTATCATTTTGTTATCTTAAAATAACAGTGTATTAAGGAGATTTCTTCTAGAGAAGAAATTTTTGAGAGGTCTGCAGTAGGCTGGTTCCATTGGTGAATCAGCTTTGCGAAATGCATCATGTACTTTTGTTGTATTTGACTTTTTGACCCTTCTTAAGTACTTTCAGAAGTAGGAAACCCTATATTTCAGAAAAATAATGCCAGAAATTATATTATTACCAAAGAAATTACCTTTAAATCCTCTTCAGCTCCACAGAATTTTTACCTGTATTTTTAAAATAATGTAGTACTGTTATATTTGAAAGCTTATCTTTCTGAATCTTACTTTGCCAGTTCAAGGACACTGTTTGTGTTTCATACAGCATTCTGCTGTATGCCAGATCATCAAACATGTGCTATTCAGATGTAGAAAGCAGGAGTTAATAAAGATGAAGTTCTGATGAGCAAGTTTAGTGCCAGCTGAGAGATTAGATCACTGCACTATTCTTAAGAGTGCTTTTGCACACTTGTTTCCTTTTGGAAGTCTGTATGGCAAATCGTGCTTCATTCTTCAGAGCCCTCATCATACCCCTTTCTGTATATACTGGCTAATAGTCGTATTTATATTGCTTTTAAGTTTTGTCTGTGCAACAGTGATCAGGTTGTAAATATTTTATAAGTTTACGGCGGTTATTTTGTTTAATATGCATTAATATGGCAAATCTCTCAGTGGGATTTAAATGTTGGAATTTAAATGTTGGAATTACAAAACATGAGAAAGATATTACTAAAAGTGTAGCCTTGTACACTTGAATGCATATTGAAAACTGGTAAGGAAATCAGGGTTTTCTGTTTTCTGAGATATTCTCCTAACCCTCAAAATGATACATAAATCTGTTGGGTGTTTATGATAAGGTTGAAGCATGCTCACAGAAAGAGATTTTGGAAAAGCTGAAAGGGGGATTGACACAGAGTAGCAAGTGTTATCATATTGAATTTTGATTTATGCCTTGTTTATCTAACATAATCCGCTTCTCAAACTCCTTGTAGATAATTCTCTATGAATAAAAAAATGGTATCTTACCAGTTTTGAATGTGCATTTATGTATTTGCAAATGGTTTAGAAGTTTAAGAAGCAAATAAATTTTAAATTTAATCCCTATTTTAATTAAGAATAGTTTTTAATAGTAAATATTGACTGATATTTGAATAGGATCAAATATCCATACAACATTTTATAAACTAAAATATGCATAAGAGTTATAAATATATAATATATATTAAAAAGCCAAAGTAAATTAACTCTGATAATCCATTTTTTTTGGAAACATTCACTGTCATATGCTATGTGTTTGTGGAGTAAATTTGTGGTAAAGCTGCTATAGTGGCAGTATACATGGTTCTGCATTGTGCAGTAACCTGTGGGTTTAGGCTTAGCCCTCACTAAAGGACATCAACTGGTGTGCCAGCAGGAGAAACAGGTAGGGGTTTGTCTGCAGCATGTCCTTAGCAGCTTGAGTTGTGCCTGCACTTCTGTCTTGTAGGGTCTTTATCAAATACAGGATCTGTAGCTCTAATCTCAAGGTAATATAGAGAAAATAGGAAGTGTGTGGAGCCTGGCTGCTCGCAGCAGGGATTTGAACAGGAGTTGAAACTTAATTTTGAATCCTTATTGCATCTAGGTACTTTTGAAATGGCTCTGCAAGACACCTGAGCTTGTAGCTTTGTTTCTTTCTGATATTTTTTGTAACTAACTAGGGTTTAGCAGGTACATATGTTAGTATTTGGATTATCTTAATGTCTTAGAAAACATTCATTGTAAACCAGCATGGAATTTTTTTTCAGTGGGTAATGCTGAAGATAACTGTAGAAAATTCAGTCTTATATCTGCAGTGTGACTCTGATGAGTGTTCATTCTTTTCCTAGATGCAAAACTTGTTGCTGCTTGTGGAAACTTTTTAAACGTATGTCACATCTTCATAGCTCTGCAATGAAAAATCTGTGGCATAATCACTGCAGCCAATTGTATGACACTGATGATTAATTCACCCTGGTATTTCCCTTTGCTTTACTGATAACTGTACTATGGATATAAAATTATTTGAATTTCAAAATTAGGTAGTTTAATCAAACTCATGGCGTCTTTCATAACAGGGAGAATCTTTCCCCAATGTGCAGTGATCTTAGTTATCTTAATGTTGTGGGCACTCTGTTGTCTTTATTGTCTTTCATTACTTTTGATACAGATCATAGATAGATAGGTAGACAGACAGACTGATAGACCCTTATAAGCCTAGATAGGTAAGTTTGGTCAGTTCTTAGCATATTTTACTGGAAGCCTTTACATAGTTCCTTTCTGATTATTTTTATACTTTAGGTGAATCACTTTATCTTTAGTTTAGTTTTCTGCTTGTAGAAGGTGGAATATTATTCGTACCATGAAAGCATGATGAGTTTCTATCAAAGACTGACTGTCAGCTTGTTGTTTCTCTTGGGCCGTAAAGACCCCCAACTGAGTACAGTATAACATTGCTTCAGTCTTAGTGTTCTCATGTTGTAAGGTAAGTACATGATCTCTCTGGTGAAGTGTTAGCACAGGAGGAGGTTGCAGAAAAAAAGTAATCTAGCAATTCTCTTAAAAAATATCTCTCAGGATCTCCCAAACTGGCAGTTTGAGCCCAAAAAATGCAATATGAACTTCTATGTAGAAGAAGAGTCCATTTTATCTGTTAAATTACATGACTTTGTACTCCTTCTACTCAGGATTTATTAATTATTCCTCATCCAGTAGACTGTCCTTTAAATTTTACTACAAGAATTTTAAAAGGCTGAAACTAGGATTATTCACAGGCAGACCTATGAGTTTTGGCTTTTGTCTAATTAATAAAGTCCAACAATGTGTAGTTTGTAAATCCAGACACCCAGTGGATATGGTTATCCACCGTAATAGATATGATTATTCTTAAGGCTGAAAATTACTGTATTTCTAGGTTTTACCTCCATTTATTGTCCAAATATAAAGATGGATAGACAAGCACCAACATAATACTGTTGTATGGACGTTTTTGGTGGTTCTGGGTCTAGCCACTACACCACTAACAATGGACAAGGTTTGGGGAGAGAGTGAGAGGTCCTTCAGCTACTTCTGAGTGGCTACAAGTAGGAGAGTATGTCAGTTCAGTTGCATACGGCCAAAAACCTTGTGTTGGATCTACTGTTCAGGGTTGTAGTGCAATCATCTAGAGCCAAGGCAGAATTCCAGTTGAATGAAGGCTGATATGTTTAAGATTGTCTCTGTTCTTGATATTGTGAGTAAAACATCTCAGACAGTATCAATAACTATGGTTACATAACTCTTTGGATCTTAGCATCTGGTTTTTTTCTCTTAGGAAATAGAAGAATTTAAATGACCGAGAGATGAAGTAATTTCTTATTTTTTTGTGTTTGGGGAACATCAGGGAATGATTCAAATGAAAAATGGTAGCTTTCATGTATCAGTTAATGTGGCATTCTGACATTCCTTGAAAAGTAACAGGAAAAGCTCATGTAGTGGCAGGTAGGTATAAAGAGAGAATGGACATTTAGGCTTTGGTGGATTTTATGTAGAGGTAACTACAATATGTAGCACCATGGTTCAATTCAGCCACTGCTTGCATTTTGCACAAGACATTTTTTTTTCCAGAAGAATGACTGGACGTGAGATGTCCTCATGAACTGCACTGAATCTTTTGCTTCCCCGTTTTCTCAGCATTCACAGCAGGGCTGTAACTGTGTTTACTCTCCATGAGTCATTTATGTTATATGGAACTGGCAGTGTAGGGATTGTCGTTGCTTAACTGCAGTCATCTGCAGCTAATGAAACTCTTACTCTGGCCTTTCTCTTTAAAACTATGATTTCATTCAAACTGATTTTTAAAACTCATTATGAATAGTTTTGGCAATGTTTTTTGTAAATGTTTTTAAGCAGAAGAATAGTATATTGTGTTTTTAAGACAGGACTGGAAACCAAACGATCTGAAATCTCACTCTATCTTGACTTTGCAGATGTGTCTTTTAGTAAATTATGTTTTTTATGTTGTCTTTGTTTCCTTAACTGTGAAACAGAGACCTAGATTATATCAGATTTAGCTCTCTGAATTCTATGAAGTGCTTCTGAATCTGTTATAGAAAAGTATCTCTGCATTAATATTTGCAGTTTCAAGAAGTGATAACAGCAACCTGCAAACACAGATTACCACCTTCTCATATTGCAGAAATCCTGTGCTTTATAACTCATGGCACAGCCATTTAATCCTTTCCCCTCTAGACAGAATGGCGACTTTAAATGTGGAAGCTGCACAGTCGATGCTTCTAAGACTATAATCAATCTGCAGTTTTTAGCTTCAGAATTTAAAAGTGAAACGTAAACTTTCTGAAAATCCAATACTTTTACTCTTTCTGTACAGCTGCTGTTTTCTATCTGTGACTTGAATAATAATAATGATAGTAATAATAATAATATTAAAACCAATGTCACCTTACCTATCCTGGCATAATTAATGAAAATACCTGTTATTGAATATCCTTACTGCTCATTAAATTTGAGCTAATAATACTCTTTCAAATATTTCAGCACAGATTTGAAATGTGTCCATCAAGTGGAAAAGAACCTAGCAGCTGTAAATAGTCTACTGTTTTCAGCTGTGGGGGGGGAAATTCCTGGAATCTGGATATATCCTGGAGCAGTATTCTTAATTTGTGTTCATCTGCTTTTCTAATCTGGTTTTAGCTATGTCTTTTTTTTTTTTTTTTTTTTTAATTTTGCCAAACTCAGTAAAAACTTAAATTTATTCAAGTACTGTGATACTAGACTTTTAAAATATATTAATATGTTGCTAGTCTTCCTAATTTATATTTTTCATTTCTTTTTCTCAAGATACCTGTAAATCTATTAGTCATTTTATTAAGATTTCATCTTTTAAAACTACTCATCATTACTGCTGAGTTTTAATAGAAGGGAGTAGAACTTGCTGTCATGACTAATACCAAGCATACATGATTAATATTGTTATTTCCTTATTACGTGGCTTCACTCCTCAAAGCAAAAATCCATTAAGGTTTAGTGGGATAGAGTGAAAGGCTGAATCACCAGTTACGGCACAACATCCTTCAAATAACTGCCCGTGGTTCCTCCTTTGTCATACAGGTCTATTAATTCTGAAAGCCTGAGCTGCAAAGAAAAGAAACAGTTGAGGAGTGGATTTAAAGTGTGTGCCCTCAAATATGCTTTGTTTGTGACCTTGTTTACATTGATATTTTTACTGTAAAGGCTCAGGTTTCTCTGCTTCCTTAGGAAGCAAGTAGAAATATTTTCATCTTTATTTGTATGTGTGTGTACTTTACCCTCCAAAAGACTTTTTGAAATATTTCATTCTGCACAGCATCTCCCAGTTGTGGAGTTACATCTCAATTAGACTTTAGTTCAGGGATTCAGCATTTTCCTTTCTGGCCATAGCCTCCAAAAGGCAGAAGAAGTAAACATACACAAAGCACTCCAACTTAATGTAGGAAAAATGAAAATTCCTATGGGCATGGACATTATCTTCACTGTTAAGAAGATTTCATTTACCCATAAAGACTAGAAAACACTGTCCAACTGCCATCAGTTATGTTTTCTTTAAACAGATAACAACCATGTGGTATAGACTGAAAGCAAATGTTCACCTAAAAAAGGCAACTTCTGTATTTCTAATGGCTTGATGTGGACCTGAGAGAGCAGTGGAGAGAATAGAACAGGTGCACTAATTTAACCAGCCAGGAGGAGTCACAAGTACGAGGCATGCTCGAAGAAGTGCAAATGTGCACACACATAGTCTTCTGACAACTTCCCAGCAGTTAAAATACCTGGCTTCACTCTTCAGAAATGTCATTGTTCTGGCTATAGTCAAACAAATGGGTGCCAGGAGAAAACTTTTAATCCAAGGGTTATCTAACACCTGTACATATTTTTAGGTCTTTCTTTCTCTACATTGGGTCTTTGTCTTTTGACAGTTTGTTCGGTGGAGGAGGAAGAGGAAAGGAGAATGGACTCTATGTAATTTTTCAATAGTATCCAGTGTTGGCCTGTTCCAGCCAGATACAAGGAGGTTTCCAGATGGCCCACCCCATACTTCTCAACCACTAGTATGGTACAGTATGGTACTGGTGTTTTGGTATCTGTTTGTCAGCACTGGGCCTATTTCTAGATGTATTTTTTTCTTTCTTTTGCCCTGATGCTACTGATATCTTTATACAAGTTCAGTTTGGTAGTACCTGTTTCTTGTCAGCTGTTTTGGAAGGCTGTGGCCAGTAAAACAGCTTGCAGTAGTAAGAGTTTCACAGGTCACAAGAAGAACTTCTGTGCAGGTGTGGTTACTGAAGGAAGAAGCTCTTCAGTAAAAACTACAAGAGTTACATGTTCACTAGATTTTTCTTCAGGGACCTACAAGAGTTGTTATCTCTCTGTGCTGTTAATACTTTTCTGAACAAAATGGGAAATAGTCACTGCTCAGGCTGAATTTACATTACCAGGATAATGACATACATCTTTAAATGTGATCTAGGAAATGTTCATAGTTCTATTTCGCTTCACATGCCCTTGTCAAGCCAGTAGTGATTCAGAGCATTTAAACGATTCTAATTGTGCTGACCTGTTAAAAGGAAAGTTCAAGGGACTGTTCTACATCAAAAAACGCCCATATTTAAACATTGGCTTGCAATAGAAATTACTGAACGTGTTTCTAGATTTTCTGAAATGCCTTCTCTTCTTACATTATTCTGAGTATGATGTACTTACATAGTAAATGGATAGACAAGCATGGTTCACAAAATCTCCACCATTTCTCAGTTGTCTTGAGGTTATTTTGACATCTTTTGTTCAGTCATGTTTACATTGGAAATCAAATACAAAACATATTCAAAATCCCCTGTGCATTTCAGATTATGTATGATTTTTGAATCAATGATTGCAGAGAAACGTTGGTGAGAGCTAGAGCTTACCATAATGAATGCTAGCAGATAAAATATTTTGTTTAAATATCTATCACCCTGAAAGACTACAAGGTTTCACAGAGTGCAAAAAGCATCTTTCCATCAATTAATAAGTGAGGTTTTAGGGTGAAGCGAATCATCTGCACAACAATGGCAATAACAAATCTGTGAAACAAAGTATTTTTTTTTCTGATTAAAACACTGGTAGCTTTGGAAATTGAAAGCACTAAGACATTTAAATTTTTAATTTTATTTCTACAACTGCAGTTTTTAATATTCTAGGATCTTTATACCTCAGCAGGAAAGTGCTATCTAAATGGGGGCATACTTTGTTGAATCAAAATATTTCTGTATAATTTTCATTAGATATCATGGATTTATGTAGCATCAGCAATGTTTTTCTTATTTTCTGAATTTTTATAGAAAATAAGAACACAGAGAAAATTGTAAAACTAGAATCATTAAGGTTTGAGAGACTTTGACTTTCTAAAAGTAAGGTCTGTAGTTTGTGCATTCATTTGTGATATTCTGGTATAATAACCTAGCAGCAATGTAATAGAATTATACAAATAATCTTGTTTTTCTTTTATTGTTGATATTGCAAATTTTGTTTCAGAAAAGACATTCACTCTACATAATAGTCTATAAATTGTTGGTTTTTTAAGATTTTATAGTCTCAAATGGTAATTAACTGCTGGCAAGAATGGATTTCTGTGGTGTTATTGCTTAATTAAGAAAATAAGAAAAGGTAAAATAAGGTTGCAATGGGATAAGTAGCCTAATCAGTTTTGATTAATATATCAGATTTATGCTTAATTTTGAGAGTTACGAAGGCCTCATGCTATAAACTGATTAAAACTGTAACTCAGCAATTTTTCATCATTGTGCTGAAATACAAATTATCTTTTTTACTTCTTTGGAATTATATGCTAATCTTTTTTGTTTCCAAAATATCTGTAAGTGTTCTCCAGCTAATTAAAATACAGCATGAGTACCTCCAAATCCAGTTTTGCCAAGACCTTTAAAATTTAAACACTGATGAATATGATCTTAGAAATGTTGAGGTAACATTACTTCTAAAATTTTCGAATTAGAATATAACTATATTGAATCCCAGTTCAGCAGACTACATATGTATTTGCCTAAAATTATGAATTTATATATTTTGTTAAATTGGTTACTTTCTTTTTTACAAGTATTTTTGAAGATAAAAGTAATTTTCTCAACTTCAACCAGCTGAAGTGTAGTACAATTAATGCAGTACAATTAATCTGGAGCAGAAAAACTGCCATTTCATTAAATGGCATGAAAGTATGTTTTTATGCATTTTCTCAGCTGAGAAATTTTACCACTGGGCACTTTCCCTGAAGTACTAAAATGTCTTTCTCAGAGATTAGATCCTGAGCGGCCAAGAAGCTTAGCAGAATTAACTGCATATATTGATCTAAAACATTACTTCAAATACAAATTTGTCCAAGAATTATTTTTTTGTCATATTGAAGTTGATAACATTTAAAACTGAACAAATAGGAATAGGTTTGTACGGTAATATTTATTCAAATATAGAATTAGAATTTTATTTCAAACTCTTAAAGACCACTTTTTATTCATTTTTCATGAGCATTTATATTCTGGTGCTTGATTAGTGTGACTGTTCACGAAAACTAAGTGTTAAGGTCATATTTGCCAACAGCAAATTTTATATTGAATATGTAAATGTGAAATTTGCTACTAGCTGTGTGTTTGACCGCAGCCTTGCCATGGGATTAGTGTGAGCAAACTCTTGTTCTGGGAATGATCTTTCCTTTTTCCCCCAGACCTGGAGCTCTGTGTAGTCAGGCAAAATGTTCAAGACGTGCAACACTTGTACTGTTTTCAGCAATCATAGATACACGTTTGTTCATAAAATATCTTAAAATATAAGACTGTGCTTCAAAATGCTGTGTCAACTGAATGATTTTCACTCTTCAAGTGTTAGGAACAGGAACAATAGCTCGCATGTTATACAGCCTGGTAATGTGAATGCATTTTGAATGCTACTAATGAGCCTTTCAAAAATTGCAAACAAAAATATACACTTGTTTAGTAACTGTCTTAGAAATTTCGTATAGAATTCAAGCAGGAGAACACTTTTATTTGGTAAATTTGAATTGTGGGAACAATTTGACTAAAAAAGCAGGAGATTCTTATATATTTAATAGATTATTAAGCAGCTTCGTTGTTTTGTTAATAATCAGGGTTAGAAAACTCGAACCAGTCAAGTTCTTTACTATAATAAGAGGGAAAAAAAGTGCATTATGATCAACTATGAAAAGAAAGAACTCCAAATTCTTTAAATGAATAATTTGATTAGAATTATTTCTTCCCATACTCATTACCTGCAAAATTTGGAGACCTTAATTCCAAGTTATAGTCAGGTTTCTGCTACAGCTTGCTAGAAAAAGATATTTCCACTTTTTACTTTGTTTTTATTTTTACCCTTACTTTAAAAAAAAAAAAAAAAGTTGAAAAAGAAAAACTTTTGTATGAAGCTTTATTTTTAGTATAAAGTCTTCCAGCAAAAGGAAAATACATATCCATTCATAAGAGGGTTTACAGTGATCTTTATTCCAATTGTAATTGGGTAGGTCTAGGAATCATGCAGATAAATGGAAAATTCTGCTTTATTCTGTAAATATCACTGATTATTTTTCTTTATGTAAAATGGGTAATGTCTTTAGTCTTTTGCTATATTTTGTTTTTTATATGACTTTTGTATAGGGAGTGGAGAGTCATAAGTGCCGAGGTCATTCTTCTAAGGTTTTCCTGGCTAATTGCTGAACATGGCTTATGGTTTTGAGAGATAATATACAATGTTTTTCTTCAATTCAGCTCATGATTATGTGCTGGATTCTGCTGTTCTCTTACACTGTTGGATAGATCACACATTACACATCTATTTTTTCCTAGAATGGTCATTGCATTGTCATGCCCTATATGCCGTACCACCTGCAGACCACAAGCAAAACCTTAATATTCTACATAACAGATACTGATATTGTTACCTGTTTTACTGGTTTTCACATTTCATTTATTCGTCATTTCATGACTGAAGCTCTGGCCTGTATACAGCACAGTTTGTTTGAGGCAGCTCTTATCACCAGAAAGTGTCATTCCCATATAGTCTGTCTTTCTTTTTCCAGGTTGATGGACAGTAATCAAAAGCTGGCTTAAATATGTGTTGGGGAAATCTGTGATGGGATATTTAGTTGGTGTATATTAGATATAACTTAAATAATCTTTATTTTTTTTTAGTCCAAGAGAATGTGTCTTATTAAATTTCTCTAATTTAAAGATGGTTTTATTGATCTCTTACTATCTGAAACTCTTACTGGAGAATAGCAATGCCAATGATTGGTTGGTAGACTACAAATAATTAGTAAATTACAGTTCTGGCTTATTCTCAACACTTTATATTATATTGGACTAAATCCACTAAAAAATACTATTTGTATGAGTAAAAATGATTGATTCCACAAGGCTTTTTTGCAGATATGATGAGTAGGGAGAATTTCTACATATTATCTGTGTATTAAAATATGGCCTGCTTAAAAGAAAAAAAAAAAAATTTGAATTTTTATGTCATCCATCCTTGAAGGCAAATGTGCAAGGCCTCTGGAGCCTGCTTAAAACATGTTACAGGTACTACAGATGTTGACAGCTTTTTCTGAATATTCTCCTTAACTAATTAAAAGGGAAAAAACCCCAAACAATATTCCGGCATAGACTACCATCAGTGTTGCTTTCCAATTATTACAAAGTCAAAAAACTTTGCATCTTAAATAAGAAACCCTCTGTAGATTGATGGGAAAGCCTATCATTCATCCAGCTGCACACACCAGTGCACACATGATGCTGTTTAAGCCTGTGGAAAGCTGTGTAGAAATCAGTAGGTGCTGTTACAACACTGGTGTAAAGGCTTCTCCCTTTTTTGTAGGAGTTTTGTTTGTGTAAGGGGTTCACACATTCCTCCCAAAGCAGCTTTGGTCAACATCTGTTTTTGACAATGTCAGTTAAATTAATCCCAAACAAAATCTGGCTCCTATGTAAATTTCTGAGATATACTGATGGGAAGTTTACTGACATATATACAATTGTATTGAAAATGTGTTGTATGTGAAGATGAAACATACATGTAAATCAAAGAAGTTGAAATCAGAAGTAGGCTTATGGATTTATAATATTTGACTAACGGTAGGGTTGAGTAGGTTGCCTAAATAAAAGTGGGGATTTTATCAGTGTCATAGAGTTGTAATACACAGTCAGAAAACTTTCTTAAAGTTTTGTATTGTCGAAAAGTGTTCAAGTTTCCTATTTCATTTAAAAAAGTTGTAAATTACACGCTGTTTAATTTCAACCACACTGGGAAAAATTCTGCTGGTATTTCTGTTATTTTCAGTGTTGTTATGGGATTTGTCTTGTTCCTCTTAGCTGGTTGCTTTGGAAGCCATTACATATATAATTCAAAAATATGTGTTCATGAATTAGCTTTGACAGAGAGTAGGTGCCCAGCAGCCGAACATGCAATCACGTTTAAAAAGTGGAACATCTGTGAGCATTTAAAGTAGAGGACTTTGTAAAACTGTAGAACTACAAGGTTCATTTACTGTAGCTGAATAATCCTAGAGAAGTAGAGCCATTCATGGAGTAGATAATGTGAAAACAAAGATAGGCCGTTCTGAACTCTGGCACGTACTCACTACAAATAGATACGCTGAAAAAGCTCATAAAGCTTGGAAAGAGTTTGGCTTGAAGTCCTCTTGTTCTTTGGGGATTTTTTTTGGTGTTTTCATAGGTATTTTCTTGTCATGAATAGCTGCCTATCATGTAGAGCTGAATGGCTATTAAATGCATCTTTGTGTATTTCTTCTATGGATCACAGTCCCACACCAATAGTAGTCCATAGGTTGAGAATCATTAACAAGACCCATTTTCTGGTATTAAAATGAGTATTTGCATTAGAATCAACAGTCTGAAACTCAGCTGGGATGAGTCAAAGAATATACTGGTAGATCATGGTAAATAACGTATTATAGTTGGAATCTATATAAGGAATTGTTATTTTTTGTATTTCAGAATATAGCATGAAATGTTTCAGTTCAAGGACCCATGATGTCCCATATGACCTATGAACCATGGAATCCAGGGTGTGTTCTCAGTTTTGGAAGACATAGCATTTTAAAAATTTCAAATTCCTTGCTTTTCATAGTTTCTGTATTGGAGTAATGGCGTTCTAATTATTTAATATGAACTGTGATGACCAGTACGCACAGGCTTTAGTGAAACAGAATTCAAAATTAGGGTACATGACTTTAGACTGCAAATTAAGCACTTACAGCAATATTTTCCTATGTGATATTATTGATACTAAAATTAATGAAAGAAAAACAGGAAAATGCTGCAGACTTTTCTTTTAATTTTTTTTTTGCTTGCATTGCTGTCTTTTGCTGAGGCACTCCTATAATACTTTTCAAAACATAAATATGCAACTAAGCAATAATTAGTTGCAGACTATTATTGTTCTGACTGAAAGAATAATAGACATTTTAGTGTTGATTGTGGAGCATTAGAAATGTTAAAGATTTCCAGAAAGCTGCTGTCAGATCTTTTAAACAAACTTGGAAGTACTCCATTCCACAAGTGTTAGACTTAAAAGTTTGAAACCATATTCTTTATCTCAACTTGATTTTGAATAGATCACTGAAGAAACAGTAGCATCTTTTTATCTTGGAAATGCATTGAATAAAAAACTAATCGGAGCCTATGTCCTCTGTGTGATCTATATTTGGTCTTCTATTGTCTAGTGGATGTTTTTTATTTTGTAGGTTTATTATATTTTCATTTTTTTTATTAAATTAATCTCTTTCTCCTACCTCCTCATTACACTTATTCATATTGCTTGCATCTGATTATTTTAGTCATTCCTGTGAAGGAAATTCTGTACATGTCTCTCAGTGTTAGCTAACATAAGTGGCCTACTTGGCATGTAGGCTTGAAAGATGATGAAATCTATTTTTAAAGGAGGATCCCTTTTAGTTTTCTACTAATGCTTTACACAGCAGACTTGAGTTTGCATGTTCTGGTACCTCTGTGACTAAAGCCCATGAGCCTGTGAAAACAGGTAGAACAAGGATCAATGAAGGAAGCCTGAGTATAGCTATAAGATGACTGGTATGATGCTGTACATCTGAGAAACCACCTAATGGTCTAGTTTAAACAAGTGCTGTCACTTGGGATCAAGAGGAATTTTCTTTCTAAGTGCCCAGTCTGATGGGACTTGTCAAAAAGCCTCAAACCCTGAATCTCTGTGTATGTTACTTTGAAATGATCTTTTGTACAGTGCCTTAGTAGCTGGAGCATTCACTAAGCAAGCACTGCTTCAATTCCATTGCTGTGTCATCTTGCAGACCCATAAACCTCTATCTGCACTTTTCAGAATAATTTCTTAGTGGGGGGCACTGGAGGGTGTCTTTGCTGTAAGTTCTTGTGTTTCTGCATCCCCCTGCACTTCTGTGAAAAAGTGCTAATAGCGGGACACAAGCAGAAGAGAGCTCAGAATACAAGGGCATGTATTCCTGTGTCCTTGGGAAGTGCACCATTCTGCCCTGCAGTTCCTGTCCCTTTTTCGAGATAGCCCCCAGTTCTAGTGTGCAGCCCTTTGGGCTTGTGTCTAAATATCTTACACAGGTTTTGGAACCAGACAGCAAAAAATTAAAACCTACAACTGTGGTAGTGTCAAACTACAGTCTGAAGTTTTAGTTGTGCAGCCTGACTAGGAACTTCTGTCGTAAAATGGTGTTCTAGTTTGTTCTGCATATTGGAAAGAGAAATTTTCTGAAGGAAAAATGCTTTGATAGCTCTTGATATTATATTCCTTGATTAACTTCAGTTGTTGGCAAATACTGTGATAAATATTAGATCATAGGAATCAAAAACTCACTATGCACTGATTGTTCTTAATGCTAGTATTCTGTATTAACTATATGGCTTTTACTAAATAAAGCAGTTGATTTTTAAAATAAACACAATTCAAGACAGTTGTGTGCATGAAGCCTTGTAGCTTTTGACCTCTCTGTGACTGTGTCAAAATGTGTGTTGTGTTATCTGCCGATGGACTTGATACTTGTGCATTGTGTAACTGTACATTGGCTAGAAGGGTGTCTTCTACCTTTTCTTTTTTTTTTCTGTTTTCCCAATTTTTACAATTCGAGGTATTCACCAATGAACTGGATTTTTCTTTAAAGACTGAAGAGTGAAATTTGCTCCAGTTCAAGAGAACATAGATCTTGGGATTTAAATAAGTGTTCTGTTTTAAATCCTTACCACTTTTTTAGTGGGTAAATTTCACTGGTAATTTGAGAGGGGATTTACAGTCTTATTCAGGAAAGAATGCTTACTGAAGTCAGAGGGACTTCACACTTCATTGCTTTCCTGAATATATTGAGAGAGATTTCAGCATATGCTCGAATGTTTTCTTGAACTGGGAATTTAAAAGGGTTTATAAAATTAAAAGGCAATATCATTGTAGACATTATAAAAAAAATTCAGATTAGTGTTGTTATTATGTAGAGATTTTATTCAGCAATATCACACATCACCATAAAATTTACTTCTTCAAATAGCCCCCTTACAGTCATTACAGTAATTGCATAGAAATATAGTCACTGTCTCTCCAGAAACACTAACTCTTTTAATTTCACTATTTCACACAGCTACTGGTTCAAATATGCACAACTGGGTTTTTTACCTATCTCAGTTCATTCATGAACATCCTAACTTTATATAGAGCTATTTGTGGTAGAAGTAAATTAATTCTTGGTCCCACTGTTAGTAAGGTTATACTTTGCATAAGAAAGTTTATTGACAATATTTAATGTTTCTGTTTGTGTCGTTCTTTCCACCTGAACGCATTCTGAATTAAATATATGTATACGACTTTTTCAAAACAGCAGCAGGAATTTAATATATATAGCCGTAATGTTGATGAGGAGATGTTAAGATTTTTCAGTGTCATGGCTTCTTCCTGTTACAGGGATGACTTTGTTAGACACTGTGCACCAACAAATCAATAGCTGCTATTACTCACTAGCTTAAATTAAAAAATAAAGCTAAATCAAGTAGTAACAGCAGTACTAAATAGCTTTTCATTATTAAATCCATACAACTTCTATATCAACATGTTAAGTGTTACTATTTTTCATTTTTAACTAGAAAAAATTAAACTTGATATAGTTAGGTAAACTCCTATGCCTAAAATGTAAGGCTTCATAGAATATCTCAAAAATATTAAAAATCAAGGGTTCTATAGAAAGAAAACCTATGCATCTTAAATAGTCAATATAGCCTCTGGAAATAAAGCAGATTATTGCCTTTCAATGATACAAACAATAAGCAAATCTTTTTAATGGTGTGTGGTCATGCATTTTCTGCAATTTAGGATGCATTGCTTTAGAAATTGCCATATCTCTTCTGAAGGGAGTTTCTCCATGGCATAGAGTGGGAATATATAACCTAGTTATAAACTGGAAATTTTAGGTCTAATTCTGAGTTAAATTTTTGTCATGCAAGTATTCCCTGGATTTAGCACTGGAATTTTTCTCACCTTCACCAAACTCCTCATATACGATAAAAATCATCTTAGGAAGTTGCTGCATTACTGTTTTGAAATTTTGAAAAATGTTTTTATATTTAATCAAAATTAGTATTCCCTCAAAAGTAAGTTTCTTGTTCACTTTGTAGAAGTTGGGTCCACTTACATCCTTTCACATAGTAGGGAAAACCATAGAATCTTAGAATACGCTGAGTTGGAAGGGACCCATAAAGAACATCCAGTCCAAGTCCTGGCCCTGTGCAACACACCCCAAGAATCACACCATGTGCCTCGGGTTGTTTTCCAAACACTTCTTGAACTCTGTCAGGCTTGGTGCTGTGACCACTTCCCTGGGCAGCCTGTTCCATCCAATGTTCAACGACACTGGAATATTTTACAAGTGATGGGGTCATTATGGAAAGCAGTAATCAATCAGCACTTGTATGTAATAATCCTAGTAAAATTTATTTTTGGAAAGTCCAGGCAGTAAGAAGGTGGGATTAATAATTAATACTTTTTTCAGTCACCTGATGTTTTTTAATCAATTGAAAAATTATGGTACCACTTTAATGCCACTGTTCAACATTCAATGAATCAAATTCTCTCCAGTTCTTTTTGCCATTTTAAATACACCTTACCCCTGACTAGGGAGAAGTGGGAGAGAAAGAACAAGAAACAATCAAACAAAACAAAACAACCCCCAGCTTTTTCTCATTTGTGGACAACATATGAGTAATTTAAGGTATTTAATATAATCATCTTAAAATATGGAAGAAGAAACTGCAGAATGAGAAGAATTCTGAATTTTTTTTAGAATAATTGCAAATTCTTAAGAGAGCTTCGTTGTTTGCAAGAACTAATAAGCAGTCCCTAGCTTTTTAATCTTGAGTCATTTTTACCATGCATACAATACATCATGGTTCTGGAAAAAAAATCTGAAGTCTGATCAACCTAGCTCTAAGTTTTCCTCATAAATCAGAAACTGTGCTGTAACTGAAAAAATACGTAAAGTATTTAGATTATATTTACATATTCCCTCTTGTGTTTGAAAGTAACCTTGAAATATTTCTAGAATTATTTCTGCCAGAAATAGTCAAAACTTTTTTTGTCAATGATAGTGCTTGAGTGACAAGTTATTGGCAATATGTAAATAATAAATGTAAGGGAGTTTTGTTCCAAGTAAGCGAGCGGGATTGCTGTTCATATATCTATCCATTTCTTTATCTACAAATTATATTGTGATTGACAACTGATTTGTTCAATGTGTTCATGAATTGACTTCATTGGTAATAGTCATTACTGCTTAGTTGGTGTAATATACTACCAGTCATGTCCACATGTATATACTTGTGCAGATAAATTCATTTTTTGTGAATGCAGATGAGACAAGCAAGACATTTTCATTCACACTGTCCTCATATTAGCTCTATAAAGTTTTGAGCTAAACTGGTGTTTGGCAATGAGGAAGAAGGAAGATATAATTAATATGCCAGTATCTCTGACTGTTGGTAGAATTTCATTCGTATTTATAAAACTCTAGAAATTCTAACCGTATTTAGAAATTCTAACTGTACTGTCTTACAGACAAACTGTTTGACTCCTTGTGTTTCAAGTGTTGAGTTTCCTTTCATAAACCTATCTCTCCCTAACAATTAGTCACATTACTTTTGGCTGTTACCTTTTTTTTGTAAAAATTATCAATTTTCCACTTGTGAATATGAGCTGTTCTTGTGTACTACTAAAATCATTTGTCAGTAGGAGTAGATTTCACATTGTACCTCTTTCTCTTTCTGCGTGGAAGAATGGGATATGACACAATGTTGACATTGTGAATGGGGAAACAAAGTAAATGAATCTTGTAAGGCATACTTCCTTTAAAGGAGTTCAATGATTGTTCATTTCTTATGTAAAGTAAGGACAAAGAATTTAAAATAACAGTAAAGCTTTCAATTGAAAGCTAGAAAAAGACAATAAAGTAATTAAAATTCCCATTTTCTTCACCTAACCTTATTTCCCAGAATGGCTTTGTTAATGACTATAAAGTAAGCAAAATGGGATCGATAACTCATCTGCTCTTTGTTGTAATCATTACCTAGTAGTTTTCTCTTTTAATCTTTTATCTCTCTTTAGTCTTTATTATGCATGTCAAAATCTAGTCAGTTTCTGGATTATATGCTTCTTACTCTCCAAAATACACTTCACTGGTATAAGTATTGCTGATTTCAACTAAAACGTGTTCCAGCTTAAAGTTTTCATCCTATGAGAAGAGGTTTGAGGGAGAGAGAAGTTAGAGAAAAAGGTCACAGTAGACTACTTACAGCATCTTACAGGCTTTACGGAGCAATATATTACCAAGTGAAATCATGCAGACTCTTGGAAGAATGATTCAGGGCAGTTTACTCTCTCAGCTTCTTTCACAGATGATATCCACTTATTCTTACCTTGAAAGGTGACTTTCTAAATTAAAGTTGGTAATGCTGTAACTTCTCTACTTATTTATTCTCTGTTCCTGAGTAAAAAGAAATATTTTTTTCTAAAAGCAGAGAGTAGCTGTATTTTCCTGCACTTTGTCTATCCACATCTGTTGAAACAATAGAGAATACATACCTGTAAATTTCTTCTTTGGCTCTGATTATTCTGAACTCTGTGACTGCTCCATAAGAGAGGAAAAGGATGAATTTTCTGTGGAGGCTGAGGATACAGGACAGTTTCTCTGGCTGAATTCAGGACTTCAGAACCTTGATCTATTTTTCTGCACATTGCAAGTCATTTTTCTATGAAAAAATTGCTGCTTAAAAAGTTTAAGATATAAAATGTATCAGAACTGGGAACTGCCCATCAAAGAGACTCATCTTTTCAACTTAAATGATTCTATGATTCTGTGTTACAAATGAAGTTTTTAGCATGCAGTATAAGTTAATTACATGTCTTGTGATGTTTCTGTGTTTATTTGCACATATACATAAAAATACATGCTATACTGCAAAATGTGCATTGACAACCCCTGTGCTATTTTAAACAATAAAGACCCTAAAATTTCAGTTACTGAATCAAATATTCTGTCATCATATTGTTAGTCTTCTGTGGCAACCAGCATGAAGTAGGAACTATTGTGTTTCAAGGCAAAGCTGACATTTTTTTCCTGAAGAATTGCTTTAAGTTAACAGCATAATGCAGTGATTCCATGTGAAAGCATCCCAATATATAGTTATACACATGCATGTAACTAAATCTGTTGAGTAGGATATTGACAGATATAATAAAGAATAGCAGCAGCATGACAGAAGGGTTACCTATGTGTTATCCAGCTGCACAGCAGAAAGGGAGCAGATATGTGCTGGTATAAAATGTTTGCCTAATGTCTTACTGTGTAGCAGCTCTCTGGCTCCCTGTGAGCTGGCTCTCTGCATGGTGTGAACACAGTCACTCAAAGAGAGGCATGGTGCAATCTTCTGTCATTATAAGCCCAAATTAAATCAGCCCTTGGAGAGTTTTGAAGTTATACTTCCAGAACAGGAAATGGTTATTCTCTGAAACAGACCTGATTCTTCCCTCTCATGTTATAAGCTGATTCAAATGGTCCTCCTACGCTATTTAATACAGCATTTTCTTAGTTGATTTTGTGCCTCCTTTCTGCCACTCTGGGGAGGTGCCTGGAGTTCCCTCACTCTGCTGTATTTTTGGGATGTCTACAGCTGTACCACACAAAAGCTAAATATGAACAAAAACTGAAGGGGTAACTATGGGAGAGTACAGGAAGGCTAAAAGTATTCACAGCTGGATAGGTGCTTTGCACATTCTGTGTCCAAAATGCAAGCTGCCCTTTGGCAAAACCTAATCTTGTGCTTATCTAAGATTTAAGGCTTAAAATAGGTTCTTTTCCTCTGTGTCTGTGATGAAGATTAGGTCTCTCATCCATGCTGGAGCGCTTCAGCTAAATTTAACTCTAACTGTTGGAGAGACTTGCTCATAGGATTATGGCACAGCTGTGGAAACTACTGCTGTTGTTTTGGTTGAGGATTTATAAGACAACTTTGCACAGAGAAAATAGATATTTATTTTTTTAAATACGTAGTTGCTAGGGGGGGATGATTCCAGACCTGAAAGAAGGAGTTACATAGCTGAATAGTTTCAAGGAACAAGTTCCCCAATTTAGCACAGGTCAAAGCCAGTACTAATATAGGAGGCCAATGTCTCCCTCACTCCATTAACTGTATGTGTGGCTAGAAACACAACAGACAGGCACATAGCAAGATTTATATCTTTCTTTCTTCTCAAACAAATGTAATTACAATAAACTGCTAAGCAGTTGTATTCTGGTATGTGAAAGCTGTGTGGTGTTGCTTACATTTCTAATGTGTTTCAGTCATAAATTTATTTCAAGGTGTCTGTCTATACTTGTTTTCCAGGTACAGGTCCTTCGCAACGCAGGGGAAGAAGTGACCCTAACTGTGTCCTTTCTGAAAAGAGCACCTGCTTTTCTCAAACTGCCACTGAATGAAGATTGTGCATGTAAGCCTTTATTACTTGGCCAAAATAACCCTCAATTCAATACCCACAAACACTTGCAGCTTCCACAACCATGTGCATTGAGGGTGATTGACAGCAGTTTTACAATCAGCATTATTGCCTGGATATGAGTTTCTCCTATTGCCAGGGCTTTTGTTAGCATTGACCTCAAGAGAAAAATTGCTGTCTTTGGTTGAAAAACAGATAACCAGGCATTTGGCTGGTGTGAATCAGTAAAGTTGCAGGTAAACCAGTAGAATTACATTAGTTTGCAATAGCTCGCATCCTGGTGCAGAGTATTTAAAATCAGTTTTTCAGGCAGCATCAGATAGTATTTTAGTCTCAGGGAGTTTTTTCTTGTAAATGTGAAAATGAGATTGTGTGTGTATATTTAGAGGACTTAACTTTGCTGTTTAAAATTCAGAGGCTTTGGTGGAGATGTCTGTCTACCTAAGAATAAATTACTCTGGAATGACAAGTATTTTGTTTTAGTCCAAACTGAGTTTTAGTCAACTAGCCCCATGAAAGTCATATGGAGACAGCTGTCTTCCTTTAATTATATTAAATTGTAAGTGTGGATGCATAATTATAGACAATTGCAGCATATCTAAGCATATTTATACATCAGTCTGTGCCTTTTGCCACCTCTGCTTTCCTTCTGTTTTTTGCTCCCTAAGAGAGTGAAATAAATTGCTCAAATTTTAAGCAACAAAACAATAAATATTTGATTTCAATACTTCTAGCCTTTGATTTTAAGTTAGTAGGAATTAAACTAAATCATGAAATAGCATTTTGTACAAATATCTGATGGAATATTGTCCTTTTGTCTATGTATTAAATTTAAGTGAAACGAGAAAAACATTGGAACACTGTATTCTTAAATAAAAATATGTACCAATACCTTTTTCCATTTTATGAAAGGCTGTGGTACCACAGATTAGCCTGAGTGATGCATGGCAATGTGCATTTGCATGGATCCTATCATGTCACTCTTGAGGCATAGCACTGTAATTTCCTGAACCATTACAAGAACATTTAGAGCTGTAAACTCCACTGAGAGTAACAAAAGGGTTGTCTGACAAGTTCCTTCAAGAAAAACCAAGAGAGAAGGTACACACTTCCCTTTTATTGTCAAATTTGAAAGAAACTTTGTGGGATATTTTCTTAACAGGCAGACATTAACTTTTTTAAACCAAGCCTCAGACGAGGTTTTCTTGAGCCTCCATTTAGCTTACAAAGGCATCCCACTCAAGCCAGAAGACAGATACTGAATGGAGAAAGTAAATGAATGTTATATATGATTGAAGTTATTTGGGGGTGAGGAGAATGCATACATACATATACAAATTTGAAATATGTCATCATAGATTGACGAAGAATTTTTTTCTGAATCTGTATTTGTATTAGGTGCCCCCAGCGACCAAAGCAGTGGCACATCCTCTCCCCTGTGTGACAGTGGTTTGCATCTCAACTACCACCCCAACAACACGGTAAGAGCTTGAATCTCCTTGATGGAAGAATAATTATGCTACGATAGCTAAGTGGAAGTACTAATAAAAGACATCAATAGGGGAGGAGCTCTAGTTAACACTGGAGACATATGGTTCCATAGAGAGAAAAAAGAGTAGCCAGAAATTATGGCTGGGAATTAAACTGTGACAAATTATTACAGCTGAGATTGTGCCTTGATACATATGATTACTGTTTACTTGGGCAGTAGGGATTTTGCAAAAGTTTTTTCTTCTCCATAATTTTCTCTGCATAGGAATTTAAATTCTTAAATGAAAATATATCTATTTATAGAAAAGGAAGATAAAATCATAACAATATTTTTCCATTACTTATATTGCATGCATTAGCTAAAACTTTTGTCAAAAGATGTTTAGGTGCATGGTTTTGCCTATTTTTACTTCTAGTAATTTGTCCACTTAAAATTTTACCCGAAGTGGGATAGCATTATGGAGCAGAGTGTCTCTGGGATAAAATGCTACAGATGTCTGATCAGATATTTACTAAAAGATGCCTTTGAAGTGCAACAAGTGACTTTAAAATATTTTCTTAGCCAGAAAATGGAAAATTTCCTTTATTTTACATGGTTCTAAAGGTTGTTTTGCTGAGTATTTGGCTTTGTGATAGATGAAGATATAAAAAAAGCATGGAATAAATAAACCAGTATAGATCATAATTATTTAATAAATGCAAGCCTTTCTAATTTCTACCTTGTTTTATTGTACTTTCCTATTTTACTATTAAAAGTTTTAAATAGCAACCCAGAGATTTAAATATCAATACTACAGATTTAAACCTGATTATAATCTGGAAAACCTTTAGGAATTATACAAGTTTTAGGGGCTGGAATTTATAAATAGACAACACCAATAAAATTGATATCAAATAACAATAAAAATATGTATAACTAGTGCAGCAATAACAAAAGCAGTCTTATCTCAGAAGTCTATATAGGTATGTATGTATGTAAAAAGACTATGGCAGTAGATCCTAAACTGATTTATTCTGCTAGCCAGTACCATTCTAACTTTGTTTTTATGACAAAAAACATGCTATCAGTTGTGAATTCTTTTTCTGCAGGTGTCAAAGCATATCTAGATTAGCTATAATTTCTATTTGAACTGATAATAATTTACTGAAACCAAGTGTTTTTCCTTCAGTTTAAGTAATATAATCAGATATCACGAGTCTATAATTCACCCTAAATTAAATTCTTCTAGTGAAGTCCAAGATGTGGTTTTATCTCAGATGTCCCCTTGTCGTGGGAACAGGGTTCTTCGTAAAACCAAAGGAGACCTCTGTATGAATTCCTAAATTATGTACAACTCCTATCCCACAGTTCTTTCTTTTTCTCAGAATATTTTCTAGAAGAAATTATGACAGCTGGATAAACACGTGATCAGTGGGCAACTGGCTCATGGGTTGGACACAAAGGGTTATAGTGAACAAAGTGACATCAGAGTGGTGACTGGTCACTAGTGGGGTTCTGCAGGGCTATATCTTAAGCCCAGTGCTCAGCAACGTTTTGATCAATGACTTGGCTTCAGGACTCAAAGAGATACTAACCAAGTTTGCAGATGATACGAAATTGGGAAGAACTGTTGACTCCTTTGAAGGGAGAGAGGCCCTGCAGAGAGATCTTGACGAGTTTTGTGGGCTGGGCACCCACCAGTCATATGAAGGGCAGTCATAACAAGGGCAAGAGCTGGATTCTGCACTTGCAAGGGGTAAACTCTGGATGTACAGACAGACTGGAGAACAAGAGGCTATAAAGCAGTGTCATGGAATGGGACCTGGATGTCCTGGTCAATAGCATGTTGATTATGGAAGCCAGGAGGGCCAACTGTGTCCTGGGGGGCATCAGGCACAGCATCGCCAGCCGGGCAAGGGAGGGGATTGTCTCACTCTGCTCTGCTCTGGGGCAGCCTCACCTCGAGTGCTGGGGGAGGTTTTGGGCATCTCAGTATAAGAAGGATCTAAAGTTATTAGAGGGAGTCCAAAGGAGGTGAACAAAGATGCTGAAGGGTCTGGAGGAGAAGCCATATGAGGAGTGGCTGAGGGCACTTGGTCTGTTCAGCCTGGAGAAGAGGAGACTGAGGGGAGACCTCATTGGAGTTTACAACTTCCTCGTGAGAGGAAGAGGGGCAGACACTGATCTCTTCTCTGTGGTGACAGTGACAGGACCCAAGGGAATGGCCTGAAGTTGTGTCAGGGGAGGTTTAGGCTGGATATTAGAAAAAGGCTCTTTGCTCAGAGGGCGGTTGAGCACTGGAACAGGATCCCCAGGGATGTGGTCACAGCATCAAGCCTGAGAGAGCTCAAGAAGAGTTTGAACAATGCTCAGGCAGATTGTGGGATTGTTGGGGATATCAAGTGTGGGGCCAAGAGCTGGACTCAATGATCCTTGTGGGTCCCTTCCAACTTAGAAATCCTATGATTCTGTGACTTACAGCCATAGTCTTGTTTCTTAATTTATAATCTTTTTATTTCACATGAAGGAGAATTTTGACTCACAACTTGAGGTAGACAAGACTGGTTTTGGTCTTTTGTCAACAGTTCAAAGAGTTGTGCAGGCAGGCTAAAGGTAGAATTAACATTTTTGTTGCAGTCATATCTAGGCCTACAGTTTGTATCTGAACTTTTACTGCATTTCTTTTTTTCCCCCAAGTTTAATCGCAGGTGAAGAAAGGTTCCCAAAAGCAGATAGAAAACATTAAAAATTCAAGATGTTCAAAACAACATCCTAGCACAGTCTTCCTAGCCAATCATTTATTTATTTTTATTGAATCTATGGAATGTTCCACCAGAGATTCAATGTTTTAAATAAGTGAACTACCTGTGAAAAGCCTGCTGCTCAGCTAACATGATATTTATAGTGATATTTTGTTTCATATACATAAAAGATTTATGAACATACATGTAAAAATAAAGTTCAAATTGGTAAAGCTTTATAATTCCATAGATCTTACACAAAATACACACTCCAGAGAAATAGAAAGTGTATTTAATTTTTGCAGTATTTCTATTATAGAAGATACCAGTAAGAAAAAATATGAAGTTTGAGACTAAAAAGAATGTAAATCAGCAGGTATAATTTTACTGGTATATTGATATATTGTCGCTTGTTGCTTGGGAGAAGAGGCCAGCCCCCCTCTGGCCACAGCTGGAGTGCGATAAGATCTCCCCTGAGCCTCCTTTTCTCCAGGATAAACAACCTCAGCTTCCTCAGCTGCTCCTCACAGGACTTGTGCTCCAGACCCTTCCCCAGCTCTGTTGCCCTTCTCTGGACATGCCCCAGCCCCTCAATATCCTTCTTGGAGTGAGGGGCCCAGAACTGAACACAGCACTCGAGGTGAGGCCTCGCCAGTGCCAAATACAGGGGGACAATCCCTGCCCTGGTCCTGCTGGCCACACTATTGCTGACACAGGCCAGGATGTCATTGACCTTCTTGGCCACCTGGGCACACACTAGCTCATGTTCAGCCCCTGTTGACCAGCACTCCCAGGTTCTTTCTCATCAGGCAGCTTTCTGGCCACTCTTCCCACAGCCTCTCCCTCATCCTCTAGATTGGTCACCTGGTTAGAAATGNTCCTCTAGATTGGTCACCTGGTTATAAATGAAGATGAGGCTGGTCAAGCAGGACCCGCCTTACATACACCTGTGCTGGCTGGGCCTGATTCCGTGGTTGTGCTGTGCGTGGTGTGGAATGGCATTCAAGATGAGCTGCTCCCTGAGCTGCCCCAGGCCAGGCTGACAGGCCTGTAGTTCCCCAGATCCTCCTTCTGGCCATTCTCGTAGATGGGCATCATATTTGCCAACTTCCAGTCAACTGAAACCTCTCTGGTCAGCCAGGACTGCTGGTAAATGATGGAAAATGACTCGCTGAGCACCTGTGCCAGCTCCCTCACTATCCTGCGGTGGATCCCGTCTGGCCACATGTGTGTGTCCAACTGCTGCAGCAGATCACTGACCATTTCCCCTTGGATTATGGTGGCTTCACTCTGCTCCCTATCCCTGTCTCCCAGCTCAGAGGTTTGCTACCAGGTGAATAACTGGTCTTACTATTAAAGACTATGGTAAAGAAGGCAATATATACCTCAGCCTTTTCCTCATCCTTTGTCACTATGAGAAGGCACTTTGAAGAATCATGCTCTTTCAGAAAAACAGCATCATCATTAGCACTATATTATAAAGCATTTAATAAAGAAAGAGGTGTTGTATTTTTAAAAACAGATGTTGATAATTTAACTTTTTATAAGCATTTCTTACGCAAATCTATATTCTTTAAAAATACTGTCAAATTAGACTGTAGATATTTAAATACTCATTCTTTGTAGATATGATCATAAACATGGTAAAGTTCAGTTTTCATATAAGCAATGTCTTCTCTAAGTAGGTAAAATTAAAATATTCATCACAAGGGTATAGTTTTGACAATTTTGACAATTTTCATCACATACTAAATCCCATTTCCAATTACCATGTTTTGAGGTGATACCATTAGAAAAGATATGTATGTAAATGTGTACAGAGCCACAGGAAACAACTGAATTATGGTAGTATGGTAAATAATTTAGAGATTCTATTGAGAATCTTTCCAGTGCTCACTAAAACTGATGACTGGTGATTTGGGAAAAGTGGAACACTGCCAAATGAAATATAAAGTCTTTGAAGTCTATCTCTTTCTTTCCAAACCTGCTGAGTACTTACAATGAAGTTCAAACTGAGAAGGATCTTTTAATTTTTTTCAGGATACATTATCGTGTTCCTCATGGCCAGCATCCCCAGGACTTAGGTGGGAGAAAAGGTGGTGTGATCTTCGATTAATACCACTTCTTCATTCACGATTTTCCCAGTACCTTCCAGGATCAGATTTGTGCAGGTAAAGAAGTTCTGAAGGTTGAAACTTGACTTCTTGATTGACAGATGCATGCCCTAGGGAGTTGCCTTGTTGGAGAAATTGCATTATTAGCTCCACTGCAACAGCCAGAGACATGAAACATAGGAGCTTTCATAAAGGTCTGTCTAGGTCCACCTTGGCTCATATTCTCCTCTGATATCATCTGGGAACAGGTATGTGGGGAGATGATGGGTGATCTTTCTACTTGCATCTAGAGCTCAGCATCTTTCGCAGTTTGAGATGAAACATACGTCATCATATTTAATAGCTGCTAATGCTCCTGTCCTCAAAAGCTTCTTTCTAAGTTGCTTGTTTTTATGTCTTTTTTATGCAATGCATTATGGCATTGAGCTCTGCAATGTGATTATGTTTTTAAAATGTATTTCCTTCTGTTTGTGTTAAATACTTCATCTGATAACTACGTTGGGTGAAATAATCTTCTTTGGGAGCAGCAAGGGCTGGCAGCCCCATGGGGAAGATAAGCCAAGAGAAAGGGTGGCAGTGAGCCTGGACAAGGCTTTGTCTGTGCAGACAAAGATCATATCCTGCTGCTCCCCATGGAGGAACAGAGAAGGCTTAGGGACAGTCTTCAGAGGAGTCTGTCATGGTCAGGTGGGGCTCAGTTTAGGATGGGAAATCAGTCTACAGGTCCAAATCAGTGGGATACATGTCCAGGCACAGGAGTAGCTGCAACCATACTCAGGTGAGGACCATGAGCAAGAGCCTAAGCTGATAAGCATCTCCCAGTCCTTGTACTTTGCTTCGTGTTTATAGCTACAGTAGGGAAATTTTTTTTTTGTTTCCATATAGCTAAGGTTATTTTTTCCCATGTTTTACTTTGCATGTGTTAACATTTAAATTCATTGCCAATTTGTCACAATCACTGGGATAGCTGTCCAAAGCTCATAGACAGGTTTAACTTTATGGCATTGTGGTGGGTTGACCATGGCTGGATGCCAAGTGTCAACCAAGCTTCTCTGTCACTGCCCTCCTCAGCAGGACGAAGGGGAAGAAAATAAGATGGAAATAATCTGGTGAGTCAAAATAAAGGCAGTTTAATAAATCAAAAGCAAAGGCCACACATGGAAGCAAAAAACCCAAAATATTTATTCTCTGCTTCCCGTCAGCAGGTGATGTTCAGTCACATCCTGGGAAGCAGGGCTTTGGTACATGTAGTTGCTCTGGAAGACAAGTGTCATAATTAATTAATACCCTCCCTCCTCTTCCTTTTTCCTAGCTTTGGTTGCTGAGCACATGTCATACGGTATAGAATATTCATTGAATCAGTTTGGGTCAGCTGTCCTGGCTAGTTCCCCTCCCAAGATTTTGTTCCCCCCGCCTACTGGTGCCGTCAGCAGGTGATGTTCAGTCACATCCTGGGAAGCAGGGCTTTGGTACATGTAGTTGCTCTGGAAGACAAGTGTCATAATTAATTAATACCCTCCCTCCTCTTCCTTTTTCCTAGCTTTGGTTGCTGAGCACATGTCATACGGTATGGAATATTCATTGAATCAGTTTGGGTCAGCTGTCCTGGCTAGTTCCCCTCCCAAGATTTTGTTCCCCCCGCCTACTGGTGAGGAGGGAATGTTGGAGAGACAGCTCTGATGCTGTGCCAACACTGCTCAGCGGCTGCCAAAACACTGTTGTGTAATCAATATCTTTCTAGCTACCAATGAGAAGCACAACACTATGAGAGCTGTTGTGGGGAAAATTAAGTTCATCTCAGAAAGACCCAATATAGACCTAGAACTTGTCATCGTTTAATTTAATATTATCCTAATAAATCAGAAGAAATTAGGAAGGAAGGCAAAAATATTCTGTAATGGTTACTGTTTGCAAAGCAATGAAATAGGAATTAAAATAGCTATAAAGTCCAATAAGGCAAGTATATAAGATCATACTTCTTAAAATTTTTAAACATCTAGGTATTGTATGGATTCGTTTATCATCTGTATATAGAAGACTGAAGTCCTCATACTGAAATACTTCTGTGAGCTCCAGTATGTAAAGGCATTAACTGGAGGAAAGATGTGTACAGCTACAGAGCATGTTACTCCATAATTTCTTCTTCTAGTCATTTACCTAGGGGTAGATTTATGAAACCCCACAATAGGAGTAGATTTATGAAACCCCAGAAACTGGGGGAAGAGAAGTCTTCAATCTGTTTGGGATTTTTATGGAGTTAATTTTATAGTTTCTTATCACAGCCTGCTTCCTTCTCGTAGGTACTCAGTAAACATTTGAAAGTTGTACAAAAGCCATCCGCCGCCTCAGTTGGTTCTTAGGACTGTTGTTTCTTAGAATTACACTCCCTAGGTCTGTCAGCCATTTCTCCTATTCACAGAGCTGAAATTAATGCAGGTTAGGCAGTAGTTGTTGTGGATCATTGTAGAGATAAAGCCAGCCTGCAGCTTTTGACCACTAATAGCAGGATCATATTAACTTGGTTGCATGAACCTCAGTCTGTTGAGGAACAAAGGCTGGCCCAGGGAGGCAAGGTGTAAACCAAAGGCTACAAAGGCTTATTGGCTGTACTGAACTGGAGCAGGATAAAGTCACCAGAGGGGCAGGAGGTGTTTCACTAAATTCTGTGAAAGCTTTCAGCTCCATATTTAACAAGGAAGTGTAAAGGGCCCAAAATCATAACAGTCAAATCTGAGATCTATTCTACTGTATACTTCAGATAAGGTATTGAATTGAATAGAACTACATGGAAAATTAGCACATATTTAGCTGTTCATAGATTGAGAATTTTAAAATTCAGTCTTCTGCATCAATAAAAAACAAGCTTGAAGTTCATATTATAGAACATAACAAAGAAAGTTTCTTAGGTAGTGACAGTATTCCTGAGATTTGAATTTCTAGAAAATAAATGTAGAAGTATATTAATATGAAACAAAATACCTGAACTCATATTCAAACCTTGAATAACTACTCTGATAATTTTCTTCTTGTGTCTTTCTACTCTGTCTAACATGAGTAAGAGTCTTAAAAAAACCAAAAATAGAGCATGCATATGAGAGAGGAAGTGGGATTTTCTTAAAGCATAGAACCAACATTTTATGTTGCTAGTTTATAAGACTGTTTTAAATTACTGTAAACATTTTTACTCCCTCTCAGAATTCGTTATGAGAGAAAGGTAGATAATTTTTAAAAGAGACTGCTATAAACAGCAACATAAAAGAAAGGATATTAAAAATAATATAAGGAAGCAACATGAAATGAAAGCTAATTCATTACATTTTACGTGTAGTTAGTATTTGCAAGGCTGTTTTCACTATATAAAGTCTAATAACTTTTTATATTTCAGAGTTTGATATGGAAATATATTGTTCTCACATACAATATTAAACCTCATGATCATGTTCTGGCTTTTCCACTGGAATGCTTGAAACACTTAAATTCTGGAGGGTATTCATACAGAATTCTGGAGGGTATTCATACAGAATTCTAGAAGACATTGAGTTTAATCTTGCAAAGCTTATTAATTTCAAATACAGCTTTTGAGTTCCAGAAGTCACAGAACCTGAAATGTGTAGCTCAGTAAGTGTTTATCCAATCTCAATGTTTTGTGTATTTTGAAGTGATTAATCTACTATATGTTCCATTTAGTACAAAACATGTATTTAATACATTATGTTGTCAGGTTTGCATGGTATTATGGACTTGGGCTTGTAGACTCGTTCAAGAAAATACTATTACAATAATCTAAGGCTATTTTCTGCCAAGACACGTTCACAAGTAATTTATTAAGTAACCACATATCATACTATCTGTGTTTATTGACACTTGCGTAGTAACATTATGGATGAATGGTTTTGTACTTGCACAGATCAAATTCCTAGGAACAATCTGATGCCCCAAATACACCAGATTCACTGTGTTTGTAGTGTAAGGGAAATTTGTGCATGAGGATTGAATCTGGAACACATTGGGGGTTTTGTGCTTGTGTTAATGTCACACATTAATAGATACCTCAGATCCCCACTTTGATTTATGATAGACTGTGTAGGCAAGTCCTGAAATTAGTGCTATTTTTCTTAAAAGAGATAATCAACAATTTTGAGCCCATGCCATGGTCTTCATGTAAGGATTTAGAAATTTATTCTGGAAAATTTTGCTATTTATATTTATAGCCATCTAAAAAAAAGGGTAGAATAAATAAATGTTAGCAACATTACCTGAAGATTCTTTAAATAAATCTTCCTCAAACCTTTACCATAATTATTGTGAAAATGAGCCTCTGAAAGAAGTCTGTCTTGGTTTAAATTTTTGGGAATTTAAAGAAAAATCACTACCTATGTGAAAGACAACTAAACTGCTGGATTTAAATAAAACACAGAACCCTGCAAGACTGTGTTAATATAAGCCTCATTATCCTGCAAAAGCTGGTTCTCATACTAGAACTCTCAAAGCAAAGGCATGGCTCTAGTTCATTTTTATTGCTTCTCCTGACTGAAGAAACAGTCTGCTCTCGACATGGATGCAGTGAAGATAGATGTCAGCCTTACATTCTGTACAACTAGAATAAAATTTTAAGAGATAAAAAACTCCAAACAAACGGCTTTTCAAAATGAATATATGTCTTCAGATATCAGAAACTGTCATTAATGATGCTCAGTTTTACCCTGAAGATAACACGCACATTGCTTGAGCCATTCTCAAGGAATCTGAATGATGTACTTAATCTTAAACCATGAATTGATCATAATTAATTGGGTTTGTAGCAGAATATCAGCAGTGGAACTTGGTATTCTCTGTATGTAAGTAATCTCCTTATTTATGTATGTTTAGTATGTTTAGTAATCTACTCTGGGATATGGATTATTATTGAGGTTTTTTTGGTTTTGAAGAGAGAGACCTGTGAGCCTTACAAGGGCTTTCAGCAAATAAGGCTATTTACTGAAGAAATTAGGTTGGTTACTGCTTGGCATCTGAAAATTTTCTCTTGTTCTATAATTGCTCAGTGCCTGGCAGTGGAAAATCAGTCTATAATGCATGATAGATTTTTGTATATGTGCCCAGATTGGTGCTGGGGTAGAGGCAGAGGTAGGAGTGTATTTTGGTAATGATCTTGTATTCAGAAATGCAATTGGAAAAATCATTAATGTTACCTGATCAGTTTTGAGTTCTCCAACTTTTCAATCAGTAGTTTAGAAGAAAAACAAAATTCTATAAGCATGATCAGCCAACGAGGGGCGTCCAGACAGTAATCTGTGTTTAGACACTGTGTTATAAAAATGAAATAAAGGTGTTGAGAAAAAAAATACTGGTATTCACTGAATTTCCCAAATTATTGCCTATCATTTCCAATGCACACTTTCCTTCTCTGTAGCCTTCTGTATTAAGGTATTAAGTCTTATATATACATCAGCTCTTTCACTTGCACAGCTTCTAAGGTTGTACAGCCTGATGGTCAAGGTTCTGTGGAGCTAGTCTATGGAATTTTTTTATAGCCTTATGGAAGTTTAGTATTGTCTGAGTTGACCTTTTAGCATGATTGTTTTAATATGTCAGGTATTTATAAAACAGGAAACACAGTGTTTTATTGGTGTTCAGTGGCTGACCTTCGTTGTAGTTGAAAGAAAAGCATTTCTACAAGTATTGTTAAGATGATATGCTAGAACAGATAAAATTTTCTTCTGACCTGATCTGTTATGATATGTCTATAGGCAAAATGCGTTCCAAGTAATTGCTGTGGATGGGGTTTGCAGTGGAATAATTCAGTGTCTCTCTGCTGAAGACTGTATTGACTGGCTACAAGCAATAGCAAGTAACATTTCCAACCTCACAAAGCACAATGTAAGTATGGATCCAAGTAAGCCAGAAGGTTTCCCAATCATATTTGATTATAACTGTCATAAAAGCCTAATGGGTTCACACACAGAATTATCTGCATATAAACAGTGCTTCAGGCTATCTGAGAGAAGTCAACTCAAGTTTGTCGTCAAATCAGACTCTGTGAGAAATCATTGAATGGGAAAATATTCTTCCCTACAGTCATATAGTTCACTTCATTGCTATCAGAGTTATTCACTTCTTAGCAATACCAATTAGGATTAGAAGCAAAGACCAGACACACAGGAGGAAGCCAGGTGTGATGCATGAACACATGCAAAATACAAAAATTCTGTACTCTCTTCATAGTTCAAGAAAGCACATCTCTACAGAAACTGGTGTAACCAGATCAGAGTTAGATTTTAGGTCTGTCTAGGTATCATTTAACATGATGGGAAAGGTAAGGTGCTTCTGTGTAGATACAGATGTTCGTTATCAGCAATAATTAAATGCATTTATGCTTCATGCACAGGACTCTTATGATCTGAGCTTGTGGGACAGATACCTCTTTTTCTTGAAGCAGGAATAAATGTTATGTAAAAGTTTTTCCAAACTGCTAAGTTTGATTGAGAGGTCTTCTGGACCTGCCTGGGATGCATTTGCATTTTAAAATGAACTTGTAGTTCTCCCTGTATAGAAACCCATATGACACCTTCCCTGGTTTTCCTCAAAAACAGAGAACACATGGGGAACTCCATTATTTTGAATTGAGTTATAACAAGGAAGCCCTTGAGGATTTAATTTATGTTCTCTCAGATTTCCTTAAATCTGCTTTAGCTTCCCAAATCTGTCTCTGAATTTGCTTTTGTTTCAAATATAGGGAACACGTTGAAGGAAGTTGTATTTCTTGGAGATTTATAATCAAGATGCAAAACTATGTTCCATCTGGCAGCAATATGTAAAAGTCATTGTATTATAAAAACATGACAGACATGAATTCATCTGCCATCTGCAAGCTTCCATGCAGTACCAGCGAACTTTATGGCTATTTATTCATCCTTAAAATGCTGTTGCTATGTAGAACCTTTCTTGTCTCACTAGGCGTCCTGACAATTGAGGCTTCTGGGTTTTTTTCTCTTGCCATCTTTACTTCAGTCTACTAATGGTTCTTGCTACTTAAATCAGTGTATTTGTTTGCTTGTAACAATAGACAGAGGCACCTAAATTTTACAGGTGTTTTTAAACACTCTAGCTCTGATGAGACTATAATTATGGTTACTTAGCGTAACTTGAATTTTGGCAATGCAATGTTATTACATGATTTTTTTTTTCAGAGTACAGTTTATAATTCTACGCTAATTTCTATAAAATACAGAAAGAATTTATCTCATGTTTTATAAAAGGTAAATAGATTAAATTATGTGACTATTAGGCCAATCTTTGTACTTACTTTAACCCAAAGACATCCTGCGAACTAGCCGTGAGAGTTAGGGCTTATGATAATTATCCGTGAGTCTATTTTTAGAACTGTCCTATTTGTTCATGGCTCTTATGAATTTATGGAAAACAATGACACTCTCTTTCCTGTAATATACTTTTCTTTTAAATTGTCAGTTGCCAGAAAGAATTAGTTATTTGACAGCATACATGATAAGTGAATATAAGAAACATTAGCAATACAGAGTAGAAAAACACCCAAACTATTGCACAGAAGAATGATTAGATGTGATTAGAGGTCCCTGTATTTTCTTTCTTTACAAGATGGTTATTGACATGCACATACTGTTGATGTTAGCATTTCTTCTTCTGAGAGAGGCATTTACTCACAGTCATTCCCCCTTACTGCGTCATCCAGTGCCAAAGAAACAGAGAGTAAAGGAATTTATTTCTTTGGATAAATTCACTGATTTTTAGTTTCAATTAACTTCTCATTTCTATCTAGTGGTTACAGAAAATAATTTGTTTCATTTAAATACCGTGTAGTTCATAGAAATATTAACTTACATGCTCTTTCTCACATCTATCTACCTTTTGAAAAAGAAGGAAGCAGAAAGCAAGCAGAAAAAAGGACTATAACAACTAGATTGTTTCTGAAAGCATTTCCTTTACCCTTGTGTCAAGTTTGGGCTCTGTAGATTTTGATGGGACTTCTCTTGCCTAACTTTAGATGTCTTAAAGCAGAAAATCAAGAGTGAATCTTATTATTTACTGTTGATGTCCATTTTATAATGAAATCAATTCCCTCAGGATGTGTCTGTCTTTCCTTTGACTGGTAAGGGACCCTAGGGTGGTGAGTTCGTACTTGATACCTAAGGAGAGATATATATATCCTGTCACTGGTGTCTTTGAGGGGCCAAAGTGAGTTTCCCTAAATAAATCTCCCAAAGAAATGCCTGGATATTTTTTACACAAAAAACCCCCAAAAACAAAACCAAACGCACTTGCTAGTCTCAATCAGAAGTCTGAATTATTTTACTTTTTCACTCACAAACTGGCTGAAAACAATTATCTGATGGTTCAAAGCCCAAAAATGTGTGAGTGAACAACAAGTCCTATATCCCCATGCGTATCTAATAGTTGTGAAATAATCAATTTTTTTTTTTTTTGTAAGATTAATGTCAAAAATTCTTGTCTCATGATCTAACATGTCTACATCTGACACAAATGTGATGTGACTGAATTGCAGGATCAGCAGTATAGCCAGTATCTATCTACCAGAGAGCAAGAAGATAATAGAAGTGCAGGAGTAGATGCAAAACCAAAGTGCCTTGACATCATCACCATTTTTAAAAGGCAGTGTTGCTAACTGAATGGAGGCAAGCAAACACAATTTCCCTGCGGTGGTTGGACTACAAATCATTGTACAATACAAGATGGAACTCATATGCCACAAGATAGTTAAAATTTTAATGCAGAGATATAGAAAATTATATTCTGACTATTAAGAAGAAATTTTAAAAAATTAATATGATGACTGATATAGTTCACTTCATTTCAGATTTTCATCAAAAGACAGACCTCAGATATGCACTCTTTTTCTTCATCTTTGGGTTAGCACGAGTGTCCTCCAGTGTTTTAAGGTTACTGAGAGTGATACTACTAATTTTAATTTCTTTGGCTCCCAAGAAGCACTCTCTCATATGAGATGAAATGCATTAAAATTATGCAACATGAATGGGCTTGTATACTGGTATACAACCAAAATGCATAATATATAAATGCACTGTTGTAAGTGACTTAATATCCGACTGTAATTGATGAGGTGATGAATTGATAAAAATCATTCATTTCTGAAGATGGATTCTTCTCCAACTTGAGTCACTTGAATTGCATCTGTGTTAAAAATTCACCAGTTTTATCAATAGCCTCAAAAACCTGAAGGGTTATGTTAAACCTGAAGTTTCATCTAAGCAATCCTGATACTGAAGTTCATGTGCTGAAATCTGGTTATGTTAAATTGAACCTGGGCTTGGAAACTCTAATTTGTCTATAAACTGATGAGGTTCTATATCTTTTTGTTACTAATTTGGATGGCTGGCCAAAGCCAATTAAAAAGGGAACAAGCTGCTGCTTCTTTTCGTGCTAATGCTCTGAGTAGGAATTTTCTATTCAGTTGTTCCAATTCAGCTATGAACTATTTGCCTTTCCATGAACTTTTAAATTGTATTAATTTCAGTGGTAATCAATACTGATTTCTTGTCTTTAACATCTCTTTTGTCAAAGAATTTTAGGATGACAGTATCCAATAGGTCATGTAGCTTTTAAAGGAATTACACTCTGGAAGAGTCTAACAAAATAATCCAAAATCATGTGCTCTATAAAGAACCAACAGTTGCCAATACATCCCTAATTCATGTTCTGCAATTGTCAAGGAACTTAAAGGCAATTTTTAAAATGGCTTTAGTACTGTAAAAGTCAGACATTTTAGGTCTTTGTAACAAAAGAATAATTTAAAAAATACACATGAGTTAGCAACTTCTAGGATATAGCTTCACAGAATCTTTGGGGATTTGTCCTCCCAACTCAGTATTTGTCACTTGCCCATTGCTTTCTCTGTGGCAGTTTTCTATAGTGAGGGCAATAATATTTCTTTTGCCTTTCCTCTTCCATCATTTCTCTAAGAGACACTGCAACAGTTACACATTTATACTTCTTACCTTGAAGCCAGCACTTGACAGCAAAGAAACAACATGAACTTCATCAGACAGGAATGACAGGCAGCTGAGGTAAAATTGCTAAGCAGGATGTGGCAAAAAGTTTTAGGATTATCTTGAGAATGTCCACAAGATCTTACAAGATTTATTTCACTGTAACTTCACTTTATCCCGTTATGTTGCATTTTTCTGGACAAAATAATGTATTTGTGAAATTAATGAGGCACACATAGTTGATGGTAGAAGTATAGCAATAGCATGAAAGCAGTAGGATTAAGAGGTCTACAAACTGAGTATTGGCACAATGGATGTGTTTTCCACAACCTAAGCCTTTGTTTTGAACAAAGTTTAAAAGTTCAATTGAACTTTAATCTTATGCTTAAAAAATAGTGCCTAGTGAAAGAAACGGCTGCTAAGAGAACAAATGCATTTGTTTCACTTTCACAGGAAAAAAGAAAATGGTAATACCTTATCTTTACAATGTTGAAGTTTGGGCACATTCTTTAAACCACTAGGTAGAAGAGGAGACAAGGAGTACAAAACAGGAGAAGAAAACTAATCAAACTAATTCAATCTGTTCCTCTCCTAGGAAGAATAAAATATCACAGGACTACATTCAGTCTTAGTAAGTTATTGAAAGAAATTAGTAGAACATGCTTAATTTTTTATGGTGGATACTACCACCAGTAAGAACATACTGGAATGTTACATTACATGAATAAATCAATGTCACTCACATGAACTGAACAGATTTCACATTTTAATTTTTTAGTTAAAATACAATGGCAAACCATCAGAATGATCTAATGTTAGTAATTTTGGAGTTTTCAGGATTATATGTTCTTAAATACCTTATGATCTGTGTATTACAATAATATTTAACTTTTTTTGGTTACTCAGCTATGCACGTTTGAAGAAAATCCAAAAATACGAAGAGTAGTATCAAACCTCTTGTGTTATATTCTGTAGTAGTGCAAAATTAAAATACTATCAGTAATTTAGAAGTATAAAATGAAGGACGAAACAAGAGAGAGATGTAGCAAGTATATAAAGTATTACTAATAGAATATTTTTACATACATGATTCGCATTTCCCGTGGCACAAAACTCAGATAAATTGGGTGTTATTAAGTAAATACACACGCAACACTTTTTTAAGCAGTGTTAGCCACTCAGGTGCTCACAGTGTTCTGACACTTTGAATTCTTTGTTCTGCATTCCATTCTAAGCCCTGTAAAAGGAAGACTGTACGGATAGTCATTGCAGTACTGATATTGAGGTCTCTTGGAAGATTTAAAAAGCAGAACTTGATACACTTGTAACATACTGCTGCCATTTTTCTCCATATATGCTTCTCTTAAGGCATGTAGATCTACATGAATAACTGTAGTCAGTGCACCATCAGGATTACATAATTTAAACCACTACTTTTCCTCATTTTTTTTTTTTTTTAATATAGGCTGTTATCAGCTGCACAATTAAAAACACATTTGTTTCTATGTCACATTTATCAAGCGTTACGTATGGCCTTATCTGATATTTACTTACGTTTTTTGGCAATTTCAGGTGTGTCTTATTTTGCAAACCTTTTATTTGTACCTTGTTTAAAGAATTATGGGTGATTTTATTTCCTCTTAGATGTACTGATTTAGCCGCAAAGAAACTTAAGTCTTGCCAAACTGTATTGCTGTTTCTCCAGTGTGTTTCATCTGCATTTCTATAATGTATGTGAGTCTAAAGGGCAATGTGGCAGGTAGGAAAACAGTGCAAGAAAAGAATATTTCTTTGAGAAATATTTCCTCCAGAATATTTATTCCAGAATTATCTGGGTAATTTGTAACAAGAAACTTCTTGTTACTAAACTTCTGTCTTCATAGTTGGAGCATTTGTTATGACACATTCTGATTATGGTGACAGCACTCATCAAAGAGACATGCAGTCTTGCAGTTTTGCTTTGCAATATACAGTGTAGACTTCAAGTACTCATGATGGGTTTTCAAAATAAATTAAATTTTCTTTCTGTGCTTCTCCAAAATGTGACATCTATTCATGTTATTTTAAATAATATCTTTTCTGTTTTACTGTATAAAAGTACACAACTTTTGCAGTGGTCAGTGAGATCTGATAAAAATATTGACATCTGTATTAGTATTATATAGAACTCTAAAATACAATTTAAGAGAAGCAATGTCCCTAGAGACAATACAATCAAAAGCCCTTCTTTTTAAACTTACCTGTTTGATGTAAATCTTAAAAAAAAAGGCAATTCTTGCAGAGAGAATGTTTTTGCAGTTTTGTATATGATGCTCTCAGTAAAGAATCCCTGTACTTTGTTTCATCCACTTTTGTATGGAGTCAAATTAAATTTTAGCCTTGTGCTAGTATTTAAATAAAAGCAAAACATCAATATTCAATATGTTCTTTATTCTCTGCAGATTCATATGAAGCTCTGAGACTCTTTCTCTTCCCTCATTCTATTATTATTGAAGGCTTAAGTTAACACTTTATAATATAAACTATGATCTGTTACAAGGCACTTTGGAGGAATGTCACACTTGCTCTCAAAATTCCACCCACCCCGGTGAAAGGTAGCAAGAAGCCTGTCATTTAGGGAAAAAAACCAAAACCAAGCAACACCTCTTGATTGGTTTTAAGTGGCAAAAAGTGATGACAAGAATAAAGGAAATAGGAGCAGTCTAACTGGGAATACAGGTAAGGCATTTGGGAGTTTGCAGAGAGGTAACAAATGGAAGAAGAAAGGACTCATTATAAGTTGCCCTTTCATGCCAAAATGCCAAGCTGCCCTTTCAGTAGCAGCTGGAGACTTCCAGCTACTGTAACCTAGTTTTTGTTGTGCAGTAAAATGTTCAATATTCCACAATTGGTTTATTTTCAGTGAGAATGTGTTAAAAGTGCTGTTGAATCATAAACTGCTGTTGATAAAATAGCAACTGGGAAGTGGAAGGCTAGGCTGTAATAACCTTTCTTTTTGTATTCCTTCTCTTTGCTATCTTAAAAAACCCACAACAAACACAAATATTATTATTTTTATTTAAAGCAATGTTAACTTGTTTTGACATCCTTTTCCTCTTACTCACTTTTAAAATATATTTTTTAAAAGTGGCTACATCAAAAGTTCTGCCTTTCTTCCACAACCAGAGAATTAAAAGATAAAAAGAATTAGAAGAAATTTAAAAGCACTCAAAAAGCTATAAAACGCCTCAGGGTATACATTATTAGTAGCCTAATGTGTTGAAAGCACTTTTTCCATTTGGTTGTCTTGCTTCATAAAGTGCCACAAAATGCATTCAAGTAGTGCACAGCTTATATTTGCCTGCGGAACAGCGTGGAGGCAGAGGAGAGGCAGAGGTGTGGGGTAGAAGAGAGGAATTCCAGCCATTCCAGGACAGGTTTAAGAGGTTAGAGCAAATAAACCCCACTAGGCACAACAACAAATGATCACTAAGCTGCAGAGGAAATGAGCCCCAAATACTTGTGACTTGCCATCTCTCTGCTAGCAAAAGCTATTATGAAACCCTGTGACAAGCTTTTTATCTCCTAAAAATACCTGGGGTAGTTAAGTGGCAAACACCGGCAGGGAAAGTCTGAAATTATAGCTGTGCTGATCACCTGTGTGGGCACCAACATGATTGCAGGGTGGTTTGTTGGTTTTTCTCACCAGTTTGTTTATTTCAGAGAATGAGATAATTACATCCAAAACTTGTTTCAGACTCTCATCGAGATCATGAAGTCTGGCTTGAAAAACTGAGAATGAAGCACCTTGTTTCATTCTCATTTCCCAGTGCATGGTACTCTCTGACTTACTGCACTGACAAACTATTAATTTCCTTTGAGAATCACTACCTTTTTGAACTGTTTATAATGAGTGTATGAGAGGTTTCTACTTTTCTCTTTTTTTTCTAACTGTTTACAAATTTTTTAACAACTTTGCAGGCTGTAAAAAGGTATTTGCCTAATTGTAGCAAACAGGAACTGTAGTACAGTGAATCAAAGGAAAATTTTCTTTACTGCATTTATAAAATCACTTGATACAGCTTTTGGCCTAAATCTATAAAAATTGTATGAAACAACTTTTTGTTGCTCCATCTGTTTCTAAAATAAAGCCTGCAATCCTTTACTATATGAAATAGTATTTCAGAAGCTATTAATCACATATATTTGATCGATATTGAAATGCATATACATTTTTATATTTGATGCATGTAATCATATAATTCTTATTCCACAGTTTTGCTTTTTTATGAGCCAATTACCAGTTATGCTCGGGTAGTTTGTCAAGAGAGCACTTTATGTGCTAAAGAGTGCATAACAGGATCCTAAATTCTTCCTTTGTATGAGACCTCTTTTGACAGGAAAGGTAGTCACTAATTTTTAGACACACAGAAAGAAGAAATCATAAAATACTGCTGGAAAGGAGGCAACCAGGCAGTTAAAGAATGCCTGTCCATCTCACCTGTGACTACTTAATGGTTCAGTGTCATAAAATACAACATAAAATTCAACTGGGGAAGAATTTGATTTGTGTTAATCCTTAGCTGTGTTAGCAGAAAGGTGATGTAAGGTCAATGCAGATACACAATTAGCTTATCCATGTGATAATTCCAATTTTATTCATAAGGCTACTTTTTAAGAATCAGAAGGCAAACCTTATTTATATTTCTATTTACTGATAGATATTCTACTTCTCTTCCAGTGCGATGCATTGAAACCACACAGAACAGTAGAAAGTGTTCTTGTGCCCATTACATGCTGACTATTCAAATAATAGATCCCATTGTTCAGAGGTAGATTTGAATATGTACAACAAATCTATGCAGATGTGATATATTTGCATGTTTCTTTAGTTTCCTGTTTGTACAGATGATGAATCTTAATAAAAAAACAGAGTAAAATAGTATATGTCCAAATTCAAAAAATATTTATAAGTCTGTTGGTGAACAAACACACAAGTTTATGGCTGTTTACTCCAGGGAAAAATCTGTTACCTGCCTAGCAGAAAATATTGTTTTCACTGTGTTTATTTCCTAAAGCAATTTTTTAAGGTAATAAAAAGGATGAAAAATTTTCTGTGGTATGCCAACATCCTGGGCCTTCTCACATAATTCACTCAATATAACATTGTCAAAGGAGTTTCAGCAGTTCTTCTCTGGTATCTGATTGCCAAGGAACTAGACTTCTCTTTTTATAACTACTTTCTAATTTAGCTAATCTCACAGAAATGGTAGATGCTTGTCCCTGAAAAGCAAAATCATCTCCACCCAAACTCCCTACGTAATAAAGGGATATTAAAAAATGTGTTCAGGACTTGAAGGAAGTGAACCCGTCCTCCTAATACAGGCAGTTACTTCTATCCCATTAACTATATAAAGAATGCAGATATCTCCGGAGGGTAATTCCATCTCCTTGAATTAAATACTTACCTCTCCCACTTCTAATAGGAAATGGCAAGAGGATACTTTAGCATAACATCCTACAGGTTGGTAGAGTCACCCTGACATGAGAGACAGGAGCTCTCCATGCTACTCAGCCTGCAGCCTGATGCCATCTGCCTCACTGCTGGCCAAAGGATCTCTGGGGACAGCACAGGGCTGAGGCTCTGCTCCTCCTTCCAGAGGCTGTTCTCTGTGCTGTCCATAGAGCCACATGTAGAATTCTTGCCAGTTCTGTTAACAGGAGGCAGGGGGCTCATTCATACTGTCTTGTAGGATTCATCCAGCAGGAGTATTGCTTAAGTGCAGCAGATAAATACTTATCTCCTGCATCCTGAGTACTGTGTCTCCCATATCTTGGGTGGGTACTCTGGTATTACCTACCATGACCAAATTGGACACTTCACTCCCTATACTACAGTGTAGCTTTTGTTTTTCAGATTTTTTAACCCAGCTTAGTTCCCTGATTTTATAAACAGTGCAGTCCCACAAACAGTTGTTTAAGCACAACTGAAAGGCTGGGTGCATTGTGTGGATATACAAGCAGGATGAGAAAAGTCCACATAAATTTCTGCAGCCAAGTTTTCCATGAAAGAGAAAGATCAGCAAAAACAGACCTCATGTAGACGTCTTTAACTTAGCAGCTGGGGATTTTCTGTATTTGTGAATGTTGTAGTCAGATAAGCCTTCTTTACTCTTTTCCATTCTGTCTTCCTTTGCAATTCCCAGAAGTTTTAAAAACTAATGAGAATGTCTCTCAGGTTTTGAGAAGAAATTAAAATCCATGCTTCTTGAGATGCTCTCACCTCACAGGAAATGTTCCGCACCATTTTCGAGTGCTGAGACTTCTTAACTTGTGGCATAATTTGTGTGAAAAAAAACTGCTTTGGGGAAGTCAGATTGATGCAAAATGTTTTGGTCTGCATGAGAAATGGACACAATCATTGCTGAATAAAGTGTGTAAATAAAACTATGTGTTGCTTTTCTTTTCCTCTTTGCTTTCCTATTCATTGTGGCTGTTGTTTTCCCTTCCTAGGTGCAGACGTACCTGGGGAAAATTACAGCCTTATTATAGCATTATTATTGCATAGAGAAAATACAAGTTTTACTGGGTAATTCTAGATATATATTTGTTTAATATTTCTTCACTGGAATACCAGCCTACAGCAGCTGTGTAGATTTAGAACTCCTAGCATCCATGGCTCTGCCTTACTAGTTTGTTCAGAAAGGAAAAAAAAATATACCTCTTCTCATATATGTATTATGAAAAAGATAAACTGAGGGTTCCCATTCATGGAGGAACAGGGAGGTAATCAAAACATTGTGGAAGGAAAATGATTGAATAACCTAAACTGTCTCTAAAAGGGGAAAAAAGGAACGTAAAGTTTAATCCTCAAACCCTTTAGTAAGGTGCATTTGATTGCTAAAAATCATTTTAATCAGGATCATTCAAAAATAAAGGTTCTGCCAAAGAGGCAAAAAGACCTGATATTTAGACACCTGTTCTACTGTTTCAGATCCCATTTCATATATTAATTGTTATTAGTCACTTCCATGAAGTGTTCTGAGGTGTTGGAATGAGTTTTCCTGAGATACTCCAGATGTCTGGAAAGAAAGTCATGAAGTTTTTTATTGCAGGATGAGTCATGGAAATTCAAATATGAAACAAATCTTGAAGGGCCTTTGCTTTGTTGTTATTAAATTAAGTACAAATGACCAATGACTACATCAATGTTTGGGCTTTCACCTGTACATATTTTTGTATGTTTGAGATGTTAGAGGGAGTGAATATATTATTTTTATCAATTATTTTGTTTTATGCCAGGCAGAAAAACACGGGTGGCTCCTCAAACTTATATTTAAATAGTGTGTGCATTCCATGTAAACGTTTTTCTCATTTTGTAACTGTAGCAATATTAATTTTAAAGGGTTTCCTTTTTTTACATCATAAATAGAGTGTTTCACAAGAAGAAATATGTCCTTAGGCTGACATAACCCCTATAGAGTTGTGGAGCTAACATCCTTTTCCAGTTACTCTTCAAATAATTGATAAGTCACGATGTGTATGCATGTTTGATATCAAAATTATTTCCTTTTGCACCAGATTAACATAATTGGATTGCTGTATAAACATAAACTATATTTAAAATATTATAGCAAGCCAAATCCTAAGAGGCTGTATACAAGCTGTTTTAAACAGATTATTTTTAAAGTTATGTGCTTAACGAGATAGTCAGTATACCTCTCCAGACTATTTAGCAATGTATGTCTGCACCTTAATTAAGCTAGCTACTCTAGCTGCAGCAGTATGGCTATTAGCTCATTCATTTACCAAACAGTAACCATAAACAGCATTTTCATCTCAAAAATATAATAAGCAGCAGTGAGGAAAACAGAGTATGCAATTTAAATTTAAAAAAGAGTAGTCCCTGTTGTTCAAACAGCAACTAGAACTCTCTAGAACATCTTGGCTTGCAGATGGCTATACCAGTAAATTAATTTTCTATTTACATAGCTGGATAGATTGTACGCCAAACCTAGCTTAAAGCAATTGTAGCTCTCTGACCTCTATTTAGTCTTCTGATCCAAAACCCACTTCCCTTTACCTTTGTAAGTTCATAGACCAAACCAAAACAAATCACATCTTATGTGTTTTATGCTTACATTTTTTTAAACCCTAGAAACAGACTCATGGAAATTTCCTACTGACCCCTGGTTATAATAGCACTCAGTCTTTATAGTGGGGTGACTTAGGAGCCAGTTTGCATCTTGACTAGCTCATCAGCAAATAATAAATAAACCAACTCGCCTCACTGCTGGTCTGTGTAGCTTCACTGGCCATGTTAGTTTATGTTGTCAAACGACAACTCTGAGGCATGCTTTTTTTTCCTTTAGATTTGAATAGACAACCCTTTAGCTCCAGAAATGTTACCCTTTCATCTTAAAAAATGATGATACTTTTTTTTTGTGTGTGTTGGCATCTTCTATCCCAAGCATTAGAAGATTAGAAAAGTTCATATTATTAAAGGGATTATTTTACACAGTGCCAATCTTTTTATCAATCTTTCGTCAGCTTCTTAGTAGCTCTTTGTATTCTTTGTCTCTATCACTGTGTTTATTCCTATTATTTCAGTAATGTTTCCTGTAGAGTCCAAGGGAGTCTACCAATACGGTGTTACCAGTGCTAAATAACTTCTTTTACATTTTCATATATGAATACTTTTATAATCAAAAATCAATAGATAGCCATATTTTCTGTAAGATACATACTCTACTAGTCCACTGGAAAGAAAAGGAAGTGCAAGAAGGGGCTTGGCTAAATGATGAACTCTTCAGTATCCCCAAACAAAGGAAATAAGTAGCACAGTAGAATTTGTAACTAAGAGTGGGCTTGGAAAGTATCCCCTTGTCTATGTAGAATCAGAAATGTGGTAGGACAAAATGAGATCTTCTCAGCTGGCAAGCAGTAAGAGTGCAAGTAGTTTTGACAAATACCATTGATAACAGAGAGGATGAGAAAAGAGTTGGTTGAATCCATATTGAAAAGAAAGTTATTGGCAGACAGTGACAAGAAAGGAAAGGTATTGAATGCTCTTTTTGATCAGAGTTTACTCAAAAGGTCAACTATAAACAGATGATTGTCACCATTGATAAGTGTGACACAATCTTAAATAAAGTCAGGTCATCTCAGAAACCAGAGAGGGTATTAGATATACATTAGTGAGAAGCATTTTAGATATACGCATTCCAAATATGTCCTCATTACATTACTTAACACCTGTAAGAGATTGAGCTTCTGTTCTAAATGCATTTGCTAAGCACAGGAAGTTTCTAGATGAAATAAATAGCAGTAAAGTAGAAGTTATAAATTTTTTGTAGCTCAGAACAACCAGTGCATATGGTTTCAGGGTACTTTATACTACTGTCTTCATAGAACTTTATTTCATTACTGTTTTTTTTCAGCTGTGACCAGATTGAAACTAAATCTTTTGCAAATTGTAATGTCTATGTTAGCATCCACCTAATTACTGCTAAGAACAGCTAGTACTCATAGTGAAAGAGTCATCCTATATTTGATGGAATTGCTGCCTTCATTCATCTTCGGGATTTTCTTCTCCTTGGGCTTTGAGCTTATGCTCTCACAGCAGTCTATGGTCTATGAATAGGCATGATATTATTCAGCTATTTAGTTGCTTTGTTCAGTTCTAATTTCTTATAATAACACATCATTTTTATATCTGTTATTATTTTAAGTGTTTTTAAAATAATGTCAAGTTTATGCAGTTAATTCTCTCATTATGGCAATATATAATAATGTATCCCCATACAATTTTACTTATTACGCAGCGTCTGTTTTTGTTACAGCTTGACATATGCACTTCACTTGTAAATTATAGCTTTTGTGTTCTTCTACTTATGCCATTGTCTTCATCCTTATGCCTTTGTTGAATATTTTTTTTCCTGATTTTCCTTTCAACTATAGTGCCGGAGTAATTTTCTCAGCAAGCATGTGCATGCTTTTTTCTTTCAGGAAAGATAACGTCCATAATAGATAACTAGAACTTCACTAAAGTAATGAGAGAAGACATTGTGGAAAAAAAAAGGAATATTTTTTTAATTGACTGCAGTAATTTAAGTGTCATAAGGATGATTCTTCCTTCCTGTTTTTAATGTTGAAACCTAGAGAAATTTACACATGTTGCTATCTTGAAAATGTGGGGTGCTGTTCTTTGTATTTATTAGCTTATGACGTTACAGAATCTTAGAACACCAGATTGGAAGGGGACATTGAGGATCATCTGATCCAGTCTTTCTTGGCAAAGACACAGTCTAGACAAGATGCCCAGAACCACATTCAGATGAATCTTAAAAATATCCAAAGTTGGGGAATCCACCCCTTCCCTGGGGAGGTTATTCCAATAACTGATTTATCTCATTGTCAAAAGTTTTCCTCTTATGTTTAATCAGAACCTCCACAGGAGTCTCTTGTACTCATTACCCCTGTCTTTTCCCTGTGACTCCTTGTAAAAAGGGAGTCTCCATCTTCTTTGTAGCCTTCTTTTAAATACTGGAACATGTAATAAGGTCTACCCTAACCCTTCTTTTTTCAAGGCTGAACAATTCCAGTTCTTTTAGTCTTTCCTTATATGGCAGGCTTCACAGTCCTTTAATTGTCTTTGTGGCCCTTCTGTGAACCCTTTCTAAATCATGTTTGAACTACAAGAAATACTGATAGAGCAAAAATCTATACTTTTGACTAAACAATCTCCTTTACTGCTGAAATGCAATTAGACATGGAGTTGCTGTTCTGAAACCTGTCCAAAATGCACACTAAAGAAAAAGTCATCTATAAATTTGCTTGTAACATCCTCAGTGCCTGTCTTAGCCATTCTTAATGCTAATAAATTGGCAGTTTATGAGAGGTTGGAGAAAATCCCGTTGATCTTAACTATTATACCTCCTCCTATTTAACTATTACAAGATCATATCTAAAGCAAGAAAAATATGCCATCTATTACTAGTGTCAGTTTAACAATATTGTTAATATTCAATGGTCCTTTAACACACTTCTCAAAGAAGAAGAAGGAAAAAAATGTCTGAGCTTGAAAATTAATTACTTTTTGCAAAAAATTTTACCCTACTCTTTTTTCTCCCTTGATGTCTTCTACCCCTTGGCCTGCCTTTCGTCCATGGTCCCACTGATATACAGCTCTTTACACTTCTATTTAACCATATTGATCAGTATTTGAGCATTCCTTTTCAGAAATACCAGAAGGTACTTGAGAAAACCCATATTTACAGAGATTTTTGCATACTATTTTATAATGAATTCTTAGTTGTGAGGTAAAAATGGAGATCAACAGAGAGAACTGTATTCCTTAGAAGTGAATGAAATTCAAGTTTTTTTTAAACTAATGGCTCAGCAGCTTGTTAAGAGAAAGAAGGTTAAGGAGAGTCCAATCTTTCCTATTTATGGCAATGTGGGGCTTTATTACAAAAGAGTTTCTCATTAAAAGTCAGCTCAGGGTACAACTGAATACAGTGCTAGAGTGAGTCCGTGATTAATCTGAATACAGAGTAGAGTGAGGCCTGTTCTGTGTAAGGAGGAGGGGAAGGGTATATTTTATAAAATATGAGGACATGACTTTTAAATATACAAGCACTACAAAGTAATTTTGTAGTGTTTCAAGTGAAATTTAAAATGATCAGTTATACAGATGAATTGGGAGCTTCCAGCAAATACAGGTACTGAAAAACTCAGGGGTTTATACCTATCTTATAGTGACATGAAATTTCTTTTTCTTTTGTGATATAAAATTTCACAATTGTGTTAATACCAAGTTTATTATCATGTAAACCTAATTCTCAACAGCTATTTCATATTATGTCAAACAAATTATCTAAGTAATGTAATAATGAGAGAATTTTTAGCTTGCAAGCAGTTTATCTGGTGCTGTCAGCCAAATTGTCTCGTAAATATTGCTGTTATTCCTGAGAGCTTCAAGAGAATAGAATTGTGTAGTTCTTTTAGAAGGAAGTGAAATGTGACACAATACAACAGACAAGGTGTTCCTATAATTTTATTTTTAATCCACTCAAACTGAAGTAAATTAATGGGTTGATTATGTAGAGGGGAAAGATGTAATACCTGTAAAGACTACAGAAAGCCACTTTAGCTTTGTTGCCTGAGGTAAAGGTATTTGTCAATGCCATTGGCAACTAGCCAATTTAATGAATTTTGCCCGCAGGAATTCATTTAGAGTGGTGTGCTGTGGTGTAAGTATTAAATGCATTTCAAAAATCACTGGCTACATTTCTATTAGGTTCTGTCAAGAGGGTTAATTGTCTCGTGTTATATATAATTGTATATTATGTGACTGTATAAAATTCCTTGTTTCTTCTGTTATTTCACTACTCCTTTTGTCATATGAAATGCTGGAGTGTGAACTACAGATGTTATTACTTGTACCAAAGTGAGGATTTCTGAACCAATGCAAACTTGGCAAACTGTGAACTCTTCATGGGCGAGGTCAGTAGACTGCCTATAAACTGAGGGCAGAGGAACAAATCAGGTTTAGTTCTAGTCTTCAACAAACTGCTTTATTCTATTTCAGTCTAGTCAGAATGAAAAGACCAGGTTGGAAAGAGGGACCTAAAAGGCAAGGAGCCATTTGACTCAGTAAAGAAGCGGCTCAAAAGCTGTGGATAGGACTCTTATGGGGAAGGAATACAAGGAGAGTAATGAGCTTGAGCAAACCTACCACATACAGAGCAAACCTATGATGAAAATGTAAGTTGTGTTGTGAGGTATTTTTCTTCCAACACTTGCTAACAGTTCAAGCGGAAACTTTATATGGGAACCAAAACTATAGATGTCTAAATCCAAATCTTAAACTAAATTTGTGGGAGTTGTGGTTTGCAGTTCCCTTCCCAAAGAAGGCTGAGGGCGGAAGATGCCTCAGCTGTAACATATATGCTGGTGAAATCTCTTAAGAAGTAGGTAGAGAAATTACATGAGAAAGCTGTCAGAACGAGTGAAATCTGGAATGGGGGTGTGGAGAGAGTGATTGGTAACAAGCCAGGAAGATCTACAATAGCACTTGCTGCAAATGAGGAAAACCTAGCTAACAAGATATTTCAACTCACAGGTCTTCTTCACAGGGAAATGATCCCTTCTCAGGCAGTGATGCATGACAATGCTGCCCACAGGAGCTGAAGTTTCAAGACTAATGACAGAGTGGATTGAAAATAAAATTAAAGCCTGGTAGGCTGGAAAAACTGTGAGATTAAGGATCATTCTTCCCATGAGGAGGAGATGTATTAGTTGGTCATGAGTGTCTCACTCCTGTGTGTGACGAAAACTTTGATCTAGTGTCTGGACTTAATATTGTGGGGAGTCTTCTGTCTCCCAGGAGCTTAAATCTGCTGGATATTGCCAAAGCCATCTAGTTAAATGACAATTAGCTGGGACTGCTCATTCATGCAGGCATGACTGATTTCAGTGTCACTCTAAGCAGATAAAAAGTGGCTGTGAGACTCTTGAAGGAAAGCTGAGGGAGTCAGAGCTTGTAATGGGCTAGTCAGTCCTCCTGGTCATTCAGGAAAAATGTGTGTCCTACAGTGCTCATATGGAGAAGTAGCATCACCAAAGTAGGCTCTGGCTTCTTTGACAATAGCATGAACTTGCAGGGTGAAATGGAACTGCCTTAGCCTGAAGAAAAGAATAATGTTTCAACTTAAGAAAAACTACACAGAGGGCAAGCAGTTTCTTATTTGGTTTTGTGATGGATTACATGAGAAGCAATGGGATTAAACGGCAACTGGAAAGAGTCTGGTCCAATATAAGGAAAACTTCCAATGCTAAGTAGAGCTGTATTTGCTAATAAATTGACTTATGAGGCATTAAGAGACTCGTCATGGCAGGACTGTACAAATGGGTTCGAGAAACAGCTTTAATCTATTGAGTTGCTTTTCAGCCATATGTTTCTGTTCTTTTGTATTATCATAGAATGAACAAATTCATATCAGTGCTTGCAGCTTGTATTCAGAAATACTAGGATAAGACAAACTATGGCTACCATTAAATAAAGTTTTTCCCCTGTTCCTTTGTCATTCTGTGAAAAATTCTGAAAGTAAATATTGTTACTAGATATATTGTCTAAATGTTATGTTGTAATGAAATTGTAAGTGAAAAGTGAAATTGAAGTTGGACTTATCTATATTATTTAATTGCCTTGAAAAATTGAGAGGTAATGAAATCTGGTATTTTAAACCAGGAGAGACATACAAATCAATTTTTAACAGTATAATAGTCTGGTTTCTGCTGGAAAAATGACATGGCTTCCTTACTCTGCAGTAATAAGTAGCACCAGCTTTTTTACTCTTAGTGTGATTGATACTGCAGTAATCATACTCCAGTGAGCAACTACTATTACAATATAAGCCACAATTATCCAGTTGCATTTCATTATCTGAAGCAATGATCGCTTCTGGTCTCCTTCTGGGTCAGGTTTTTTTTCATATCAGTTCTTATTGTTCACAGTCCTAATACATCTTCAGTACAGAGACATATGTTTCTTACTTTCAGATGGGACCATAATAGCTTCTTCAGGCACCTGATTTAATTTGTTTTCAGTGTCTCTAATAATATGCATGTTGCTGTTGGTATTTTATTTATGGAGATTCACTGTTATAAAACTGTGTTTGTAACACATTTATCTTCTTTAAAGAGGCACAATAGCAATATTGTCATTAAGGTAACATCCAGTTTTAGGAATGGCTGTTAAATATTGCAGCATTAAGTGAAGCCATTCATCTGTTAAATTAAAAAAATCTACAACAGTTTTAAATTTTTTTTTTTAATTTGAGTAAAATTAATCACATTCCTATCATTGGAACATCATAGATGTTTGAAGAGTAGGTTTTGGGCTTTTGTCCTTAGGCTCCCACTATATTTTCATGTAATAGGCATAAATCTGGTATTTCTTTCTGATACCCATCCATTTACTGCTGTGCTTGTAGTGTTCAGTGTATCACTGAATCCCTTTGAGTGAGAAAGGTTTGATAGTATGCAGCTTTTTGATCGCATTGCAGATGGCCATTTGTGCTTTGATGGTGCTTTTACATGTCCTAAATTAATAATAACAACTCTCAATACACAAGTATTTTGTTTCAAAAGTTCAACACCTCTCTTAGGAATGATTTGTATACATCTACTTCTGGTTTTGGGGGTGCATGCCTGAGTTTTACTAGCCATGTTTTGTTGTCCCAAAAATATTCATCAAATACCAGGATCTGTTGGAACTCACCAAAACATGGAAGCCCTCTGCATGTTTTGTGCAGCTGGCTAATACAAAGGCAGTCAGTAGAGTTTAAAAGGAAGCTTGTGGATTTCTGCTTTCCACATGAGACCTCAAGACTATTTCAGGCCTCTCCTCCTTCTATGTAGGATTAAAATGAAACATTTTAGTTTCCATGCAGATGAAGATGATCCATGAGCACTGTTATACTGTACCAGAATAAAGATTCATCTAGTCCTGTGTCTGGAGATAACAAAAGAATAATTATATTTCCCTTTGTCTTTCCAGCCATCTGCTACTTTAGGACATCTTCAGACAGCTGATTAGGGACTTCCTGAATTATGTCTACTGTGTCCTCATTGCCTATAAACTTCACAAATATTTGATCTCTTTTTGTAATTTTTTGGATCCCAGGAGAGATTTTATAACATGGATTATATAAACTGAAACATACCATCTTGGTTCTCACTTTTGTTCTCATCTAGGAACCATAGTGAGGATGACTCAGCCTGCAGGTATCTATAGGAACAGACTCGAAAGCAGAGGTCATGCTTGTGCTTATGCATTATTCAGTGTTGAATCAAGCCTCTCCTCTATGTAACTGTTGGTATATTCTGGAGTTTTTCCCTTTCTTCCTTCAAGGAAGTTGATGCTGAGTTCCTTCAGTCTGAGTGTATTTGCAATCCAGTGTGTCTAGTCTTGAGAAAAATCCAACTAGGACATGAAAATGCTAGAAATTATGGAAGTAATCCCAGTCTTTTATCCTTTGAACCATTCAGCTGGTAAAATGTGATCAGCACACAACAGAGAATGATGCCATCACTGGTAGGTCAAGAAGCAGATGTGAATGTTGCATTAAATACTTCTATGCTCCCATATTTTCCAGAACATATTGACTGATCATTTTGCATAACTTATCTTATATGGATTTTTAGTGTGAACTCTAAAATCTACTGCAGCTTGTAAAACCAGCATCAAGAACTGCGATATTCAGTCTATAGGCAATTATACATATATTTGAATGCATTCACCAATATATTACGTATTTTTTGTGGGCTATTGTGTGCTTCTTTCAAATCTTCTCTGATTCTTTCAATGTACATCTACTTTTGGATAACAAAGTTTCACAATCTTACCACAACTTACCTATCCCATTGAGCAAACAAAAGCCTAGCAAGGACAGAAAGTAAGACTAGCCAACTACTAACGTCAGGTGTTATGTGCTGTGCTCTTTCTTACTCATTCATTGACATAAGATTATCACAGGATGGACTCATGTTTTCTTCCAAATTGTAAAGATCTTGCTTCCTGTTTGGAATCACTTAACATCCCAATGACACAAACGATATTGTTGCTTGTCTTCATCTCAATGCACGAGATGAAGAACTATCTAATGAATTTACATTTTTCTCAAGCTATTATATTTTAATTACTTGTTAATGAATGTAAATCAGCAGTTGTGTGATGCAAACAATTTATGGAGAAGGTTACAGAGTCCAAATTGTTTGGGGAAATCCATATATATGGCTAGCATAAATTAAAATAATAAAGGGTTCCTTTTTAATTGGAAAATTACTGTGACCTGCAAAGTTACGTGATATCTACAGACTGCAAGAAAATGAGAGATCAAATCATATGTGAAAGTGTGGGACAATCTTATTTACTACCTAAGCCAGCAAAATACTGAGCAGGAACTGGTGTCCACTTGTTTCATATGTTGCTCTTCTGTCTTTGCTGTTCCCCTAGGTACTCCAAGGGAATGGTCTCTGTCAGGATCTCTGTCCTAACAACTAACACCTACTATGTTATTGTTTCTTGCAGAGGACCAGATGTGACACCCGAGTCTTGCACTGGATATTAATCATCTTTCCTATTATGCCTTTAGAACTTTGAGTCTAATTTACAGTACAGTTTGTCATGAAATAGGATTGAAACAAGTGTGGTACACATAGAGTTTTCAAGCATCGGATTGCTTCTATTTAAATTTTTAAGGACTGGAGAAACCTGGAATCTCGTGATCTTACTACTCTTAAGAGTCATTAGTGCTCATTGAAAGATATGTTTCCTCACCATCTCATGAGGGTCCAGTGATTAAATTGGAACAGCAAATTTCATTAATATAAATAGGTAAGAAAGGTCAAACAAACCCCTAATAAATAGTAGTTTTCAAATTACACTTTAAAATCCTCATATGGAAACTGAAAATAGTTATTAATATGCTATTTGCTCAAAGAAGGTCTGAAATAGTATCTCTCAAAGGAGTGAACAATTCAGTTCAGCTTTAACTGAATGTGAAAGTTTAAAGCTCAGCTTTCATGAGCTTAATCAGCTCTATTTCAGCAGATAGCAACAATAATAGGCTACAATTCATGCAAAAAGATAATAGTATGGAATAGTATTCTTCTACATTGTTGCTTCTCTGGCATGAAGACTTTTAAGTAATAAAATTTTAAAAGACCCAAACATTTGCAATCATTTGCACACCTGAAGCCAAAGTCTGCTCATTTGTGTACCTGCTGAGAAGTGCTCTGTTCCGTGTTCTTTTCTGTTTCCTCTGCAGAGCAGGCACAGACATCGCTGTGAAAACATTGATCTGTAGTTGCAACTTCTAGTGCACAAAAATGACTGAATTTGGCTATGGGGCCTTTTTCATTATGTTCCACTTCATATCATCTCCCTGCTGTGTATTCTTCATGTCTATGATGTCCAAACATACTTTTGGAACAAATCTAGTCAAATGTATTTGTACCATTAACAATCAGTTATGCTTTGAACCAATCTTCCTTGATAGCTTGCACAAAACTATATTCTTCCCATCCCTGAAAGTGTTCAAAGCCAGAGCTCTGGATGGAGCTCTGAACAACCTGATCTAGTGAAAGGTGTCCCTGACCATGGTAAAGAGGTTGGAACTAGATTATCTTTAATGTTCCTTCCAATCTAAACTATTCTATGATTCTGTGATCTCATTATTGATGTCATATCATCACCACTTGCCTATTTGCTTCTCAGATGCAAGATACTGCAGGGACCTTCTTTTTGACTCCTTCTTCCTCCTTCCACCTTGAACTGATCATCAGATCCCAAATTACTTTTTCTGTGGTGTTCATAGATTTTTTTTTTCCTGATTTGCATTCACGGAAATTGAACCAGAATAGAGTATCATCCCTAAGTAGCTGGTTTTTGTGCTTGAAGTGGAAGCAGGTAGCTCTTGCTAGCTTCAAATCAGCTTACATTGTCTTTGCCTTCAGAAAAGAGTTTGTTTTCTAGCTTCTTCTTGGGTCTCCTTTTGTGCCATTTCTGATTTTTAATTGCTCTGTATAAACAGAGCAATTTCTAAAAAATATTCTAAGAATGCCTCTTTTTTCTTTTTACTGTAGTATTTGCTGGTGTATTTTATTTAAAAATATTACATTCATATATATTTGCAGTGCATTGTACTGGTGTCCTCTGATGAAAACAAATTTTATTTAATTGCATCAGTTACATGGTGTTGTGTGGTGTGATTGTGCTTAATAACTCACTGTATTACGATGAGTTCAGTAAAGTTATGGAAGACTGAAGCAACATTTCTCTTTCAGATAACCTGTAAAGCAACAAGATTTCTTTTTTCTCTCTTTTCATGTATGGAAAATGTTTACTTTTAGGTTTTAATTACCAAATATTATAGATCTGGAAATTAAATTTTACTCAATGTACATTGCAACATGCTGTGAAGAACATGTATGTGCTGCCTAATTGTGGAACTTTTTTTTTTTCCTGTAATATTTATTTATTTCAATATTTATGCATGTGAATGATAAACATTCAGTTGTTCCTAAAACTAATCATACTTAACAATTTTTATTTCCAGATAGACTTGAACAACTATAATGCAATTTTCAAACTGTAAAAGTATTTAAAATAATGCATTTCAAGAAATCACTGTATTACCTGAAGGATAAACATAGTTGTTTTAGTTAATCAAAATAACAGCAGTTATAACAACCATGTAATGTAGGTTCTTAGATCGTACTTTACAAAAATGAGCTGGAAATTTTTGAATGAGAAAATGATGTTTCAAGTATGTATTTACATTTCATGGGAACATTCAAAGTACCCAAAGCACCTAATGCACTTTGTTAAAAAAAAATTCAATCTCTGTGTTTGAAGCAAACAAAAACAGTCCTAAATTATTTAATATGTAACTGTGACTTGCCACTAAATAGATATTTTCAGTATTTTGTTTAGAAAATAAAATCTCTTTTTCTTAATATTGTTCTTTCGTAAGTTTAAATTTTCAGGCTATTTGCTGTAGTCTTTGCTTACATTAGATAAAAATACATGGTTTTGACAAGGACTTCAATAGTTTCTACTAACACAAACAGGGATTTATCATGCTGGAGTAATTAATGTTTGATTTAGGAATAAATACCAGAAATCTTCGAATATTTTTCTCTGTCAAAAAATGTGGGGTTTATCTGCTTTTCTTTTCAAAAAATCGTATTAAATAGTTGGTAACTTATATGGATTAATTTTATACTATTTCTTTGTCCATTGAATCTCCTAGCTCCTCTAATGCTTCTTACGTAGCATTGAAGAAAGGAGGAAGCTGAGGCAAATGCACATGCAAGAAGGAAGGATAGAAAGGCTCTTCTGACACTTTTGATGCAGGATACCTTTGAAAACCTACTGAAATTACTTGCAGCATGTTCTTGGTAGTGGGAATTATCCTTTGATAGCAAAACTGTGGGATGTCAGTGACAGACTTGCTCAGTATTTGCATGAGGAATGCAAAGAGCCTGGTTTTGAAGTCTGCAAAACTGCCACTCACTTTTCTGCATACAGTTGTTTAGGGACAACATTGTAAACACTGGAGGAAGTTCAGTGGTGATTCTTCTTTTCTTCTAAAAAGATGTTGCAGGTTGCTTTAATGTTATACTGTGGTTCCCACGTTGTTCGGATACATTCTATATAGATACCTAGTTGACAACACCTTTAACTTAAATATGTGTTTATTCTAGGTATTAAGTATCTGTCATGAATGCACATTTTAGATTTACTAGGTTGTCAAAAGCTTTCAGAGCTTATGCTTAAAAAACATTTTTGTTCTAGTAATGGTAGGAATGGGTATGTTCTACACATAATTCTTTTTTTATTGGACACTTCTGTGTCAGAAAGCTGGCAATGTTTGTTTAGATTGTGTCCATGAACTGCAGGGCTAAACACAAATTCCTCATGAATCAGGTGTCTCAGACTTGTTTTCTCCTTACTTTTCACCTAGGAATATTGTTGAATATTTAAAAAAAAATTACTTGAACAATTATCAGAACTGATTTTGTATACTTGGTTTTGTGCCTAGGATAAAAGGGTGGAGTAAGGGATGCTTCCAAATCTGTTCCAGACCATATTTTCTTAAGGAAAGGAACTTGCTTAAAGTTTGATGACTTTGGTGGTTGGCAGTTAGTTGCTCTGATGTAATTTTATGTAGAGTTAAATATTCTAGTTTATTTTATATCTTCTCATTAAAAAAAAAAATTAAAAAAATTAAAAAAAAAAGAAATAGTGTTTTAGAATTTAGAAATCATTTTGCATGCATTCACTTCTCCTGTATTCTGAACAGCAGAATGAACCGCAAAGTGACCACAGAAATATCCCATTATTCAAATGAGCTTGTCAAAGGTTTCAGTCCCTTTACTGCACGAAATTTTATTGTCTGTTTTGGAAGCGTAATTTGGAAGGGAGAGTCTGATATATGTGTCTAAAATCCAGTTGGTTTTTTTGGTTTTGTTTTTTCTTCTAGTGACTGAGTATTAATCTATTTCTTTATTCATTTTTATAGATTAAAAAAATCAACAGGAATTTTCCCGTAAACCAGCAGGTAAGGAAAAGAACATTTGGATTTTTCTGATCTATAATTCTAATTCTCATTTGAACTATCTTTAATTGTGTGGTAGCTGTTTATTATTCTAACTGAAGAATTTTCAGTAGATTTTCCTTAGAGACTACTTTGGTGTTTTTACTTTCTCAACTCAAAGAGAATTGGACTGATTCATCAAAGTAAGAACACACCTGATTTTTTTTCAAATTAACCTATTTGATGCAGGTATATATGCTTTTCTTCAGATTGTGTCTTACCAATTTTACTATAAAAGGGGAATGTTATCATTATCCTTTACAGAATTAACTGGAATACATCAATGTTCCAAAATTCTAAAAATGTATGGTCTTTTGGTGGTTTTGGGGTTTTTTTTTTTGCCTATTGACAAATGAAGGCATAAAAAATTAATATTTGCACAATATTATGGAACAGGCCAGTAGAAGAATTTTGAATAAAAAGAATCTGATGATCTCCAAGTTCATCCATTGGCAGTCTCACATTACTGGAAGAAACTGGAGTGTCTTTCAAAAAGAAAGTAGGATTCCTTGAATAGGGATGCTTTCTTGTAAAATGTATCATGAGCACAATTGCTGCTATTCTTGACAGCTCTGCATCAGGTGATAGGGTACAGAAGGGATAGATCTTTTCTTCTCGAAAAATCTGTTCTTCCCACAATTTTTTTAAAAAGACACAAACCTACAGGCAGTATCTAGTTGCTAGAGACCCTAGTAAGAATGGACAGCAGCCACACCTCCTCAAAAGGATCAGGATATCTTTTAGAAAACTATGTAAACAAAGTATGAATAAAAATTATCAGGGTAGAGCTCAGTACCCTGTAAAGTTAATTAAGTATGTATGTGTTGTGTCTATGGGAACTATTATAGTATGACGATTTCCTCTTAAGAAACGTGATAAGGGGAAACAGGAACCTGATTCATAAAAGGAAAAAACTATTTCCTTGTAGAAGGAGAGGAATATATATAGGACTGAGCTGTAAACTTGCCTTCAAGAGGACAGATTTGAGGAAGAAAAGTGCTTTTATCTGCCTTACACCAAATCTTCAGTTAGTCAACATATTTCTCAGTTCCCTTTCTCTAGTCCAACTTTATATATATGGAATTGTGCTGAGTGTAACTCACAAAGGAGGAAGATACTTCTATTTTGTTTTCTGTTTTCTTCATGAGAAGATCCACAAATTTAACAAATTAATGACAATGACAATAATATAATACTGCTAATATTAACAATAAGAACTATACGGGTAAGTATAAATGAATCTGCAAAAAATGGTATTAACACTTGTATTTGGGTATTTTCATAATAGTTTATATAACATCAGATGCAGACAGTGCAAAGATATGCTCCTATCACAAAAGAAGGAAGACGATACTGCCTAGTGAACAAAAAGCAGTTAACTAGCTCCATTTTCACTGTTATGATTTACCCTGGACTTGTCTCTTTGCTTTTATTACTGTAAAAAATAAAGACAACAAAAATATAAACAACAGTTATAATGTCTCACCAGTCTAACATATAATTCAGGGATCTCTGCTGTTTTGGAACTCTTGGCATATGGGGTAAACAAGGTATTTTATTCATCATTAGAATTCCAGTGGAAAGCAAAAATATCTTGGCCTGCATAGCTTTTTGGGCATGCTATCTGTTAGGACAGCCTGCAATTCTAGTGCATTCGTCTCTCATCAGCACCAATCATTATATTCCAAAGGAATTACTATGGAGCACTTCAAGAAACTCAGTCAAAAGGTCAGTCTGGAAAGAGAGGGTGATTTGATGGGCAGCGAGCCTGGTAAGGTCTCGCTGCCTGTCAAATACTGGGAAGAAAAAGGTTTACTGATCTGTGGATGTCTGAAATTTTAGGGAGCATTAAATTCAAAACTAAATTCTCTTTTGGGCTTACCTTATGTAAAGAGGGTTGCAGCTTATTATCATAGAAGAAGCTAGGAAATATCACCTAATTTAAGTTAAATAGTTTGATATTTTTAGTAGAGTCAGAAAAGACCACACAGATGTAAGGTTAATTTCTGTCTTTATGTGCAGCAAATATTAACATGGTTTGCAGGGAAGGAACAGGAGTTTTTACTTGTTGTATCAACACATCATTTATCTAAAAATTAAATTTCCACCTTGAATACTCTTGTCATCTTGACTTTTTTAAAATAAAATACGTTTTTGTCTAAGATGTTGAACAGCTAGTTTTAACTTCTTTCTGCAAGCACATCATGAACTTGAAAGCTGTCTTCATCTTATTACACTTTTTTAAAAAAGTGTGCATATTTAATTTCATTTAACAAATACCCTTTTTTTTTAATGAGTACTAGCAGGTTAATTGAAGGTTATTTTCACTTAGAATTTTTATACATATATATGTGGATTTTAATTAGTTAGGTAAAGAGGGAAGGCGGTTGTCAAACTAGAGTCAAGGAACCAACCCTTAGGATTCCCTCATGAAAATATTCTTGATATGGAGAAGACAATAGGGGCACAGAGAGAGCCATTAGCAGCACAATAAGGAAACAAATGTACCTGCATAAGTGTGGAAGATTCTGTAACTCCAATTGTGTTATCCAAACATCTCAATGTTGCAGTGTTAAAAAGATAAAAGAAAAAGTAATTAGAAAAGACTTCTTGACTGCACATAATGTGGCAGCTTTCCTTTAATGCAGTAATTGTGAAAGTAGGTTTGCCTGGAAAATCATTAGAAAGATAAGATACGTTAATTAAAATTAAAAGGTCAAAGATGATGGGTATTGATAAGAAGGTGGTAATTATTTGGACAGCAAGAAGCAATAAGAAGTTCTCAGAATGGTGGTAGTACATTTAATACTGGTGGAATGATGATGCAAAAAATGCTGAAAGAGGACCACACAGACAAAAAAATGTTTCTGAAGAAGATTATGGGACAAGAGGAAAATAAAGTTCCCCATCTCTGAGTTGACAGTGATGAAAAGAACACTTGAAATGGTAAAAAATAGAAAATTGGTTGTGTTTCCTATATTGGTACTGTATGCGTGGGCTGTAAATAGTAACATTTAAGAGTATAATAGCAAGTAGTTGAGAAAAAAAAATTAAATAATTTTGTACTCAAAATATACTGCATATTTTAAATATGCACTAAAAAAGACCATGATGTCATAGACAAAATTTCCATAAATTCAGAGAAAAAATTTTATAGACCTCATAGCAGAGAGGCACAAAGAATGGAATATTTCAAGGCTTCAGCCAGAGGCTTCTCTATTTGATCAGCCAAGATGGGAGTGGAAACATGGGCATGTTTCCTTTTCTTGGAACTCCTCACCACTCTTCAGCTGTTACACTGATTACAGCAAATGTCAGCTCCTGTGAGAGCCATAATTAGGCAGGTGAGTTCTGAAAGGTGGCATTGGCTCCCTGTTAACACTTTCCAAATGACAGGAAAAAGCACCCTGTGTCAGTTAACTGTGGTGGTGTAATGAGGACAAGCACTGCCCATTCCTTTTCAATTCCCAATCTTTTCATTTTTCACCATGAATTTGCAAATGTGCTGACTTCAGCTAAAAATCGGCTTTATAACATCTAGAGAAATTAGCATTAGATAGGCCTTCTTATAAAGCCTTCTGATCCTTTTCAGGGTGAGAAACCAAATGTAGCCTCCAGCTACTAGAGATTTTCCTATGCATTATAACTCTAATTTGCTATTTGGGATTCATTGGGATTTGGCTTTTACTGATTGCCGTGCCAGGAGGATGAATTGGCTGCATCTGGCTTAGGTACACAGTGGAATTCAAGGTTTAGATCTAAATCCTAGTCTGGCCTGCAGTTCACCTCTTCCTGTCCCTATGTGAACAAGTAAGTAAAATGTTCATAAATTGCAGTTGGGAAAGCCATAACTTTCTGACTCCCATTTTAACTTATTTCACTCAACAAGCCAGTGGTACAAAGCAGATACAAGAAATACCTGGCAAATTTGGGGAGTTGATTTTTCACTTCATTGATTATGGCTATGTTCACATACGTGTTCACAAATGTAATAAATAGACATTTGCTTCTCTACTACATGGGCAGCTGTTAAATCTCAAGGTTTCACATGAAACAGATAAAAATATCATGACAGAGGAGTGTATTTAAAACTTTTTTTTTCCCTATGTTGTGTGTCTCATCTCTATTAAGATGAATTCAAAGGCTATAACCCTCCATCTTTCATATACTGAATTCACAAAAAAAAGTAATGGGGAAGAATGCTATAATCCTTTTAGTCAAACATTATTTCTCTTCTTTCCACAGGCAGCATGAGAATTTTTGAAATATTTGTATCAACAAATAAGAAATTTTCATTAAATAGCTTTAGATTTTAAGGATAATGTGTCTCTAGAATTTTCCTGCTTTTATGGGAAAAGAATTGGTAGCTAGTCTATTCAAAGTTGACAGTTTATAATGAGAATCACGTGAGAATGAGAGTGTTTAACTGTGTTTAACTCAGGTTTAAAGCAAGATCATGGCATAACAAACTGATGCCATGCTAAGGTCAGAAACTGGGGTATCATTGTGCATGTCAGATTCTGCAGTCACGAACCCCGTTGGCTTTGCAGACATTTTACATTCTTGATGGCCAGGAATGGGGTGATAGGATACATGTGATGACATTCACAAATATACATGGTTATGCCCATTTTCTCTTACTTCTTATATAATTTAATAAAAACAACTATTCACAGCTGTACCAGATCAGCTGTGTAATATCACCTCATATTCTGCTTTGATAGGGTGTTGTCCAGTTTTATTAAAGTTCTACAGTTAGAACAATCTCATTTAAAATCAATTCTAAAAGTTTGACTCAGTGAGCTTATTTAATAAAACCTAACTTAAGTCTGCTATATAAAGGTGAGTACACACAAATGTCATGGTGACTGTCTTGCCTGTCAATCAAGCCAGTGTTCTTTGCTGCAGATGTCTTGCATCTCTATTGCATCTGAAAAGGTGAATTCTATTGTTCAGGTGAATTGATGGGACTGATAGGACAACATCTGTTCTGCTGATAAACACCTGTATGAAATGCAACACATGCCTTTCTTTTTTTATTACTAATTGCAGAGTAATAGCCTCCATTGCTATTGTATTGGTATTTTTAAAATGCAGTGATTAAACAGAGAATTATTCTAAAATATGACACGTCCTTAAAATAAATCAAGTCTGTTCTAGAAGTATATTAAGAGCAGTGTTTTTTTTCCCTGTTTTTAGTGTATTTTGTTTTCTTTTTTCTTTTGTTTTACTTCCTAATTTTGCATGACTGTTGATTTAATTATTTTTCGATATTCTGTTCCTGTGGTACCTCAGAGTCGCCATCCTGCAGCTCTTGACTGACAGTTACTGAACTTTCAGGTCCAATGATACATCTGCTCTATCACCATCTGTTGTCACAGTAAGGACTTGATCTGGTTTATTTTGAAGGAAAATCTCTGGAATGAAGCTTCTATTGTTAAATTATTATAGAAACACACAGGGGAAGCTGAGTTCTTGCTGTTAAATTAAGCAGAAGTGCACGATAGGGTGTAAATTGTGTTGGGCTAATTCCCTGCCTTGCATTGTCAGCCATCTATGGCACTCAGCGTGGGTTATTGCTGCATAACATATACCCTTGAAAAGCTTATGTTGCTTATTGATACTTTATTGAGCTTTCTGTAAAATAAACTGTATCTATCGATCTATATAGAAAATTTTCTGTGGTTGACATGAAATGCTTTTCCCTGAACAGTTTCTGTAATTGTTTTAAATGCTTCTGAGGCAGTCTCTTTTATAAAAACTGTGCTTCCTGTGGCCAGCAAAAGATTTTTCTTCCTTTTACATTGTAGTCTAGAATGTAGTCTTTTGGACTTTGGGGCATAAAAAATTTTAGAAGGGCAGTAAACACTGTAGATTGTTAAAGATTTTAGGCTGAGGAAACCGTGTTGACTTTTGAGAGGAAGGTCAGACAGCTTCCTGAAGCTAGTCGATTACCTGATGAGCTAGATAACATTCATGTTGTGAGTCACTTGGTGCAGTTATTGGATAGCAATGCTTCTGTCCTAGGGCTGCATACCTTATAGCTCATGAGAGGATGGAAGTAATTTGGACACCTGCTGGAAATTTAGATGATACAAAAGAGTGATTAGATCAAGTTCTTATTTAAATCTCAAAATATACGTCTCAAGCTGTGCATCAAATCGTTTCTGCATGTCCAGCAAATTCAATATTGCCTCAAGTAGAATTTCATCCTCATTTACATATTTTTCTAATTTATTTTCTTGTACTTTTTTTCTAGTACTAACTCATTAGTGTAACAAGTATTAGCTTTTTTTTTCCCCTCTACAATCTTAGTATCTCTCCCTGAAAATTCCTTTCAGTAAAGGTAGTTTTTCCTGACCAGATTTAATGACCAGATCTGTGTTGGCTATGTGTTCATATTTTAGTCAATACAGGGGTGAATGTACTGTATCTCCACGAAAGGTTTAAATAGGAAGTGTGAATGAGGGGATTCTAAATGCCTTGCTCCATTGTAGACCTTTCAAAGTGAGTGAAATAAACAGACATGTCCCATAGCTACACACTAAATTGATAAGTAGATAAAAAATTGTTACTTACTTTTCAGTTTGGAAAGAAGAGCTGCTAGTTGTTGTACATTAGTGTTCTAAATGAATGAACAGATAAATATATGAATAAATAAATACATGCATATTAAAAATTATATATTTATACCTATTTTGGGGTGACAGTTTTGGCTTCAATGTCTTCAACTGGTAAGTGGACAGCCTGATGTACTGCTTTTGAAATTAAGGTACTCTTACCAGATCCTTCTCCTTGTTTGTACACTCTTGGGTGTGAAATCGGGCTCTTTCTGATCCCACAGGTCTTGGGCATCTTTCTGTATAGTGCCATAGCTCCAACAGGAGTCATATACCTCAACCTTCAGGCTGGTGGTTAGGTTAGAAGATGAAAGGTATAGGTTTGAAACACTGACTTTGTGAGTGCTGTAATTACTAGGTTACACTAATAAGGGCTTTTCTTTCAGATGCTACTTTTTGCAACAGTGTGAGGTTAACATTTTAATAAACTTGATCCTGCCTGAATGCATCCTGAGCTGTTCTGAATCAGAACGCCCCAGCAGATTTAATCAGATGAATAATTGCTTCCTGTTTTGTCATAACAGTATGACATGAACAAATACTTGTTCTCCCCAGAAGCATAATTCCGTATCTACGGTGAGGTCAGACAGTGAGAAACCACTGAGTTTAAATAATCAAAGTCATTGCTTTTATTGCGCCATTTTGCCCCATCTTCTATTTATATGCATGACATGATTAAATCCCACTCCAAGTCTCTAAACGTATTTGGATCTGATATTTTGCCATTTACCCAAGAAATGGGATATGTAACATAAATAGGACAGTGAAAGGGATGCCTGCCATTTAAAAGACAGATTTTCTGCAGGAGTTGGATATTTGTGGTGTCTGAGACCGGAAACAAGTAGCTAACATTAAGCCAAGAAAGAGCTATTCTAATAGAATGAATGTTTCCATCTTTTTCATGTATCTTTTTGTTGGATGGGATTTTTAGCTACTACCCAAACAGGCCAGCAATGCAGGAGGACAGGAAGCAACTTTCAGCATTCTTGATTGGAAATACATGCCTTAATGATGCATATGTCCTGTACAAGTTCCTGAAAAGGGGTAGCGAAGAGAGAAAATAAGAAGAGGTGGGAAATAGAGTCACCATCTTGAGCCTGTCTGAGTTCAAGAAGCATTTGGACAATGCTGTCAGGCACATGGCCTTGTTCTTGAGGGTGTCCTGTACAGGGCCAGGAGTTGGACTCGATGATCCTGGTGGGTCCTTTACAACTCAGCATATTCTATGATATCCACAAAATAAATAGGTCTTTCTTTTATTTTTCTTTTTTTTTTTCTTTCTTTTTTTTTTTCTGGTTATACTTAGAAAGATTAAGTATAGGGGAATTTTTTTTTTCTCTAGCCTCACATTAAATAAGGAATTGTTAATATCTATAGCTTACCAGATATGAATTTGTTCTGTCTGGCCAGATTGTAATTTTCATTGGAGGCTGAGGCTAGAAATAAAAATGTTGCAATGCTTTATTTTAATGTCTCTTTTATTGCATCAAGTGAGTGTAAAAGTTCCCAGGAATAACATTAATTTTAGCATACTAGAAGGAAGGTGTTCAGTATGCCTATACACACATTATTCCTTGGGGAATCGTATCATCTAAAGAAATTAATTGGAATCAATGAAGCATATACTTTAACCATAGATTTTCTATTGGAGGAGCACATGGAACTCCAAAGGCATAAATAAAATATTTTTAATTACAGTTTACTTCAAGAGGAGAAGTGAATAACACTTCATTCTTCTCATTACTTATTTTACATCTGTGCAGATGATTGGTGCTTCAAATCATAGTTTGTGATAGGAAAAATATTTATTCTCTTGAACTTCTAAGAACAGTGGTTAAACAGAATTCTGTGGACTCCAGGTGGTCATTTATCTTTTCTCTCTCATCACAATAATAGTCCATAGGACCAGAGACAGAGTTGCTCCCCGAATTTCAGAAAATAGTTGATGTATATAATAGTACCAAGCAATTAACAATTCATGCATTACCTACAAATGAAGAAGAAAAAAACATTGAGAAGTGTTAATCACTGAAAATGTGTGAAGGAAAGCTGTTAAAAATGTTAAAAATTTAGCTAATTGCAAATGTAGAAACATCCCCTAGAAATACATAATATTACAACACTTTTTGTCTTTTCAAAGAGTTGTATTTCCTGGTAAGGAGACACTGTTCAGTGAGCAATATCTGTTATGTGTTTAGCATATGAGAGAATATTTGCTTTCAATCTTAGTATTTTTGGAAGCAAAACTTAGTAAGTCTGTCATATTTTATGACACAGCAAATAGAGATTTAGCAGTGTCAAGTCAAAAAACTATCCTCAGGAGCTGACAACTGAAAAAAGTATTTATTTATTTGATAAGAAACATTTTCCTTGTTGGAATATCTCTCAGCAATGCTGGGTTTGAAAAAAACAAACAAGTCTACTTATGTAGAATGATTTTGGAAAATGGTGCAGGTCTGAAGAGGTGTAAATTGTAGGTAATTCTGTGTCTGGGCTTCTTGCTGTAAAACAGGTCTCCACCTTGATGGCTCTGGTAGTGTGTGAGTGCTGAGTGACCAGAGTCACCTGAGCCATTTCAGAGTACCCACAAAGTCCAGCAGGATCAAGATACAGCAGTGTAGAGTTTCTAGCTGCTTTCTGCAAATATACATCCAGAAGTCCTGCTGCTTCCCATTATTTGTTTAACAGCCTACTGTTTGTAGTACTTGCTCAGTAGAAGCAATAGTCACTCATCACTCCAACCTATTGCTCCCACGCGCCTGCCCTGATGGCAGTAGGTGGAATAATGCAGCAGCCTCTTCTTCCCCTCCTGCTGAAGTAGACTGCTGTTCAAAACCAAACCCAGACAGTGGGAGAGGATCTGATGCTATTATGCAAATAGCATCCAGACCTCTGAGACTGCAAAAAAAGCTTTAAAGAAAAGATGGTCTCAGTGAGAGGAGTGACTTCTGGCTAAGTATTAATTATGAGTTTACATCCATCAATTATTAGATAATATTCTGTTCCTGTAGGTCACTGCACTTCACAGGGCCTTGAATTATTGCACCAGAATCTCTTCTTCAATCAGAGAGATGGCACCCTTGGAGCATTTTTTATGTAATCTTTCCTGTGGCTGAAGGAGCTTGCCTGTCCCTCTGTAGAACTCTGTGGATAAAGAGCCTCAATACCTTACACTGAAATTCGAGCTTCATTCAGGACAGAATCTTAATTTTATGGGTTGCATCCCTCCATTTCACATGATAGTGGGACATTTTGAGTTTAAAAAAAAAAGTTGCGTGAGTGGAAGAAAGCTCTGGTACTGCAAAATGAGCCTCACTTGGTACTTTTTAAAGACTGAGCTTTTCCAATGAAACTGCAAAATTCGTGGAAATGCTGAGATGCTAGAGACAAATCAACTACTGACAGGCATCACCCCACTGTCAAAAAATAAGTGCAACATGAGTTCAGTAAGTGTTATGAACACTACTACTATCCCCCTGTCACAGGCTATTGGCATATGACCAGCTGTAGAATCCTCAGGATAGCCCAGGTTCAATCTAAACACCAGGAAAATCAAAACCAGTTATATTATAACAATCCAGAAACCCCTCTCATTAAAAAATAAGTTATGAAGAGAAGCATGAGAACAATAGGATGTAGAACATACTGAATATCATGTTTTTCATCTAATCATCCCCTAAGGGTTTTTTTTTAGCTTCTGAAAGAGATATTTCAGTAGTAGTTCTCCTCAACCTTGCCTTGCTCTTTCAGAATGGGACTTCATTCTTGTTCTCTTTCTTAACACATTTGTGTTTGAATACCACTGTTTGCAAACTGACGTTTAAAGTGGTTATGGAGTAGCTTCATTTTTCCTTCTTTCTTAGTAATCCAGAAAGGATTTTATTTACTTTAAGAACGTGTAAGAATGCAAGTTCTATATAATTACTTTAGTCCTTTACTGGCAACTTCATTCTTGTCTCATCTGACTTCTCACCGCCTCTTTCCTTCCTCTTCAATCTCTGTAGGATATCAGGGTCCTTCACAAATCATAACCTTTTCTCCCCCCATTTACAGCTGAGAAGGGATGATAGGATACATCTTTCATTGCTGCTTGTGAGCAATGTCTTCAATCTCAAGGGTACTTTACCTGCAAGCAATCTGTACTAAAAATTGCTTTACAGAGTGTATTTTAAGGATCAAATCTCCAGTGAGAAACTTGATACACTGCCCCTCTGAAAATTAGGGTAGATAAAAAATGGGGACGTTTAGAAAATCCCGGGCAGCTACAGCAGGATTATAAAATGTGAACTACCACATATGGTGTGTAATACTGTGTATGCTACCAAAGAAATAATGTGGAACTATAATAAAAACAATGCTGAAGCTGTTTTGCTAAGAGCAGTAAGTCAGGACTTCTTTAAACCAGATTCCAAGACAGATATGTCTGCTTTGAGATCAAAGACTCAGAGAATAATTTATATTGGATGAGTTTTTGTAGGTCATCTGGTCAGAATCCTACTCAGAGAATGGCCTGCATAAATCAGATTGCTCTGGACTTTCCCCCCATCAGATTGTGACTGTCTTTAAGAATGGAGATTTCATAACATCTCTCACCAAAAGAAATAAATCAGTATTTTAAAAATACTAAAAGGCATCAGTGGTGCTTTGCTACATTACTTCTTTGCCATAGTGCTACAAAACAGACGTAGTGAGTAAATCTCTTTCTTTAGATCTATCAAAGTATCTGCACTGGATTTCAACTGCAGGGTATGTATTTGTTTTTATAAAAACAGCTTATTTTTCAGGCTTTTGTGATTGAAAGTTCAAATTCTGGAGGCAGGTGAAAGAGAAAAGCAGTGATAACATTATCTCTATTCAGCTGTAGCAGATCTTTGGGACCTGTTTGTTTAAATACAGGCTTTATCTATTTAACTGTTATTTCTTCAAAAGCAGTCTTCATTTCTTTTATATATATATATTTGAAATGCATTTTGAGTTAAAGGAAAATAAGTGGATAAGTGCTGTCTGATTTTTCCGATAAAAAAAGGATTCCTACTGTTATCTATAAGTGTTAAATTAATGGATTAATTTACAATTTCTTATTACATTATAGGATCTGAATTGAAGTATATACTGAAGTTTTACTGCATTGTTCATTTTTTATAAATCAAGAAGGGTTATTATCATTTTCTGTTTAGAAATTAAGCTTAATTAGACCTATTGCTTAATGTTTTTGAAAACTGTGAAATCATTAGCCAAAGATTATTTGCTATAGCTAATAAAACATAAAATTACCTTAGGGAGTATTCTTTATTGATTTGATTAAACTTTTATCCCACCTATTTTTTTTTCTCTGTTAGTAACTGGCAATGGTAACACTGATTCTCCAAAGACATTGTGCAGATGCAGCAAAATTTCTCATCTGTAGGTTTCCATGTTCTGTAGGAGAGCTGTGTGGTCTTCAATTTTTTTCTGACTAATCCTCCACTAGAAAGGCTTCTGTGTTATTTCTCTTCTCCCACTGAACTTTGCTTCTATGCACTGATTGCAGGAGACACAATGACCAGGAAGTTAAGTAAGAAAATTCAACAGCTAACTTTGCTTAAAAGAGACATCCGTCCTCGTTAACAGTTGTAAATACTGACTACACCATACCCAACAGTGCCATGTGTCACTTGCCATCATGTTTCTGATTGCAGTAGCCATTAATCATTAAAAGTTTCTATGATATTGGTCATTTTTAATTGACTCTAATAATTGCTCCATTATCTGCATTTCTGTTAATGTGAAACTTGCATTCAGGTGACGGTTTAGTTTGTTGTAATAGTGGAGTCTTTTCCTTGGTGCTGTGAGTTCTTAGAAATTAGAAACTTTTCTTGAACCTGCATAAATTGTTTTCTTGAGACAAAAAAAAGTTTACCTAACCACCACTTGACCTTTCCTAGACCTTCTTTCTCACAGCAAAATCATGCTGCTGGTAAGGAAGAAAAACAGCAACCCATGTCTACTTCTTCAGCCACACTGTCTTTATTCAAAATATTTCATTAATTGAACATGGATTATAAAACCTGAAAACCAGTGGATTTGTGCAGAAAAGAAAACTGACTGTACTTTCGAAATTAAAATTTCACCTCTTGACGACCTACTCTTCTTTCAGTTACATGCATTGAGTGCTTAAAAAATTGCTGTATTGCTGAAGGGCAATGTAATGCTAGCCTAAAACTTTTCAAATATTTTTGGAGATTTTATTTATTTTTATTATTCTAGGAGTTTATAAGTAGTAATTGTGTTCTCTGAGAGCCCTGAGAAAGTCTTAAGGACAGTTTCAGCTTGCAGAAGTCTTTATTTTGATTATTAGATAATCTGAAAATAATTTTTCATCAGTAGAAATAGTCAAAGAAATTCTGCATGCATTAATAGCTATTTTCATCGGTTGCCATTTAAATTACTGAGAATGGAAATTAAAACAAGTAGCCACAAATAGCATTATTCTATTGAATATTGATGCTGGTTCCATACTGTATTTAAATAAAATATTTTCAGTCTAAAGGGGATTTTGTATGCTTACATATATATCTTAACTACTGTTTTTCAAGCCTTGTTCTCACAAAGGTATAAAAATATTTCTAAGTCAGATATTGTGAAGTCATTGATACCAAAAAAGGGATTTCTCTGAGGTATGTTTATTTTGCTGTGCAAACAGCAGCACCAGAGACTGTAAAGACAACTTTAGAATACATTGATTATTTGCAGGTTTATTCTGGCTTTGTGAGCACTTTGAAGTGTAAACAACTGATTCTATAGAAATGTAATTCTGATGTTATGAGAACTCAAAACATTTATTACTAAAATGCATTTCAAACAACCTATTACCCATCATCTGTATTTTCTGTATACTCAGTCATTTAGGCTTCTTCCATGGGAATTGTTACCATCTCCTTTGGACTGAGTTCAGTAAGCTCAGGGTGTGAGCAAGGCAGCTGCATGAGCAGTATGATCTCCCAGAGACAGCCAGGTAGCCTAAATTGCACTAGTCCTTTCCAAGTTCTGCTTACCAGTCATTTTCAGAAAAATATAAAAATAAAATCAAGAAAAAATCTGGAACCAGTCATTGAAATGCAATTGAAAGGTACTCCTGGGACAAGTTAAAAATGTTATTAAATGTTTCTGTAAATATTTCACTTGCCCTGGTACTTAAAAAAAATAAATATGTCAGTTGTTTGGTCAGTGGCACCATCAAAAGTCTTAAAGACACTGTCTGGTGACTTGTAATATTCTGATCTTTTTCTTCACTCAACATCTTTTGGTAGTCCACCCTGAGGTGAAAAAGATGAATGTGATGTGCTGTTCATCAAAAGGGAGAAGTCATGCCCTCCACCTTGGTCATCTGAAATATTTTTGTTTGACCCATTTCTATTTTAGAGTGTGAAAAATATACACTGTGTATATTTAGAAGAGGAAAAAAAAAAAAAAACATTAATCAAAAGATAAGTCCTAAACCCAGTCGAGCTACTAGGCTTTAAAATAAATGATGTTTACTTACTTGTCACCTGAGTGCTGAGCTTGCTGTATTGCACTGTTATCTATTTTAAACCCTCAAACCCCCCCAAGAAATTTTATCCTGGATTAAAATTTGCAGTCTTCCTTGTGCCTGTTCCTAAATTCAGTAGGTGACAAATGAACAGGTAGGAATTTGAATATGACCACGTATCGAGGATTGCTTTTTTCCAGAAAAATAAAGCAGAACCCTGCTGGTTGCAGTTACTCAACAGTAAAAGGAGGGGGAAATAATGACAGTGTGATAGATAATAATTTTTTTAGTCAGGAAATGTGTGAGACCTGCTCATTTTTAAAGTGTTTGCTGTGAACTGCTCTGTTGAGAGTATCAGAGGAGATGTGAAGCCTCTCAGGTCAGCTGCCCTCAGCTGATGTCAGCAGGACTGAGTCTCCTCAGTGGTAAACCTGGCAATCAAATGAACCTGCTCAGAGATGTGCTGAATTGCTCCGAAGGTGAGTTATGTGGCAGGTAAATAAGAGAAGTCTACAAGAAGGAGAAGGCTCAGTCAAGTAAGGAAGGCAGATTACTTTAGATAATATGAGATTTTTTTTCATCATCTAGCTACCATGCCTGTTTAGCAGGAAAATGCTTAATGCTGTATAAAATGCACACATCCCTTGTACATTTCAGGGAGTTCACCACATGCTGACTCGCTACTCTAGTTCATTTTTTTATTTTTTTTTAATTACCCAGTCAATATCCTGGAAGACAGGACTAGTGTGAGCTGTTTTTGTACTGATTCCTACTCATAATTTCACACACACTCCTGAAATTAATATAGATTGGTATCTAATACTGCAGTTTGCATCCAAATCCATCTTTGTAATAACAGCTGCATAAGGTCTTTCTTGGAAAAAGTCTGTGCTTTCTAAATGCTAATCACCTCTATTAAAATGAACAAATTCAAATTGTAATGAATTTTAAATACACATAATTGTGCATTGACTTGAATAATTTAAGAGAGGCAAAAAATCCCAACTTCTGATGTTGACATTTTGACAAAGGCACACAGTTGCCCAATTAAAGTTCAAATTGACTTTGTCGTTAGAAGAATTTATTTCAATAAACAGCTACTTAAGGGTCTTAAATAAGTAAAATGAGTGCTTTGAAATGAGCTGTGACTATTAACTTGTAGCACTGGATGGAAAACCAAATGGGTGAGACAAAATGTTTCTCTGGATTAGTAGATTATGACAAGAAGAAGAAACCTGGAAAAGCAGCACATAGTTCTTTATCTGTTTGGAAAACTATCCCGCATCCACATGAAGCCATCATTTTTCAAACCTGTGGAGGGAGGGAAGGCATGAAGCAGCCAATATAGTCCCGATTTCTAGGAAGATTTTGTAGATCTCATTGGGAATGTGCTAAGTTTTCTCATAGGATGCTGTTGGATGTTACATGAACTGTCATACAGGTTTTTCAAACAGCACTGTTAATTTTGGACAGATCTGTACAGAGGTCTAGGGAAGTTTTACTACCCTAAACATCTGTCTTCACTCTGATTATGGTGTTGTTTGCTAAGAAAGCAAATATACTCTGTTTTCAGTCTTTGATACCAGTTTTCATTTATCTGGATTGTAAGAAAAAAATCATCTTCCATAATTAAGTATTTTCTGTTTTCTCTGACACTACTTACTTTAAGACCTGATAATATTTCCTCAATTTTTGTGTGGTCATTTCAAAAATAGAACAAGATAAAGCCAAATGGAAAACCTCTACTCAGCCTTGCTCTGGTGGCAAGATGACAATGTGAGTTCTTACCCAGGGGGAAATTAAGCTGTGAGATACAACAAATGTGCAATCTTAGATTGAATAATCTATTAGTAGTTAGATGGTTCAAAAATATGAAGGTGATCTTTGTCAGTGATTGCTCTAAAGTTTTAGTAGACTTTTTTTTTTTTAATGAAGAAGATAGATAATTCACAGGAATTTAAAAAAATATGGAAAGATTAGCAGGCTTTTCACAAACCTGAAAAATGGGATAGGAGACATTTTGACTGCATGTACAAGAGGGAAAAGTTCTTCTAGAATCCATTCAAAAATGTATGTGATTAGTTCTTCTGTTGACTTTGAAATTTTTTTTTTTACTCAGTATAAAAATCCTAAGCCTTTTAGAAGCAGAATTGGTTTTGCCAATGATTGCATTATGACCACCTTTTTTCTTCGTTTTTTTCACACATTTCTGGTGTGGTTTTTATTGTTTTTCTACTAAAAATTGACTATAATGAATTTTCAGACTATACAGAAAATTATTTTTAAAAGTACAGAGAAAATTATATTAAAACCAGGGTAGAGAGCATTATCTGAGTTTCTCATCCCTCATTACATTCCCTCTGTGTTGTCTGACATATTTATTTGTCTTCTGACTCCATGTTCATCCTGTTTCCCTACAGCACAGTTTCACCTAATGTGAGTATAAGTATCAGACCTGGGAGATAAAAAGCTGTCAGTGCATCTGTTCTGATCTTTGAATTGCCTCACTTTTATAATGTCACATACGTATTACCTTTCATTTTGGGGAAATTTTCTTGTATTTTTATCTTACTATTCTTCCTAAAATATAATTAAATCTGTGTAAAAACTCTGAAAAAGTCTCTCTGATAGTCAAGGTTATTCCAGTCATTTTTAGCAATATATTGGACTGATATAAAATATAGCAATTTATCTTTCTTGATTAGGATGTCCATGTGATTTAAGAACATATTAAATTACAAGATTATGGATTTTTGACTGAAGAAATTGTCTTGTTTCATTTATCTTTTCAATATAGATTTTTTAACTGTCCATGATTTAACTCATAAACCATAATGACTTATTTAATCTTTGTTACTGAACCAGCAGCCACTAAGTTAACTAATTTGTGTCACCATTAGATTTTGAAGAATGAGCTGCTTGAGGTAAGTTAGAAACCAGGACTGCAAAAGTTATCTTTCAAGTGGAATGTGAATCTTAAATAAAATCTGTTTTCACTACCCTTGCCACCTTTCTTGATAACAATCAACAGCTTTATAGGCACTCAAAAAAAACTTGATAAGATTAAAAAACTAACCAGATTTTTGAATTTATAAAGGAGCATGCTATGCACTGTCTATTTGTGATTAACATTTGTTTCCATTCATCAAGTGTCTGTGCTTCTATTTATTCAGAAATAAAATTTCTGGAATTCTATAATGAAATTCCATATATGCCAAATCCACATGAGCAGATAAACTAAAATATGGTCCAAAACTCTCAAGTCATATATCATATTCATCCAGCATTTCAGTTTATATATATATATACATGAACTATTAATTTGGAAAGTTACTGTCCCTTTCCAATAAATAATTTTCTTTAAATTTTTAATAGTAAAAGCTTTTTTAGAAGTCCAAATGTTTCCCAGTAACATAAATGTTTCAAAAATGTCATCTATTTTATCTCAGAAGTGAAGATTTTTGACAGTTTTTCATGTTCATCCTATAAAAAAATTACAATATTCTATTTAATTCCACATATTTAGTATGTTTAGATAAACCGAGACCACTTTAGGAACAAAGTTATCATAGTTCTCAGAGTTATCTATTAAAATAGTTAGCAAATATTTGTTCATTTTTGCCCTTTTTTCCAGAATATAGCCCATGCTATTTTAATCCATACCTGTGGATATGCACATGCACTCAAACAACTTTGTAAATGCTCCTAATTATAATCGTACAGCCTTTGCTTGACAGTTCCTCTCTATATTGAATAGTAGGTATTGAGTGTGAAGGAGAAATGCTTTTCTGTTAATAAAACTTTTGGTACAGCAGGTTGTCTGGAAAATCAATCTAATTTTTCCTCATGATCTACAGAGGCAAGGGAGAAATATCTAAGGGAGCAATTGCCTTAAATTTCATGGCTACTTTACTATTGAGTCAATCAAATGTGAAATATCAATACATCTCCACAGCATGAGTGACTGTATCTTGTTATTGTGATGAATAGTAGATGTAGCAATATGAAAGAGAAAAACACTAAGAAGGGATTACATACAGTGTTCCAGTGATATTAAATATCATCAGGCAAGATGATATCTTACTGTGTGTCCAATTTTAATGAAACAAATCAAGATGAAACCAAATGAATTCAATTTAATTCATTTTGAAGCATAGATGTCTCAATTCCTAGAAATTAGAGATCATGCATTCTCTTTCAGTTACAGACAGAAAAATGTGCCAAAGTTCTGCACATAATAGTACAGTTTATACTAATTTACTTGTTCTGTGCAACCTGCCTCAGTCACTGAGGTCTAGAGATTCCAACCAAGTCAGAGGGATGGGGATCTTATGTATGGATAACATATGAAACAGAAGAAACAAAAGAAATTTGAATAAACATTGAAATGAAATAATTTAAAACTTCTCTTACTGTACCAGTCAGTTTTTTTGGTTTTGTTTTTTTTTTTCCTTCTGAATAGTTCTTCATTCAGGAACCAATGAGATTTCAGAGAACACGGCTTTTTAGTTATTGCATAACGATACAGTGCTTAGCACTATTTTAATTCTTGAATATTGTGGCACAGTTCTGTCTTTGACTTTTATAAACTTATTTAGCCACCAAACGAGCAGATACTTCAACACATGTTCTTCATTGAACCTGAGACTATATGACAGTTTTAGTGTTTGCTATTGACAAAATAATTAAGTACTGAGGTGTCACTGTAGTATAAAAGAAATGGACCTTCTCCCTGTCTCTTGTTACAGACCATAAAATATCCAATAAACTGTGACAGAGAGTAGTAGTATCGATTTCATACAAGGGGATTTTGAAAAAGCCGATGATTTCCAGTGTGTTACGATAAAAAATACAACCCCTTCCCTTGCAAAAAAAAGAGAGAAAAAGTAAATGAAAAAAATAGACCCACCATTTATTTTAATGCAAATTCCACGAAGAAATATTGCTGAAAATTCTCTGTCCAAAAGTAAAGAATTAAACTAGCGTAAATTTCTTTTTAAAAAATACACAACATACAGAATCTGAAAGGATAAAACATGCAGTAAAAACATTTGTTTTAGGGACTTTCACACATTGGTATACTTGCTAACTTGTTGACTCTTTATATGATTGTTGTTCTTTTACCTGAACTGTTTTTCTTGATGATTACTACTGACATTTAAGACAGATAACGTCCCATACTTTCTTTGTTAGTGTAGAAATCACTTTCACAGAGATATTTAAAAATAGAACTATCCCATTAGCATCACTGTATGAAATATGGGTTGAAATATTTTCCATAGCAGTAGTGTACCAGTGTACACTGGAAATTGTATTTTATTACTAATGGCATGGTTACAAATCAAATGTTCCATGAGGTGTCTGCTCCCTGTTCAGTGGTTCTCCAGAAGCTGGCATAGTGTTGACTCATGTTCTTCTACTCTTTAAGGATTTGATATTAAATAACTCAAACTTAATAGAATGGGTAAGAAATTACATCCTGAAGTTAGCTGTAATAAGTTCTAGTTCAAACATCTGTGTCAGAAGATCTGCAGGTAGTGATAAGGGTCTACAGCATTCTGGTTACTTCTTAGCTGTAGAGGAAGTCTGTTCAAAACAGTGACTGAAAACAGTCTGCTAATCTGCTATTTCTAAGCAAAAAGGTTCAAAACGCCCACACAGAGATTTTCAGGGTTAAAAAAAAAAAAAAAAGTATTAATCTTAATTGGAAATAAAATTTGTAAGATCGTATTGTTTAATGCATAACTGTGAACTTGCATGTGGAGGCTGTATCTATATTTCTGTGTAATAGCATTTGCTAGACTTGGTATTCCTGACTTGTTGTTCCTTACACTTCACTTACATTAAATTTCTCTGACATGATCTGTCAGCAAATATGTAGAATACACCTTTAACATCCCTGGAGTATGTGGTTTAGGTTTGTTGTTCTTGGTAATGCAATAAGTATTTGTTCCCATGTTTTTGGATTGTCCTAACAGGCATCCTTTTTAAAAACTGCCAATGTACCTTATTGTGTCTGGGGTTCAAGGTCTGCAGCGATGTTAAATTTGCATCAGTTTATGCACGTGAAATGCTTGCAACACAAGAAAATGTCTGAGAAATTGTCAACACTATTGATTTTTTTGTCAGATAGTCTACATGGGCTGGACGGAAGAACGGGAACAAGACTCCCTTCAGGACCGAATGTACACACCAAAGTTTCTCGCACTGAGGGGATCTTCCCTGTATAAATTTATAGCACCTCCAGTAAGTATATTTCTCATGCTTAGTGGGAATAAATGTTATTAGATAAAATAATGTCATGTAATGTGTACAAGGCTTTCACAATGAGACATCACTCATTGGGCTAACAGGATTGCAACTAACAGCGTTGAAAAGTTCCAGGATATGTGGTATATAAATGATAGAAAACAACTGTTCATCAGATGATTGGGTATCTATCAAGAGTTTCTTTTCCCCCACTGAACTGAACACTTAGAAAAATAAAGGAGAAATCTGCTCCTGTTAAAAGCGAGCTTTTAATTTTCCTTTGGCAGACAGAACCGGCCCGAAGCAAGATGGTTAGATTTAAACTGAATAATCATTCTAGTGAAACTGCTGAGATTTGGGGAAATACCAAAGCTTTTTACATGCTGTGGAGATGGCAATGTCTGTATTTAGATTTCATCCTGAATGTAAGTTTTTGCTGCTTGAGAGTACCAAAAGGAAGGTAGGGAATCAAATGAAATTAAGGTATATATTTAATTGGAACCTCACAGGGAACACTGGGCAAAATTTTAGCTCTCGTCTTATACTCAGCAATTTACTTTCGCAGTCTTGTGGCACATCTAAGCTGCAGTAAAGATCCTCTTGCTAACTTTTAAGCCAGTTGCTAAGGAGACAGTAGCAGTCCCATGCCTGCAGCAGGAAGAGTCATGTGGATTAATTTTTCCTGTTTATTGGGTGACCTTTCTGACTGCTGCTAAACCCCGTGTTTGTCAGATCCAGGCTGTAGCTCCTTCCTGCCCGAAACAGAATCATAGAATAGTCTGGGCTGAAAGAGGGCTTTAAAGGTCATCCATTCCAACCTCTCTACAGTAAGTGGGGACACCTTCAACTGGAGCAGGTTGCTCAGAGCCCATCTAACCTTGTCTTAAATGTTTTCAGAGATGGGGCATCAACCACCTCTTGGGGCAACCTCTTCCTGAGGTAGTTCAAAGCCATCTTGCAAATCTTTACTTTTATCATCAGCAGCTATGGGTGTTTGTTTAGCAAAAGGTTTAAAAACGTGTGAAAGGCATGAGGAATGGAAGTAAGCATGAAATGAAAACTTCATGTGTTCAGTGTTTGTACCCTAGTTCACTGGTGTGGGAGTTTGGCTCTCTCAGGTCTATTAATAGGAGTTTGGCTTTTTTTGGTGGATATTTTTCAGGATCAGATTAAAATGTCAGATTTAACAAGCAACTTAATTCAAAACCAGATCTCCTGCCTTTGCCAGACCTACTCGAGCATTTGCTCCCTGTCAAGTAAAACCAGCTCCATTCTAGGTACTAGACAGAAGCGGAATCAATGATGAGAAATCCTGTTCAATACAAAAGAGGAAGACTATTCTTTTGTAAGAACTGTGGAAGAGACCACAAGCTTCTTTACTGAAGAATCAGTTCTATGAATAATGTACTTGCAGGGGGTAAATGTCTGGTTGGGGGGTGATTAATGGGTGTGGAAGGAACATGTTCATATGAAGGATTTGAACCATGGTGATGTAAGTAAGGAAAATCTTGGCAAGCTGCGATTGTACAAGACAAGAAATCCATCCTTGAGTTTTTATAGGTCTTGTTTCAGCTCAGCTGCAAGCACAACATGATTTTGTATTGCCAGATCCTGGTTCCTAGTCTAAAATAGAAAAGCTGTTCAAATGCAGAGAAAAATATTTTCTCTCCATGGAGTAGGAGGGAACCAGAATGATAAACATGCTTTTTTTAGGACAGAGGAAGAGTTCCTATAGAGCTGCCTTAAAGATATAAAATCATAGAATATTTAGGTTAGAAGGAACTCTGAAGTTCATCCATTTCAAGCTCCAACGTGTAATGTATATAATAATTGCACACTTCTAAAATCCTACTTTCTATATGCAAACTTTTACACATACAGTTATGTTTCCTATTCTGCAGGTTTGCATCTTCCAGGGATTACAAAATATTATGAACAAAGTCTCAATCATAGAGTTTCAGAGCTTCTTTTTAGGAGATGCATAAAAAAGTGTAGTTAAAATAAAAACTGCTTTAATTATATCTGCAGTTTAAACTACTTGGACAATTTTTTTTTTTCTGAAAAGAGATGTCCTGCAAACTTTTTTAACCAGAAAATCAAATGATAGTATTTCCCCACTGTCTGCCAAAGTCTAACACATTAGGGAAGCATGTGTTTAAACAGTGTCTATCAGCAGCCTCCCCCTGCCTCCTTTTTTATCTGTTTGATCAATAGTACTTCTACTTCTCATGCTCACATAAAGGAGAAATCCTAGTGTTTCTTATTTGTATTTTGAAAGCTTTAAAGAAAATTACTAATTTACTATTATTTTTTCTGTTATTTCCTGGTAGTCCTTTAGAATTATTAATTGTGTCAAGTCTGGTGGGTTTCCATTTCTTCCAGTTTATAACTGGAAATTTACTTGAGAAAGAGCCACTAACACCCTTTCTTTTACTACTCAATATTTTAAATTAAAATATTAAAATGAATGGTGCAGCAATTTCTATGGGTGTCTTAATTCTATGATTATTTTTGCTTTGCACGTGTCTTTATACAGAAAGAGGTTTGGTTTGACCTGAAAAGAAGTCCCTTTACAGGTAGAAACAAAAGCAGGAAACCAGGGAACAAGGGGGAGCTCTTATGCTTTCCCCCGAAGTATGGAGCCTATAGTAAATTTTTAAACATAGCTCCAAATGACTTTGTCCTTCAGGAGCAATAGTTACCACTTTTCCTCATGGCACAATATGACTTCATCTGGTGTGACTGGTGTTGTGGGCTCAGTGGAGCTGTAGCAAGACTCCTCTCTCCATTTTTCTGTTCATGGTGAGGAATTTATCTTTTTGTCCATAGGAGAAAGAGTAGCTTTGTGGTTTAATACCCTCAGTTCAATAAGATAGTGAAGACTGCATTTGACAATGACTGCAAATAAAGAAAATTCTAATAGAAGAGGAACTATAAAACTGTATTTTTGAACTTTTCATTCCTGTCTGTGATTTCCTTAAAGGACTTTCCATTACAGTAATGTGTATAACTAAAAATCAGTTAGGGATAGAATTTTCTCGTACAACATCAAAATAATGTTGATCTATTAATGATTATTTTCTCTTTAGATAAGAGACAAATTGGTCTCTTATAATATTTTCTTCCTTGGGCTGTGGACACTATTTTATTATACATGTTTCAAAGAAGTTTATCTTGAATCTTCTAGAAGCAGTAACATATGTTTTCATCAACCCTTTCATTGTGCCTAACAAATTTAATGATACAGTTGTCTTCCTTTGGATATGGGCCACTGTCCAGAGTGTCTTAATATTAAGATGATTATTCTTTAATATATAACTTCAATTTCATTCTATTTTGTGCCTTCCTCTGTATTTTGAGACTGTGAATATCCTCCTGTTTTCTTCTTGCAATCTCCTAGGAAATTTTATACACTGTTCTGATTGATTTTGCCTTAACTCTTTCCTTACTGAATATATTCATCCATCCCTTTCTTTGTTAAGTCTTAACACCTACCCTTTCATGATTTAATTTAATTCTTTTATCTATGCATTTTTTTGTGTAAAACAGTTGCCTAAAATGAGTGCTGTTAAAAACAATTGTGAAATCCCAGAACAAAGAGGAAAAAAAAAAAGACTGTTCTTCAAATCTTTGTTAGAATTTAGGAGTAGATTAATCTTGGTAAGAAAAAAAGAAAATATATATCTGCCTGCGTTTTTTCGTGCTTTGTTTTCTTCCCCCTGGATTTCAAGGCATGTGAGGTAAGTGTCTGGGACATTGCAAGGTTGGAGACTGGTTTTATGGGTTTGCAAACACTGTAGGTGATTGGGAGCAGATAGTGGCATGCAGTTACAAGGAGGAAAGTGGTGAGAAATAGACAGCTTTCTAATAGACAGGGCTCTGGCTCTGTGAGATGAATTCAAGGGCTGTATCCTCTCAGGATCTCACTGCAACTCCTGCCAGTTCCCACGGGAAGCATCATCGTTTTGCATAGAGCAGGCTGCATGCAAAGGGACTGCACTGTAAGGACAGGGAGGACGTCTCCTAAGCATTGCCTGGATGGAACAGTCTGGTCCCTGCTAGTTGTTGCTTTGAGGCAACACTTGGTCTGTCTGAATATATTTTACTGAATTTAAATAGCTTAGGGATATTTTTTTTTGTTAATAAACTTAATTCTCGAAATAAACAAAAATAATTACATTTCTTTTTCTGTTTATTTTGTGTTTTGTTTGTTTTTAAAGGTCACAACCTGGGACTGGACACGAGCTGAGAAAACATTTTCAGTTTATGAGATAATGTGCAAAATTCTCAAGGTATGATAAGAAAGTATAAAATAAATTACAACTTTGACAGACAAGAGTGTATTACTAACCAGCTTGCAGAAAGAGATCTATTTTTTTCCCTTTAAAGTAAACTATCAAAAGTCCTGGTGTCAGTAGATACAGAACTGAACTAGAAGGCATGGCAAAATTGGAAATAAACTGATTTTGGCTAGAAAATTACCTTATTTCTCCATAATGCTGTATGGGGTTTATAGCTTCACTTTAATATCACATTTAACAGCATAACATTTATTTTTCTAACTGAGGACCTAAAGAAACAGTGATCATTGTGGTTCTTTTCAAATATGTTGATGGAACTAATAGCAGCTGCAATGTAAGATTTCACTAGGACTGAGAGCAGAGCCTTTAAATGATGCAATACCATTCTGAAAACTTTTGTCTTATTTTTTCCAATTGATTACGTTTACCCAAACTGTGATAAATGGTAAGAGATAATGGTATATGTTTAGAAAGGTACAATTATGAGTAGAAAATTTAATAAGAACATTATTGTATGTTGGTTTTTATTTTTGATTCTGAATTCAATCAGAATTGTTTTATCTGGTCATTTCTCTGTTTTAAAAACAGTGAAAAACAGATGCTCAAAATTTCTCAAATGAGAAGGAAAGGAGATGCCTCTTTCTATTCATGTGAAGTGCTTTCTGGTTTATGTTGGGTTTGGGGTTTTTTGGGTCCAAATTACGTAAAAGGTAACTTTAACATTTCTGGAGTTTTATCTAGGCAGAAGCAGACTAGTATCAACAAGAAGTATGAAAATACCATATTTTTTAAAAGTGTTTCCCACTGGAAGACCTTTTACTGACATAAATGGTACATTTGCTAGGTTTTGTAGGTCACATAGGTGCACTATATTTTCCTTAGGGAGATAGATTGAAGATGGAATGGCTCAATAAAATTCAGAAACTTACATGTGAGACTTAAAAAAACAATAGCAAAACCAAAAACCCAACAGTCTGATAAAGTCCTTTTTGCTAGCAATCTGGACAGAAGAGTGAAAAGTTTTCTTTTACCACTGTGTTGGCTGTGAGGTCTGGAGTCTTCATAAACATCCCATCACTTTGTTAGTCCTTCAGTTACCAAGGGTGTGCAAATATTGGCTCCTTAGAAGTGCTCATGTAGGGAGAGGAGTAACAGGACAAGTTGTTCACTCTGTGAAGGCATTGCACTGAAGGTGTATGTGAACAATGCTCCAAGAACACAGTCAGGCTTTGAGAGAGTTTAAAAATCCCACTTCTTGCATGCACTTTTTTTTCCCACCCCTCAGGTAACCTCTGTTTGCTTCAGGCCTTGGGCTAAATGCAATAAGCATCAAGGTAGCTCTTCTTTGTCAGAGAACTGAGTTGGAGTCAGGATGACTCCTCCTTATGACTTATCCAAAGATTTTTTTTGTACTCTTTGAACAGAAATTTACAGAATGTGTGCCATATATTTTTCTGTAATTTAAAGGTCCTTCTTCTTTTCTTCCAGCCCTTTGCGTTTGTTGATGCTCTTCTTAATTCACTTACAGTTTTAGCCATTTTTCTTTTTCCCTCCTTGTTCTGTGTCTCCTATTCTTGTATACCAATACCTTGATTTTTTTTTCCATTTTTTTCATTATTTTTTTCATTTCTGAGCCATTTAGCAGAAGTTATTACATTCAAGGAGACGGTCTATGAAGCAGTAAAACCTAAACCAGTGCCTTCCTGGCACTGTTGTGTGGAAATACAGAAAAGAGTAAAAATATGCTGGGGTTTTTCTTATCATCCAGCCCTTCAAACTGTCTGGAAAGAGGTGTAGATCTTCCACCCTCTGTCTATATTAGCAGAGAGGCAATTTCAGTATAAGTAGTATAAGAATATCATTTATGTGTTTCTTTATCGCTTTATTAATATTCAGTTATTCATTTATTGTCCGTAAATATGGTCAGGCTTCTAAAATGCTGAAATGTTTCAAACAGGTTCTTTAGCTGACAAAAACCTGTAAATAATAAAAACTGGAAGTGGAAAAATCATTGCAATGAAATTGCAGCTGCTGACATTGGTGCATTAATCTTCACTATATTCTAGTTTTCTACAGCAGGTGCTATAGGACTTAACTGTGGTTTCACTTAATATAAGAGCGAATAAAACCAAGAAAAACAGCTTCCCATTACACTGCTACATTGAACATCTGTAGAAACTCAAGGTTTTGTTCAGCTTTTATGCCAGCATCATAAAAGTCTCCATTTTAGCAATGAGTGGTTTTTAGACACTTTTGAACAAGCCCCATGGATATTACTGAACTAGAGGCCGCGTAAAAAAAAGTTACTCTGGTGTTTTGTAATCACCTTCAAACTTCTTCCCTTCTATAGTACCTCTCATGCTACTTTTGTTATATTTGCCTTGGAGAATGACACAGCTTTTCTGGCTAATATTCTCTTTAAGTAGGACTTGCAAGTAGGCTGTGCTAACCTTTGTTATGGGTTAGCTCAGGAGTGAGAAGTAGTGCTTTAGAATTAAGTGTTACCACATCATTTACTAAGCAAAGTGTATCTGCGTTACATGGCTTGCTTGCAATTGAATGAGATATTTCAGAAAAAATTTAGACTTACATTCATTAGGATGCAGCTGTCACCCAAGGTAGCTGGTATTTTCTCTTGTGTATACAGGCAATTTCAAGAACTGTCCCTTAAGCCATCATGACAGGACTTTACTTAATCTGTCTGTAAGGTTTTTTTTTCTCCATTTTCCACTCCTTAATTAAAATTCTGATGAACTTCACAAGACCAGTCTTGATTAGAAAGGCTTACTACTGTAAGTTTGTCTCTTTAAATAGAACTGTAATTTTCCTCAGTTTGAGAGATTTTTCTCAGTGTCTCTTCACGACAGAAGCACTACAGTGGAGAATATGAACTACCAAATCCTACTGAATGCACATTAATATTTTAGTATTTCAGTATAAGAGAATAATTCCACTTCTGGTAACAGTCAATATATTAAAACACTAAATAAATAGTCATATACATGCAGCAAAGGACTTCACTGATTTAATCTTCAAGAAGAGTTTATGAAGTCCAAAGACGTTAAATAAAACCCGGAGCTTGGCTGCCACCATGACCAATGTTTTCTTCATATTTACTTCCATGTTTTTAGTGTTGTTTTTCCTCCAGTATCCATCCCAAAGACTCTGACTCCTTTCACAAACAACATAGAAAACTGGGATGCCATTTTCAATTTTTACGGTTCTCTTAGTCTCAAGCAACTAAAAGGCGGGATGTTCTGCACCTTAATCAGAGACGTCAGTGATTATTATGTTATTTATAGCTAGTGGATTCATATTTATAATACACATCAAATAAATTGCCATTTTGTTATAATGGTCTATTTTTTCTTTTATTTTCCACATCAGATTACAAAGAAAGGAAAGAGGAAGCAAGGCAATAAATCACTATTCTTAATCTGATTAGGACCTGCTAAATAACCAGGAAGACGCTTAAAATTTGAAGCATAAAAGTACACTTTAAAAAGCAGTCTTTTAACTCTGTAAAAAAAACAGTTTTATTGACAGAAATTCAGCAAAAGAGCATTGAGCCCCTAATTCAGTATTTACAATTTTATATGGTAAAAAAGTATAAAAGAAAAAAACCCAAACACTCAAACCCCCATTTTCATACACTACCATAACAGTAAAGAATTATAAAAAAAGGTTCTGTATAAAGTTTAAAAAATACCAAATAAAAGTACATATCTCATAAATATGGAGCTCTTCATTGTCAATATTTTGGGGATTAAATAATTTTTGACATGAAACCTAGGTAAAGTAGGCTGAGTACAAAAATCACATTTTAATTAAATTGGTTTAAATTATTCATTGTGAAATAATGGCAAACAGCAGTGGACTATGTTTGATGTAAAAGGAGCATTTATGGAGATGCAAATAACTTAAGACCTGGGGGGGTAAATGCATAAATTGATAAGCATATGAAATAATTTATTAAAAATTCAATAGGTCTGTTGATTAAGGGGTGGAAGCAGAAACGGAACAAGGCACTAAAGAACACTTTAACCCTAAAAATAAACAGGTAAAAAGAAAGTGAGTAGAAATCAAAGTCAGGCAAGTTAAAATGGGGAAGAAGGAACTGTAAAAGCTGTGCTTATAAGTCTGTGAAAGGTACCAGTAAGAAGTTGATAGCATTTAAACCACTCTTTTTAATCAGAAGTTTATTCAGACTGATGCTAATGGGACAGTGACACTAGCACGTAGATGAAAATCTGTGATCCATTTAAGAAATTCCTCAGGCAGGATAATGTAATGATACCACTTTGGGCATTAAAATGTGTCTATGAGTTATTTTCAATAGAACCACTGGTAGAATTTGCTATCAGTAAATATTTCTAATTTATTCTGCAAGAAGCTTGTTTCACATTATCCTTTATCTTGAGGAGTAAAGCCCCATTAACAGCCAACTAATTTTAATGTTGCAATTGAACAAATGTTCAATACTCCAGAAAAGCAGGTATTTCTATCACTAACTTCAGACAGGCAGGTGGCCTTATCCTGTTCAGTATTTTGAAGCTGATTTAACTGATTATGTCTTTTTGGTACCTCTTGTATTTTTGATACACAGTTTTAACATGTGTGTTTTGAGAGTGCGTGTATGCATGTGTAGGTGTGTATAATTTAACGAGATTTAATACCTTAAATAAATTGGTAAATAGTTTAAATATTTAAACAGTGTTTCCATATAGGGGGTAGAAAAAGTTTGTTACATTTTTCAGGCAAATTAGGAAGAATAGCATAAAAGGTTGCACTTCTCTGTCATTTTTGCTTGCTTTACTTGTTCTTCATCTCATCCAAGCACCTCCTTTTAACGGCAAGAAAATGCTTGCTATAGTTCAGTCACCTGCCCCCTATCTTCAGTGTCATGCAAAAACATTTGGAGATTCACAGTTAGAGCATGCTTTATTCAGCATACAACAGGAAACATATTCAAGTGTCAGATCAGCTCTGAAGTGAAATGTGAGGATAACTGTGGAAGGCAGTCTATGCTGGCAACATGTCAGGGTAGTGAATCATTGATGTTTATAGTTAGTACCATTCACATCAGTGCAGCTATAATTTTCTTGCTATATTAATCAGGACCAACTTGGTGTCTCAGAAGACTTGTGATTCCTTCCTTATTTTAGCTGTTAGTATGTGTAAAATCCTCAAACGTAGTTATGTTAATTTTTCCCACTTAAATTGCCTGTAATTATGCTGTCCATTTCCAGTAAGTCAAGTATGGGAAGAGGATGATATAAAAAGGATGGGAAACTACTGACAATGTTAATGTACTCAGATAAATTTTAAAAATAATGCCAATAGACACACAAACATATAAAGTGCAGGTAGAGAACATATATTGAGGTCTATCATTCATACAATTTGCTCAATGGTGAGACTTGTATCTTGATGTGATTCCACTACTTCACACGTACTCTAAATGCTTAAGAGGCAGAAGTAATAAATCCCTTTTATGAATAGGTTAATGCTGCATCCAAGGAATATTAGATTTTCAACCAGGATTTAGCCAGGTGCCAGTTCTTGGCAAGAATGCCAAACTGTTGAGTATTTCAGTTAAAAACAATTGAAGTAATTTTCAGTCTTTAGTTTGCCTTTTGTCCTACTTTTAAGAGTATCTAATGTTTCCACAGAAAAGAGGGTCTGTTTCCCCTCTAAATAGAATTACAGTTGTCTTCTAAGATAAGAAAAATAGTAATAGTCATAAATATCTCCATGTCCACTGGCATCAAGACCAGCACTAAGCTGGCTTCAGTTAGGCCATAAAGAAAAACTTCTGTACTGAAATAGAGCTCCTGACAAGGCCACTGAATTTCCACTCCTGGATCCTTTTAAGCGTAAGCTGGTGTGTAGCTGCTCCTACCATGCAAAGATGCTGGCTACAGGCAGTCAATGGCTGCCCCTCTGGCCAGATCATGCATGTTTTCTATGATTCTCTATATGATTTTAGTTTGTTTCTTTTCAACATGTGCATAGTTATATGAGCCCTAATCTTTGTTAATCTGGAAAAATTTAATGGGCCCTGTATTATAAAGATGTTGATATTGCTGTAACTCTGCAGCACCATGTAAGAGTCTTTTCTGAAAGCAAAGAGGCAGTGTTATTACATGCATGACAACTACCACTGTGTAAAGGCTTGTTCATTTTTTGTTTGGTTCAGAAAGGAAGGACAAACAATATTTGAAATGTAAACTTATTAAATAAGGCTTTTCATGTTTCCCGTTAACTCTGGAGAGGTTTCTCATTTGTTATTAACTCCCCCCCACCCCCACCCCCCCCTTGTTCTGACATTTTTCATGCAATATTAATATAAACTGTCACCTTTTGGGTGAAAAATAAATCAGTTGTGTTGGGCTGGGGCTGGCAATCTCGGAATCTGATCCTTCTTCGCGGAAGAAATAACAAGATAAACACACAGAGGAAAAGAAAAAGAATAACACATACAGAAAATAAATTTTTAAATGACTTCTGCAACCTCTTTGTTGCAGAAATTGCTTTTTGTTGCCTGTCTAGTTATTAGACTGACAGTGCTGTTGCAACATCCTTGAAAAGCAAAGTCAAATTAAGTCTTAACATAAGGCAAAAGGAATGTTGAAAAGGAGCAGAAATAAGGTGTGAAATATAAATACTGTGTAAGGATACTTGGGAAAGACAAGTATATGTCTTAAATCCAAGATACTTGAGATTTATCTGCATCTTGAGAAGTTTCCTTCCATTGACTTAATCTAATCAGAGCATTTCTAAAGATTGGAGTGATTCAGTATTGTATTAACTAATGTACTCTGACACATCAGTTTTAGTAGATTTTTGTGTGGCATTTTTCTCTAATTTATCAATTTTCTCTTATTTTATGGTCACAGACTTTAATGATTTGAGTTTTTTTCCTATCGTTATTTCTGGCTATTGTAATACTTAAATTTAGCTTGAGATGTTGCAGTTTTATTGCACAAAGAATTTGTGACTGTAGGTATTCGTGCAACAGTGATAATTTTGTATATTTCACTGGAACTGTGTCCCAATCCTTATATGAAATAAATCATTCCTGTCTCAGGGGCAACTATTCAAAACTTCATTTGGTGCATTCTCTTCACAGTGAAGGTCTACATGTTGATTATTCTCAACAGCTAGAGCCAGCAGTGAAACCAGAAATATTAATTTCTTAACAAATCTTTATCTTGTTGTTTTATGATAGGACCTTTTTTACTATAGACCCTTTTTATCTTTTATCTTAGCACTATTAGCAAGTACATGTAAAATAAAATTTTTTACACCTTTACTTATATAAATTTTCTGACATACTGGTATTCAACTCAAATGCTTTTCACTATGCTACTCTACTGTACTCCCACCTTGACATAATGAATTGGCTAGCTATTTGAGTAAGTAAGGAATTCTGTCCAAAAAAGAAAGGAAGATAAATAAAAATGAGTATGCAGCCAAGTAGGTAATTCTTTTGAAATAATGAAAAATCAATTTGGTGGGTAATTTTCCAAACTTTTATTTAATCAGTGTTTAAATAAAACCAATGTTCCCGTCCAATGTTTCTGTCCTTCATGAGGCAGACCTTTAAAAGATCTTTTCCTGCCTTTAAAACAAATACATCTAAAGTTGGGGAAAAAAAAACCAAACACAAAACAAATACATCGGAAGTTGGGGAAAAAAAAGCCAAACACAAAACCTGACAAAAATGAGAATTAAAAGGACTTTTCTTCCATATCATTTCTTTGTCCACTTCTGGTGTTGAGTCAGATGTTTTTTCTCTTATTGAAGAGGTACACAGTCACTTTAAGGAAACGTAGGGTTCTCATTTACCATGGCCAGTAGGATAACAACTCCTAACAGCTGGGAAAATAGGGAAGGTTCTCTTCCTGTACGCCATGGGGATGCAGCATGTTCAGAATGAAATCTTAAAAATGGTAACGGTCAAATTTTGCCCATAACAATTAAGTTTTTTTGGTAGATATTAACTTTTCTTCCCAAAGGCAGCAAAAGTGTCCCTGTCCCTGAATCACCCATTGCTATTCCAAATAATGGAGGTCCCAGAGCAGTCCAAAAAGCAGATTCAGGGACTGATGCTTCTCTGTTTATTTCTTTCTTTTTAACTGGGACAAACCAATTTAATTCCTTTTTCCAATTTATTTTACAGAACTGATTTAGCTGTTTTAACTATAGTATCAAATGCAAAAATATCCTCAGGCAGAAAACTAACATGGGAAAAAAAATCAGCTGCAATTATTTAAATTTGAGAAACTACTTTAAAAAGAGTCAAAATAAAAATATAGGATCACTCTTTAGCATTACTATCCATTATAATTATATTTACTCTTATGGGATCTGTTCTTAAACTTAATTTCCAGCAAATAATGTCTCAAAGTTACGAGAGGTAAAAAACCTCAGTAACTCTCCAAAGACATGATCAGCACATTTTTTAGGATCTGTTTGTAATCATACTAGTCTCTGATTTCTCTGTAGCAGAAAATTACCACTAATGTATCTCTGGAAAATATTAGAATAATTTATTTCCTCAAAAGATTAGTCAGTTTTATGAACATTTTGAAAATTTTCCTCATATGGCAAAAAAATAAGTTTCTCAGTAGAGTTCATTAAGAAATAGATGCGATTATGGCACTGACTCAGAGGAAACCTGTTTTCAGACTCTTGCTCTGATTCAGATGAGGGTCTTCAAGACTGTCTTTTAATCACGCAAAATAGGAAATTAATTTTCCTATTCAGGCAGAATAGGAAAGTGATTCAAGCTTACTGCTGAACCTAATAGATTACAGGGAATGAACCTTTCTATTTCTCTCCAGCCATCAGACAGATCTTTCTAATGGAAATTTAATTGAAAGTAAAATTTATCCTTCAATTACAAACAGTTTTCCCCTTGAGTAAACATACTTTTTGTAAAATCTGAACTTCAAAATATATTCTGTACAGTTTTAGTTTAGCTGCAATTCTGTGTTTTCTTGAATGTGTATGTGTATATATATATCTGCAATTTCAATATTTTTTTTACACTTAGCAATACAATTCAGAAGGGTCCAAATAAGATGAACTATGTACAAACACGTGCCTGCACGGATATTTTTTCTTTATTTCTTGAGTAATGAGGATATGTTGGAGAAGCTGTATCTTTTTTCAGTCCGGAGTGAATCTGTTCCCTGCTGCCTGTAAATGCTATTAGAACAATCACCATAGCAACTAATGGTGATGCTCAAGCAAAGTGTTCCCTAAATTCCAGCTAAAGAAGTAGATCGTTATATGCCCTTAGAAAGAAGGATGTATGTTTATGTAGCCAGAACTGATAAGTGAAAGGAGACACAAACAGTAAAACAGTCAGGGCACTGATGCCAGCAAGGGTAAAGGCATGATGTGATTCATTTTTACTTTGGAGTTATTGCGTGAGAAAATGCTTTTTATCTTCAGAGAATATAGGTGCTAGGTTTGAATCTTGATTATGATAGGACAGATTTCTTTTTTGCAAAACTGTCTAAACTAGTCAACAAAGAAAACAGGTTTTGTTCGTTTTCTCATTTATGTGTTTTGAAGAACTATTATAATTGAGAGACATGAATATTTACCTCACTTAAACAGCTGAAATAAAATTTTCTTGAAAGTCAAGGTCTATTTTGTCTATGTAGGATGGTTTTGAACACCTTACATGAATTGTTGTTCATGTCAAAAACTGCTTGCTGGTGTGACTAATATTTACAGTTCCATGGCCAAATATATATGCCACTCTGTATATTACCTATAACTTCATTGGTATATGAGACTTCCAGTTATTGAGCACTTCCTTGGTAAAAATCATGCCATGAGCATCAAAGTGGTAGAGCTAGCTTTGTTTTCTATTGCACAGAGCCTTGTAGAATAGAACAACTCAACTTTCACTGACCATCACAATCTTAGCAGATTTAAATAATACCCAAAATATGAATATTTTAATGTACTCATCATACTTAAAATGAAAAGACACAAGTAGTCAAAAAGAAGCAGTGCTGTTTCTGGAGACAGCAGTCTTACAAAAGAGAAAAGATTACCTCTGCAGAAGAAAAGGCGAAGTCACTACTTAGTGATAAAGAAGCATTCTGCCTTAATTTGAAAGGACCTGCCTAATGAGCCATGCTTAGTTCCCATGGACAAATTTATTACTCTCACTTAACATGGATATCATTATTAATTAGGCAAGCAGGAGTCATACTGTCCTGTCAGCAGAGATGCTGGATTACGCTGAAGCTGGGTGTAAGCCAATGTCTTTCCTCACAGCCCATCCTTCAGCCAGGACTACATTGCCCCTAGTGAGAATAAGCACACTGCTAAAAGTTTTGTGCGTGTTTCTCTTCAGAGAGTTATATTAATTCACAAGAACATCAGGGGCAAATGGTACAACTAATCATTAACAGTATGAAAGCGTTCTTAAAAAATCAACATGAAATTGGCTCATGTCCATCATTGACTAGTAAGTGAATATAAAAATACAGGGTCATAGCAGATTCTTAAGTGGGTAGAATGACATTTATATTTTAGTTGAAGTAGTGGTTTTGTAAAAGTTAATTAATGAAGATTCCTGCTTAATCCAGACCTGGTTTTGAGACTCTTGACCAGTTTATTTTAAATTTGTGGACTTTTGGACAATTCTCAGTTGGATTCCTTAAAAAATAAAATTGCTTTAAATTCCTGCCTGTATAAAGACACTTGGATAGCTATCTTAGCTTTGCCTACATATTGTTTTGTCCAGTTATCCATTGTACAAATTATTAGATTCTGTAAATCTAGAATACAGATTTTTAATGCTTGAAAAGAAATGCAAACCAAAGGAAGATCTTGCAGAAAAAGCAGAAAAAGTTGCAGAAGCATTTCTAAAGGGAACCTTACACATAACTATTTTCACAAGTAGGATGGAATACCACTAAGAAGGAAGGGAATACTTCATATGTATGTTAGCAATTTTAGAAAAACTACAATACATCATCTAAATTTATTTGACTTACACTTCTCTCACCATGGACTTAATCATAGATGTTGATATCAAAACCACAAGTATATACATTAGGGCTAATCACAAATTGAAATTATTATTTGATTAAATTATTATTTCTGTGGAAATGTTGAATTTTGTTTTCATCCTGAATAAGAACTTCACAGAATGTAAATTCCAATAATAAATAAGTCCATTATGTGTGTTGTTTGTCACAATATAATGTAGTAGTTGAAATATTCTAAACGTTTTATATGCAAAACACTGAGGGGGAATGCTACCTAGTACTGATTAGGTCTTTCCTAAATCAAAGCATGCTCTCATTTTCATATATAAGTGGCAAAAAACTGGATAATTATTGTAGATCCCATTTAATTCTTCTTTTTTCATCATCTAGGTTTGATGTAGTGCTTAGTAAAATCTAGTACAATTATTACTAGCAATGTTGATAATAAAATACACAGGTTTTTATTTAATCACTTCAAAGCCTCCAGAGATTTTTGCATTTTTCAAAGGCTTTTTAACAGAGATCAACCTTAGTAAAACTTCTAACATTTTGTTTTTCACAGTCTACACAATAACTCTTCCCTTTTTCCTAGAAAGCATATTCTTCTCAGTAGGAGACAAAAAAAGCCTGGAAGACTGGAAGAGTCTAAGAGTATAATTGAAAAGCATCAAACCTTAGCTGTACCCAGCTAAATAGAGATATGCATTCTGGAACTGAGCCATGAACTAAGCTCCCTCCCTTTTGAAAACAGGGGTTATTACTTCAGTTATTTTAATGACAGCGATTCCTGTCATCCCACATAGTGCCATAGTCGTGTTTCAGAAAAGCTTTAAGAGTCTGCATTACTAATAATTACTTATTCTCTACTAACTTTTGTCAAGAATAGGTAACGATGAGTTCAAAATATTTTTAGTTTCTTCTGAGGTTGTAGCTATGAAGAACTAAAACCTTCCCCGGGAAATACATGTACCTTACACATGAGTCTTGCCACACTCCATGCTGAATAGGTCCTTTGGGTCATGGGCCAACAGGCCCATTCAATCAGGTTCAGCTCTGGAAGCACAGGGAGTTCAGGACCCCATTTAAGACCTGTTAGACAAGAAGTGCTGTTATTCTAAAAGAAGTCGCTTTTCTTACCTGAAGGAGTGAGGGTTTTCCAGTGCTTTTATTCATCCAGAATTGAGATTGTTCAGCCTGGAAAAGAGAAAGCTTCAGGGTGAACTTATTGCAGCCTTTCAGTACCTAAGGGGATCCTATAAGAAAGATGGAGAGGGACGTTTTTCAAGAGCATGTAGTGACAAAACAAGGCAGAATGGCTTCAAGCTGAAAGAGAGTGGGTTTAGGTGAGATGTTAGGAAGAAATTCTTTGTTGTGGGAGTAGTGAGGCACTGAAACAAGTGGCCCAGAGAAGTTATGGATGTCCCATCCCTGGAAGTGTTCAAGGCCAGACTGGATGGGGCTCTGAGTAACCTGGTCAAGTGAAAGGTTTCACTGCCCATGGCCATAAAAGGTTGGAGCTGGATGATCTTTAAGGTCCCTTCCAACCCAAGCTATTCTATGACACTGTGTTTTATGTTGCTACACATATCCACAAGGTTAAACATTTGTCACAGTGCTGCTGCTCTGTGTGCTTTGAGGCTGTGTGTGCAATGGAGCATAGATGTCATTAACAACAACCTGGATATTGTAACCTTTATTTTGAGTGCTGGTCAGGACATACTGTGAACAGAACTGACACTTCAGTTTTAGAAGAAGGGCCTAAATGAAAAGGAAAAAAAAAAAAGGAGAAAAAGAGATACCAAAAAAACAGACAAGAAGTGTTTCTGATAGGACATAGACTATTATTGAGCTACACCCAGCTTGTTCAACTACACAGCCCTGTGAATATTTGGAAGAAAAATCTGGAAGAATATTCTTTTTTTAAGATCAAACATGTTCATGCTGATTTTTTTCATACATGACTTAACACTGTAGAGCTACTAAGCTTAAGACTTGATGGAAATAAGGAAGGAGATTTTTCCACACTGACTGGTCATTTTAAAATCCTAGAAACTTGTTTTTGTCATGGTGATTGCAAATAGAGGATATGTTGCATCCATAGCTGATTCTTCTAGAAATTCTAAAGCAGGTTTGAACCAGAAAGCATGCTGTACTGGCTTTCTTGAGCAAGTCTGTCACCTTTCTTCTGAATGAATGGAAAGGGGAAAGTACTGCTTGGTCTCCCATTGCCTACTTGTATACCTGAGAGTGATAGTTTCAGACAGGTTCCTGTTTTATATATTTTGTTCTCAATCAGGTTTAGGTTCCCAGTTCTCTGCCCCAGGGAAAACTGACTTGAACAATGTGAGCTGCTCTTCCAGCTTGTTTCAGCTGGTTGTGCTCCCCTTGGTCTGTTCAAGTTGTGTGTAACCAGAAGGCAATACAGTCCCATGAGTCTCCTTTACTGAACTTAACTCTGCCCTTTGCTATGGCATAGCTTTGTGGAAATTGCATGCAGGCTACTTAAACCCAAATTTCCAGATGTATTGGCAGGGACAGCTGGTGAGCTTGTGACTTATGGCAGCTTCTTTGATGTAGCAAGGACTAAATTAATTAAACCTGTTTCTGCAAACCTATTTTTCATGAGAATGAGTTACATGCCAGAATTTTAGCATAAAGCATCCTGTATTAAATAAATAAATTTTAGAAAAATAATTGAAAACATTTTAATTAATGAACATCCTGATTAACTTGCTTATTCTTTGGTTTTGTACCAATTACAAATGCAGCAATCATTAATTATTAAATATTTATAACCTGATATCCATTGTGTGATGTTATGTTGAAAGTAAAGCCAAAAGTAATTTTCTCCTCCAGGACCAAAGCCAGCAACCTACCCATGGGCAGCCACTATAGTCTCTACTGGCAGTATCCATTTAAAGACAAATTGTATGATGGATTTTGTAAGCCTCCAGAAATATAAATGTGTTTTCTCTAGCCTCTATAAAGAAAATGGAACATATGGACTTTTCATACTTCTTAAAATAAATGCCTTCCTTTGACCAGCCTTCCAGAGTAAAGTATGTGAGTCAAATAGGTCAGAGAAGCTGGTAGTTTTGTTCCTCATGTGAATAGAAAGTAGAAAACTTTCATAGACTTTATCTAATCTAAAAGCGTATAGCTGATAACATTTTTGAGAAGTGATTTGATGAACTATTTAAAGGTAATTCCCGAGATATGCTGTTCTGTACCATTCTGAATATAGGCATCCTCCTTAAAATTCATTGAAACGTCAATGTTTAGACCAAAACCCTAATTTTCAGTTCCTCAGCTCTTGGTAGTTACTACCATCATTTAAAATGCCATTTAAAAATGCTAGGTTTGAGGCATAAATGTTTGCAATTAAAAATATTAATTGATGTATGCCAGATTATATAACTTCAGGTTTTCATCAGGACAGTGATCTACTGGACCGTCGGAAACATTGCTTCAGTGTCCAGTCTGAATCTGGAGAAGATCTTTACTTTTCTGTGGAGCTAGAGTCTGACCTAACACTATGGGAAAAAGCCTTCCAAACAGCAACTTTTTTAGAAGTTGAACGGATACAGGTGAGAACAACTGCCTTGGTGATCATCTTCTGGTACATTAACAAATTAGGCCCATATGAAATATTGATGCAATTTAAAAAATTTTATGACCTTCTGCAGCTCTCAAGTTATTATTGTTTTATGTAAGTAATTGGTTTTGGTGTTCCCAAACAGGTTGCAATCTAATGTTCAGCAGAGATGACCTGAAATACAATCTTTGAGTTATTATGACGACGTGATACATATTTGTTAACTGAATTTCATGGACAGACAAAGAAAAACAATCTGTAGAACAGGGACAAAATCCAGCTGTTTATATATCTTTACTGGCTTACATGCTACCTTATTCGTTACTGAATATCACAAGAGAACCTGTCAGGAATTAAGTTGTCCTTGTAATACCAGGAATGAGAGTACACTGAGTGAAGTACTTACTGGATGCAGGCAAGAACAAAATTGGACCTCAGATGCATTATTCTTTCTTCACACATTTCTTGTTCCTTGTCTATTTACTCAATTGTCAGATGAGCAGAGATGGATAACATTCAGATACAGATTATAGTGACTTTTTATAGCAAAATTATGTATCAGGGTGCTTAAAGATCACTTTTTCTCACATGACCAAAAAGTCATGACTTTTTTACTTAAAGAAGGAGAAAAAACCCACCCACCACAATTATAATTCACCTAATCCTGATTGTAATATTGATTTTCTAATCATGAAATATTCATGTAGTTAGAACAGTTTTAGTTGATGTTGCCAGGAGTTTTACACACCTACCCGAGCCATATTAACATATTAGCCTGTGCAAGTATTGGCTCCCACATTTTCTGTGTCCTCCTGGGAATGCAAGCATTGACATGTTTTTATTCAGACAAATTGTTAGTTAGTTGTATATTAGCCCTTTTCTGACCTGTGAGCCACCACATGCAGGTGGACTGAATTGGTATCTACTAATGATGATCCAATTTGCAAAAACTACATGGCTGTCAGTTTTAATGCATAGTACCTTTGTTAGGGGAAGTCAGAGGAGGTTCAGCTTTTCTCTTGTAAGTTCATATACTCTGTTACCTTTTATAGAAACTATTCTTACCTTTTAAGCTGTAATTACATGCTGAAAAATCCAAGACTAGTTTTTCTGTGTAAAAATTGCAACAGTATATGTCCTCTGCTGCTAAATATTTGAGTGGTTTTTTTTCTTACATAATTACTGCAACATACTCTAGAGAAGCACTGCTGTGCCATCAGTAAAAGAATACATGGCATTTTTCTTGAATTACTTTTATCCCAGAAGCCACCTCATATTTATTCTACTTTGAGATTGATTCATGCTGTAGCATTCCTAGTTTAGATTTTTCTTTTGTGTTTTAGAATTACATTTATTCAAAATTGCCCTCATGCTTCTCCAAGGTAATTTCCTTAATAATCTTAACCTCAGATGAATCTTAATCTTTTCACCTTTTTTTTCTCTCCTGATATTCAAAGTAGCAATTAAGAATTCAAAGTAGGGATTTCCTGATTGGTTGATTGATTGATTGATTGATTGATTGATCGATTGATTATAGCAGATCTGTGAAAGTGGACAAACAGTCTTCTCATGATAGAATATTATTGTGGAACTCACACTTATTATTTTACCTTTTTTTCTTTTTTTTCTATATCTCGATTTGGAAAAAAGTGTAGAGTATTTTTAATATAACTGGGTTTGGCCTCCTCATTTTTCTTTCAGCAGTCCATTACTGCTTTCATCTACCAACTCGCAGATGCAGATAAAATCTGGTGGTATAATTTGTTGCCAACAAGTTCTTTCATTGCTCTCTGAGAAAAAAAAAGGTTACAGGCTCAAAATTAAGGTATCAACTGTACATTTTTGCTAGAATTCTGGTTTATGCCAAAATTCATATTGATATGAATGTTCATATTTAAAGTGAATGCTAATCCAGTAGGTTTGTCTTACAATGAAATCATGTAATTTTGAAAATATAACTGCAGTTTAAAACTGCCATTTAAAATTCTTTAACTGTGTTGTGTACTACTCCATAATCATACAAATAGTAACTCTTACTCAATGATTATAACTTCCAGAAGACTTTAATCAGGGCCCAATTCTGATCTAACTCCAAAGAATATACATAACAAATTTAAATATTTTTTGTATGCCTCACTACAAATATATAATGAATTCTGTTTCAGCCTGATTCATAGCTTCTGCCAGAGGTTTATCTAAAACAAAAATTAAACAGTTGGTTTTTCTTAGAAAAGAAATGTGTTAGAGGAGGCATAGTCAAGTTGATAATAATTTAGCAATAACAGGGTACAATAATACATTTTAGTGTGTTACAGTTGCTCTTAAATTAGTTTTGTAGTGTAGTAAGTGATAATAATCCATTTTCATAATTAGCTATTAAAAAAAAAATTAGTTGAAATGAAAATCCTTTTCCCTTACTCTCTCAGAGCATTGTTGCATGAAGAATCTGAGACTACGATAGCTTGCATAATGATGTGCAATTATATATATGGCTGTCACATTCCCTTTGTGTTCCTGTTACTTTAAGCTAAAGTTTTCACCTCTTCTATGATGAATTTCTTTTCTTGCTGTCCTTACTTGTACTGTAGTTGTTTGTTCTCTAATGTAAGAATTATTATGTAAACTGTTTTATGTTGCAGTACTTTAACACATGTTTCCATTGAAGTTGAATCTGAGTTTGAAAGTCTGAAATAAGTCTTAGACTTATAGTACGCTTTTTTCAGCTTCAGAGATGACTTACATGAAGTTCACGATGTATTGTTCTTTCCATAATTTAAATTGTGTATGTTGAGGGAATAGTATCTAAGGAACAACTTCGAGTTTCCTCCTTCAGCCTCTGCCTGACCCACTGAATTAATAATAAACCAAATTTAACATTCCATATTCTGTGGAAGAACAGCAAATGACCTCTGGAGTGTGTTCTGCTTCTTTTGGGAAAGGGGATGCTTCAGTTCTGATGAGGTTTTCATGAGCTCTGGTGAGAAATCAGCAACCAAAGCCAAACATCTGCAGTATATATTATTCATAGTCACTTTTAAAGTTTTAAAATGTTAAATGTGTAAGAAATTTTAAATTATCATGTATCTTGATAACAATTTTTGCCTTTCTCTTTTCTCCAAATATCTGAATTAAAAGGCAGCTTAAAGAAAATAAAGACGAGAAAAGTCTTATGAGAGTTTACCAGTGTCTGAAAGTTCACATCCCTACTCTGACCTGTCACCAGAATCATGTGCAAGTGTGTACAGCACCTGCAAAAACCGAGGGACATTCTTCCCCAAAGAAACTAAATTCTCAGTGTCCAGAGATCTTTTTGTTATTCTCACATCTTTTCTTCTCTAAATTCTTTTGAACATCATAGTCTGAGGGTGTAGAATGGTCTTTTCTGTAAGTAAAGAATAACTAAAGAATCAGCTGCTACTAGTGGTGTGCAGTTTCTTCGTGCAAATAACTACACTGAGCTGAACTAGATGATATTTCTCCACAAACTGTGCACTGCCTTTTGTGGAAATATCCCTCAGCCTGGGAAGCAGGTTGCTTTTTCAGGGCAGCCTTGAACCAAGGCTGGTATGTCCTGTTTCTCATAAATCTTAAGTTCCCAGAGAGGCTAATTAGCCAGGCACAGTGCTGGGCTTAAGCAGAGGGAGCTGTGCCAGCTCAGCATGGTGCTGCAGTGCACGCTGTAGGTTGGCCTCTGGTGCTGGGGTGGGAGGTTAGATACCTTTAGATGGCAATACGTATTTTAAATTATACACATTTTCCTTGCCAAATTTAATTTCCAGTAAAGGCTCTAAGTCTGTTCCAGATCTTGAACGTTTACAAATAAAAATGCAATTTGCATCTTGTAAGATGTTTGCAAGATAATTTCAAAAAACTGTACTTTCTTTGCTTTGCATGCAAAACTTCAAAATTTTTGCATATGTGACTTAATTAACTGTAAGTAACTGTGAACTATATTACTTTACCCTTTTTTCTTCTACTAATGTGATAGTACCAAAGGCAATATCCTCTTCTTTTTCAACATTGATTTACAATCAAATTATACATATGCATAACAGTTTTATGGTGCAGCTGATCAAAGAAAAAAAAGAAAAAGCCACTTTTGTTTGTTATTATAAACACTAAGTATGAAGTTTTCAATTTTACTTCCTTGCATTTTCTATTTAGAAGCTGTTAATGCACCTTCCAGCTTCTTATGTTCTGAGGAAGACCATCTAGAGCCCGCCCAAAGAATATATGAGTAAAGGCATGTGATTTATCCTTGATAATCAAAATGCCAAAAATAATCATAGGTTCTTTGCTAATGCTGACAATTGTTCCCATTGTTTGCAATTTATATTTTGACTCTCTGACACGTTATAGATCATGGATGTCTTGGTTCTCATTTCATAATTCTAGTAGATAGAGCAATATTTGAAGAATATAGCTATATTTCATTTAACCTGGAGGGTAAAATGTCTGTAAAATAAGAATAATTTCTTTAAAGAACTTGCATCTGATTTGGAAATGTTTTAATTTTTTTTTACGTATTTTGTGATGAAAAAGACAAGTCTGTCATTTTGTACTGAAGTCAGTCTTCAAGCACAGCAGTGGTTTTGATCCTGAAAATTACACTAATAAATGTCTCATAGTGTGTATTAAAGTATGACGTTATGGAAATAAATAGATGTATAAATTTAAAAATTGTAGAATGAGAGAGTCTTTCAGAATTCCAAGGTTTCTTGTAGAAACCTTTGAGATATATTGGTCCACTAGCTGAAGCAAAAGAAGATATTTCGGATAATTGCATCAGTTGCTAAATGGTATGAAATACTAGCTTTTTCCCTAAGATGTAGGACAATAGAAAACCACAAGAAACAGTGTACCAAAGAGATACTTTACATATGCATTTTCTTTTTCTTGAAAAGATGAAAGGAATATATTAATCTTAGAAGTTGTTAGTGGTTATGAAAAACAAATCAGGGAGTTTGAAAATAATAAAACTTCCCTTTTAGAAAATGTTATTAGTAAGCCACTGAGGCAATTCTAAGCCTCTTTCATTTCTTCCCTAATGGAAGCAAAGCCTGTTTTCATATTACTTAGACAACTTCATCACTCATAAAAATCCTTTGATTTTAAATACACTGGCAATAAATTGACATATTTACACAGAAATTACTTATTTCTGATAATAATTTTGAGATACATAAACATTAGAATAAAGACTCAGAAACAGTGGTCCTAGAAAAAATTTTAAGAAATGTCTTGTGTGCTAACTACCTTCTCTGATTTTTCTTTTACAGTGCAAGACATATGCCTGTGTTTTAGAGAGTCATCTTATGGGACTTACCATCGACTTTAGCATGGGCTTTGTCTGTTTTGATGCTGCCACAAAGGTAAAGTTGTAAGAATTTTTTCCATCACACTATTATTATTCCTAACTATTTCTAATATTTTTATATAAGTAGTATATCCTTAAAATGTCCTTCTCTTTGTTATAGAAACAGATCATCTCTTGTCAAATCTCTCATGCTTTAGTCTAAATTCAGGACTGATTTCTAATTATGTGAGAAGTAGTATTCTGTTATGTGCTTGTTATTGAAAAGCCAATACTGATATCAATCTGAAACAAGCATCAGATCTTTATTCTTGAATTTCACATGAAAGCCCATACGGATTCAGTTTGATAGTTTTTTTGCTGGTGCATCCTTGGTTTTGAGACAAGATAATTTTCTTGGTTTCAGTCTCATCTGTGAGCTTTGAAAATAATCTTCTGTTTTGTTTCACGGGAAGGAGTGTGTGCTATTACAGCAATTCCACAATATTTTAGCTATGTTTGTTCAGGTGTCTGTAAAAAGATAAATCAACCATAAAAAAAGTTGACTACACTTCAAATCTATATATCTCACCCATCAGCTTTTCCTGTCAGCTTTAAAAAAACTCAGTACAACTGATGAAAGAGTTTGCTTTATCAAGTGAATAGTATGGACTCAATTTCCATATTGTATTATTTCACATGCAAGTCTCAGCAAAATCATTGAGACCCTGAGTATGTTATGTGTTGACATTTGCACTAATTGCTGGCAAGTCCAAAAATGTCAGCAGGCTTTACTGCTACTACTAGACACTGCTGTTAATGGTAGAGTCTTTCTTCTGAATAAAATGGTGAAATCTTTCTTCTGAGTTCCACTTCTCCTCAATGCTTGTTTTCCTTTGAGATGCTGCAACATTGTCACCACCAATTGCTGACGATGCCCTTTTGACTCCAGAATTTGTTCCTATGCTCTATCTTCAGGCAACCCTTCCGACCTCATTACTCCACTAATCTGAACCCTTTTATTCTTCCCACTCCATTCCACTGGTTTTTTGCACCAAGTGATAAATTTTAAATTCAGGTATTTATGTAACTTTGTTTCTTTTTGTTAAGCAAATAGTCTTGTATAATTCATCAATGAAATGCAACTATCAATACCTATAGAAGGTCTTACACAAAAAATCAGTCCAACAGAATTACTGANCCTCTGCCGTGGTCAGGGACACCTTCCCACTAGACCAGGCTGTTCAAAGCCCCATCCAACTTGGCCTTGGACACTGCCAGGGATGAGGCATCCACAGCTTCTCTGGGCAACCTGTTCCAGTGCCTCACCACCTTCACAGTAAAGAATTTCATTTGTATATCTAACCTAAATGTACCCTTTCAGTTTGAACCCATTACTCCTTGTATTATATGTACTGTATTGTATGTTAGAATAAAGCATTACACCACGAATAAAAAAAAAAGGACATTGTTTTGTTAGGTAATTAAGTGTTAGGCAGTGTGACATAAGGATGGCAATTGCCTTACAAAAGAAAAGAAACAGTACAATAGAAAGCAACATAATCTGTTGCCAAGTGACTGCTACAGTTACGTCTGTCAAACAAGCCAAAGGGTGAAATGTCTGAAATCTAAATGTGTCAACCAAGTTTTAGTGGGTGCCTAAATAGAAAAAGTATTACCAACTCTCCATCATTTTATGGAAAGATGAAGATTGCAACTCTCTTAGCCAAAAATTTCTTCAGATATCTTTATTCTGATGATGATGACAAGTGGAAGTTGTGTCTGTGCTGGCAATGTTCTTTAACAATATTGCTAATCTCATATATACTGAAATGTAAACTAGACCTGTATAGTCTCTTAAGCTAAAAGTGTTATTTCTCTTCCTAATGATGTTCACATGAAGCAGGAAATCAAAATCTGTTTTCCAAAAATGATCTGAGAAAACAATGAAAAATGGAAACCAATTTGAAGGACAAGGAAAACATGAATAAGATTTAAATTAAGTCATCCATTTCTTATTAATATTTACATATGTATTTGTCAATTAAGACTGTACAAAACTCCTAGCAAGTATCCCATGAATTAACATACTCGATATTAAAGACAAAAACAGTATTTTAAATATCATACCATTAATGAAAAAGATACTTACATATAATTCTTTATAAACTCTAGGATTTTTTACAGATTGTATTTGAAAAACCAGTACAAACTATTATCTTTTCACTTCCAGTGATGGGGTATCCTCAGCTTCTTGGGGCAACCTGTTCCACTGTCTCACCACCCTCATCATATAACCTTATGTCCAATCTGAACTCTATCTTCTTCTACTTTAAAAACATTGTCCTTGTCCTGTCACTGTTTGGTAGAAACTCTTTCTCCATTTTTATACAAGCCTCCTTTAAGTATTGAAAGGCAGCAATAAGATCTCGCCGGAGCCTTCTCGTCTCCAGGCTGAACAGCCCCAACTCTTCCAGCCTGTCTTCATGGAAGAGGTGCCCCAACCCTCTGATCTTAGTGGTCCTCCTCCTGTACATGTTCTCTTCTGTTATTTTGCCACTGCTCATATCAAATTCAACCACTCTTTTTTTTTTGGGTAAAGATTAACTTAAAGCCATATTCCATTGACCTCAGAGTTCAGTATCAGATTGAACTGTTCATCATTCAGTATTTCTCTCAGAATAAGCCAGAGAATAACCCTGCAGATGCAAGATATTTTAATGAATTCACAGAAGGTCTTGGGCAAGTACTTGGAGGGCAGATCTACTGAATATCATTGAATGGTTTTTTTATTCTTATTTATGACATTTTCATGTTTCCCAGAACACAGAGATCTTCAAAAACAAAGTAGTTTTGGAAACAAAGTAGTTTCTGAGAAGTCCTATCTTATATTTTGTTGCAGTGGTATTTTCATTAAATCTTCAGGCAATGTCAATATTATACTTAATACTGTGCTCATGGTATTTTAAGTTTTCTTTCTTAATTCCTAATGAATTGACTGTGAATTGTCTTTATAAGTGCATAATTACTAATAAACTGAAATGAAGAAAGCCAAGTTCTTGAATTCATGATTTTAACAGTTATTCAAATGTTCCTGTTACTTAAGCAATGCAACAATATTTAAATTGTTTCTTCCTCTCACATTTCAAGTGAGTTTATAGATTTTGTCCAACAAGCCTGACAAATTGCAGTCAAATTTCAGAAATGTTCTAAACCCCAAACTCACCCCCAATGTTCATGAACAAGTTTATAGGGGGTAATGGCTCTCATTATGTTTATGATTTCCAGACAAAAGCCTTAGGACCCTGTGTAGGCTTGTTTCCTTGTTGGCTGTCATTTAATCCTTAAATAATACTTAACTATGTAAATTGAAATCAGTGGTTAAAAACTGTCATCTGCTCTAAATGTATTTCAAGTCAAACACATCATAATTAGATAAAAACATTGCTTCTGTGTCTGCACAGATCTATGGTAAATATGAGTACACAAAGTATTAAACTTAGTTATTCAGAAAAATCTGTACTGTGATGTGATTATAACAGCACTGGCATAAATCATGGCTGTTTCTGCTGCATATTCTCTGCTTTCTCTTATTAATTTTCTGACTGATAGCTCATAGAGTCAACAGTAGTTTGTCATTTAGAATATTTCGGTATGATGCTTTATAACAAGCCATTGTAATTTCCTGAAAGGAGATTGAACAGTTTTTAAGAGTGCCTGGTTAAATCGGATTGTTCCAACATTTCAGAAAATTAGTTCTCAATTCAGCTGACTAGTTTGTAAACTACCAAATAGAATTTTGGACAAAAAATAATTTTTCTCCTTGCACCTTAAAAAGTAGTGACAAGTATATTTGTGCCCTTGTTCTTCTGTAGCACTTTTCAGAGCCAAAGCTCCAGTGCAAGATGTCATCTTTTATTAGCAATGTATGGCTTGAAAGCAAACTGTGACACATAGCCCAAGCCAACACTAGCAAGTGTTTGATTATGATTATTTTTGTGATGTAGTCCTTCATTTTTGGTAGTTATAAACCTGGAGTCAAAAAGCCACCTGCCTCCTGTGTTGGCATACATAGAAATGTAATTCTGATCAACAGGGAGTTTCCCCAAAGCATCTCTTCTAGTGGGGACTTCTTCCAAAAAATGTCCACCAGCATTAACACAATTTCATTTTCTTTATTTGAAATACAGGATGTCAAATAGCATCCCCTTACTGAACTTCTCTCTTTCTTCTTTGCTAGTATTCTACAAAAAGTGAATTTAACAAATCTTTATGAATACCATTTGATATTTTATTTTCTTTTCTGCCTTAATCACATTTTCCAGATTCTGCTTAGCTACTCCTTGCACTACAAGGTGTCTTAGTATACAGCATCTACTACATACATAATTTTTCACTATAGATGGTCCATATGCTAAATGTTTTGTTTATTTAGTTTTAAAACATGAAAATTCTAAAAAGATGCAAAAAATTCTGTGGCAGTTCTTAGAAGTTATATAACAAATTTTATCCTAGGTCATTTTTGCTGTATTGTGTATCAATGTTTACTGGGGAAAACATTTTTCTTGGTCCTGCCCAACTACATCCCAGCATTCATGTCCTAAATTTGTCTAACATTAGCAAGTATATAGACATAAACATTTTAATGAATAAATGTAACTCTTTTATGGGCAATTTGTGTTAGGCATGGACATACATAGATATTATGATGAGCATTTATAAATAAGGTTTTGCAGCCATTATAGCCACCTTAAGAATTAAGTATGGAGACCGATAGATTTAACAGAATAACAAAACCTACAGAAGTTAATCTAACTACTATTCTGAAAGTGATCCAATGTATAAAACTACTTATTCATGTGCCATTCAATAACTGATTCTTAATGTTGTTCCATAAAAAAAGTTGACAACACTTCAAGTGTATGAGTGGATATACATGGAAATATGTATATTATTTATATTTCTGTTTTACTGACATATTCATTAAATTTGATTTCCATAATGTGCATATTTGCATCATCAATTCTACTAATAATATATGTATGTGTTTGTGTGAATATACATTGCCATATACCTACCTGAGCAAAGTGCTGTGTCTGTACTCCATCACATTTACTGCTCATTAAAGCGGCAGTCAAAAATATATATTTGTCAGAAGAGAAAAAAATCATCCCTTGTAGGATTGAAAATAAATTAAGGTGCTGCTGAATTATATGGTGGTGCTAGAACAAAGTAAGAAAAGGCTCCCTAATGGCCCACAAGGTGCCTGTCAACAAAGCTCAGTGTACCTGTCCTCTGTTCTCTTGCAGAAACCTTGAGTGTTTTGCCAAAACAGAGAATACGCCATGAACAATAAATACCATTGCAAATATCTTTAATTTGATTTTCATACCAAAAGACTACTGAATCACATAGAGCAGTATTTCTCTTAATTTCTTTATGAATAAACTCCCATGTTTTCTAGGGATACATACCTTGTCTGTCTCTTTATGCAACTAATACATAGAAAGCATATTGAGATAAAACAGCATTTAAAAAGCTTCTTGATACTCAAATTTCAGTAATAGGGAAGGCAGAAAGAAACTGGGCTCACTGCAAGATGGAGATTTAATGATGTAACTCTTGTGAAAAAATATTTATTCCATGCTTAGAAGGTGAAACGCTGCACAAATAGCTACTATAACTTTAATATAAGCCATCAAACATGCTTCATACAGGTTTATGTTCTGTGGGTAGAAACAAATGTTGGTAGGTCATCCGTCAGTACCAAGAAAAGACACTGTAGTCTTCTAACATTCTATGTAATTTCAGTAATGGACAAGAACAGTTGTTTTATAAGGGCTGACTTTCATGCTTTTTTCCTTTGTCTCATTTTTGTTCTTTATCCTCTGTGTCCTCCCCTGTCTTTCCCTTTACAGTTATAAAGCTGCAGCAGTTGACAAAGGAAATTGCCTTGGACCATAATTCTTTTGTAGTAAGACACTCTCCAGAGATCGGTAACACAGTAGAACTGAGCATGAACAAGATCTTAATCCTACTCAGTTCCCTACTGCTGCTATAACTCTGGACAAATGTCACTTGGCAAGAATGAAATCTTTCTCAATTAGCTATGAGACAAACAGATAAATTAAGGTGTATCCCAGGTGCCTGAAGACTCAATTACTTCTATTCTTAGGGAACAAGGACCTACAGGGCTTCTGCTCTTGATTTAGTTTGACTTGTAGGAGTATCATGTATTTTAGTCAGATGAGAAACAGCATTAGCTTGAAAGGTACTTATTGAAGTTTAGCATAATTCTGTAATATATATCACATATTAAAAAAATGCCTTAAGAATCTAAAAGGAAGAATAATCCAATCAGTCAGAGTATCAAGAAAAAAGGAGGCAGTGTTGGAAAAGTACAGCTATAGATTTTTGAAGATGTGATGGAAAAGACAACAAAGGGATTTGATGAAACTAGAACTTGAAAAGTGACCTCTGACATCCTTTCCTTAATAAAGATGTTTTCTTTGTTTACTCCAACATTTACAGGTGGTCCGGGATGTAGCTGTCTGATCATTATAAAACACTGACAGATTTGGGTTTTTTCCAAGCATCCTACTGAAGGCCAAACTTCTTTTGCTATTACGTAATAAAACCTGTATGATTCATGTCAATGGAATGACATTATGCATATGATTTCCACAGATCATGTATGTAGGTAAAACATGTATTTCGTAAAATAATAGAATATCCTGAGTTGGAAGGGACACATAAGAATCATCAAAGTCCAGCTCCTGGTCCTGCACGGTACAGCCCCAAGAATCACACCATGTGCCTGAGAGCGTTGTTCAAACTTGAACTCTGTCAGGCTTGGTACAGTGACCACTCCTGGGGCGCCTGTTCCAGTGCCCAGCCATCCTCCGGGTGAGGAACCTTTTTCTAATATCCAACCTAACCCTCCCCTGACTCAACTTCAGGCCATTCCCTTGGGTCCTGTCACTGTCACCACAGAGAAGAGATCAGTGCCTGCCCCTCCTCTTCCCCTTGTGAGGAAGTTGTAGACTACGATGAGGTCTCCCCTCAGTCTCCTCTCCTCCAGGCTGAGCAGACCAAGTGACCTCAGCTGCTCCCCATGTGGCTTCACTGGCAGGTGAAATGATGACGTTGTACTATGTGGTGCAAACACTATTGCTCAAGTTTGTTAAGTGTAAATAATCTTTCTGCAAGAAGAGAGTTGGTCCACAGTTGCTAATTTGATGCAGAAGAGACAAAACTGTTAAATAAAAAATTGAAGGTAGTTCATCACTGAATCCACAGGACATGAAATAAATCTTTCTGGTTGGAGGTTCTTATTTCTTTCCTAGTGCTAATGCATAATGCCCTCTATATCCTAAATGATATATGTATCCCAGAGCCATAGACTAGTTAGACATTCACATTTCTATGACTATTCTGTAGAGCATGGTAAGTAAAAACACAGTCACCTATTTATTCTGTATTTGTTTGATAATCCTGTCTCTGTTTAGGATTAGAACAAACTCCTTGACTCAAAACAAAATAAAAACCCTAATGAATATCTCTAGTCATAGCCCAAAGATAGTTACAATTATGATGTATTTCCACATTTCTGATGCCATTACCTAGATGGAAAGTGATTTTGTTTAATGTCACATCATCAAAATTGTATGTGGTTTAGTCCAAGATTCTGGGAATGAGTAGCAAACTGACATATTATGTGAATGTGAAAGTATTTTCTAAGGTGGCTTGCAGATTATGTGTTCTAGCCCTATCACTATTGCTAAGAATAGAAAAAATATACTTTTCTTCATTTGTATGACCATATTACAGGTATAGAAGTCAATAGCTTTTCTTCCATGTGTCATTTATATGTTGCATTTATGTACCAACTATAAAATAAAAATATGCAGGCAGAGAGCATCCTTTTTTAATTATAGCAGAATAACACTAGCGGAAGATAATAGGCAGTAATTTGTTTGCAAAGACTAGCACAAATGAGTCCTAGATGATTACTTATAAATAAAATATTTCTCATTAAAAAGTATTGGTGAAGAATCTTGGTCCCAGATACGTCACAGGAAAAAAAGTCCTGTTAATTTCAGTGAATACAGGATTTTGCTTTTTGATGATTTGTTATTACAATAATTTAATAGCATCTCAAGAGGAGTCTTAAATCTAATTTGTCAGCTTGTCTACACAGTTTATTTGTTTGCATTGCATTCTGGTATTCTTTGAAGTTAATTTTATTAAATGGTGTAAAATGCAAAAAGCAGTCTAAGCAATATATGAATAATAATTGGGAAAAGGATTTATATCTTATTGGCTGTTTTCAATTTTATGCGTGATACATACTGTATTTTTTCAAAGAGATTGTCTTCTTACAGTGCATTTTTCAAGGCATGGATTAATTATATCAGATTTTCTGCAACCACACTGGGAGTATGCAAATTGTGCTGCTGGTTGGATTTTCAGTGTGTGCCTTGGTCCGCGCTTTCTGAATTGGACGGCTTGCTGTTGGTCCCAAATTCTATCTCTACTCATTAACTGAGTTCACTTTTCAAGGCAATAAATAGTGCATACTGAGTTCTCCTCTTCATCTTCCATCAAGGCATCATAACGTTTTGTGCCACGACTTGAAAGGTGTGTTAGGGTCCTCATGAGTAGCTGATGCCACTGTCTACAAGAGAATCTTTTTTAATTTGGTTGCAATTTGTGCTTTAAGAGAAATTGGCACCTGGTCCACTTGTCAAATATATTTTAGGGCAAACAAAAATTTGTTGCTTTCTATAAATACTGTATACCTGCAAAATATTCTCAGTGATGCAGGTTATGCACAGTTACTGAGGGAATTACTTGAAGAGAACAGGCTTTTTTTGTCAGCTAAAAGTAGCCCTATGAGTGTTGAGCTCAGTAACACTGCACCTTCAAACCAGTACTTCTGCTTATATTTCATAATTCCTGAAAACTGATATATAAATGATTTATGTGACACACATTAAGGTGTTTGACAATTTGTGAAAAAGTCAGCATGTTTTACAAGTGTATTTATTGGTTAAAAGTCAATACATATGCATATATATATTTGTACAATATTGTAATAGCCTATGTTAACTTTCTGAGGCAAGCATTCAACAAATGGTTCTGAGGAACTCTGATATTCAAAAACATGAAAAAATAATGACTGTGACAGTGGTGTAGATCAGTATTCCCAAGGATACCCATGCCTAATGCATGAGAATTTGCCTTTAAAGTTAGAATTCAGAAGAGTCACCACAGTGAGCACTGTAACACTGAAGTCAGCCCATAGGAACATGAAAGATAACACATGAAACTGTCTCTCTCTCACGTGTTAATGTCTCTGCTGTAGTTTCACATTTGTGTGAAACTGGGTGCTCAGGTGAGCGGGTCTGGTCTATCCTTTCTTACTTTGGTGCCATGAAGTAGTCATTGAAAAAGGATAGGTCTGGTCCCTGTTCACTGCTTATGCATTTTGCAGCAATGAAAATGAAAAGAAGAAAAGAACCACACTCAGAGCATATGAAACCAGAGGAATTAATCCAGTGATCCCCAAGATACTTTATTTTAAGAGCGATGTGAATGCGGTCCCAGCATTCTGCATCCCTGATACGTGTGCTACACATGCAAAATGTGCAGTTCTGGCTACAAAGGGCAGCACTTCAGCCTCTTTGGTAGGAGAAAGGATTTAAATGGATCTTACTGGGCATATGATTACCTAATTTACCCAATTTTTGCTATCTAGAATTCGGACATCTATTTTAAGTGGTTTAAGCTAGGGTGTTACATTTTTTATGTAGTGTAGTATATTGAAGTAGACACACATCCAGAGTCAATCATAATGAACCATTTCTTCCCAGTTTAAACCAGAATGTAGGAATTGTTATTGAGGGATTCTCTAGAAAAAGAAGTAGCCAGGGTTACTAGCTTGAACTACTTTGTATTCCTGACTTAGTAACTTAAAACTCACATTTCCCTGTTCTTATTTTTGCAAAACACTGCCCCCTCATGTGGACATCTTTGAGGGAGAGTGTGCACAATTTGTTGAAGATCATTCAAAAGGAGCAGATCATTCTTTCATGTGAGAATCGTTTCATGCATTGTCAATAGCATTTTTACTTCTTACACTTCAGATGAAGAGTATTTAATTGTCTCTGCAGAGACTGTCAGTTCTAGGAGCTTGTTTTAATATCTTGATGTTGAAGTGTCATTTTGTTGGGATTAGTCCTCTCCACGCTATAGACCTGATTTTGCAGGGCCCTTAAGTAAGAGCCCTCGCCAAGCAGGAGTCTCCAAAACCAATGCTATGCATAAATTGAAGTGTGTTCTTGAATTGTGCCTGTGGTTTGGTGTGACTGTCATTCTCTTTCCTCTGAATGGGAATGAAGTGCATGGCAAAACTGCATGGAGATGTCAAAGTGCCACAGTTCTATACATCCTTTATCTTCATTCAAACTTAACCTGACTAGGAATAAGGCCAGGTACCCTGGGATTTTGCCTGCACGTCTAAGGGTCCTTGTTAATGCTGCATCTCTCTCCTGGCCTCCCCATGCATCATCAGAGAAGAGAAAGATGATAGCTCATTGCTTTGATTGTTTTCTCCCGAGATAAAGAGACAATCAGTGCCCTTTACATTTCTCATCCAGGAAATGACATACTTAAGTGGATTTGCTGTCCCTGCAGAAAGGCAATGGTTTTTGATCTTCTGACAAGATTTGTTGAGTTACGTAGATCTGAAAAAAAAAAAAGGAGTTTACAATGTAGGTAGGAATATAACTACCTGAATGATATTATATACTCGATTGTTTTGCTTTGTTTTGTTTTTACCTCACTATTTGTACAATATAAATAAATATCTTTGATCAAACAAGGTCAAAGGAATTGTACACACATAGAGATGAGGGAAGCTATTCTATTTTCTGTAGCACAGATTGGTGGGCTCAGGAGGAAAACATTTGAAACAAATAGGATATATTTTCACATAAACTGCCAAATTCCTCTAGTTTATGTGTAACAGAATGTCCTTAACTCTGTTTATGGCAGATGGGAGCTCACCTGTCACATACACACAGAGAATGAAAGTGATGCTGAGACTAGGGTTCTTTTTTTTTATCTAGAAGAGGCAATTATATAGAGAGAATTTTGGAGAAAAATTCTAGCTCTTGCTTTGTGTATAGTGCACAGTTAAGAAGCTGTCCTTGTGGTTTCTTTTCCCATCATGTTGCTAAGACAAACACAGCAAACTTTATTCAGCTGTGTGCAGGGTGGAGATTTTTGCCAGTCATTGACACAAAGAGAGCAACACATCCTGAAACAAAAGGGCCTGCACAGATTTAGGACTGTTAAAAATTTGACCTCCCCCATATTCTGTTTAATTCCCAGTAGACAGTAAATCATTCATAGATAAAGACTAAGGGCACAGGTGGAAGTGTCATCGTACACCACTGAGAGGAAATAATTTACAAACCTTTAGACAAAAGGATTGCCTTAAGTTTCTGTGCTGTCCAATATCTGTGAAATTAATGTTCATCAAAGTAGTAGCACAATGTGAGTGATGATGACCTCCTAATTATGTGAAATACTATTGGAATCACAATGAAAAATTTTAACAATCCAAAATATCTGAAGGGTGGGGGATATCTTTAAATGAGGTTGAAAACCTTTACAACAAAAATAGCTTTTTTCCATTTTTAAGCAAAGTAGTTTAAAACTGATTTTTGCCATAAATCCACACTAGATATATTTTTAAAAAGATGTTTTTCTAGACAGCTTTTAATTTTATTAATTGTATATTTATTTTGTAAAGCAATCTGTCTTTTTCAACAAGACACAATGCAATTCATAATATAATTACTTGAAAGACCACTGATACAGTTAAAATTAATGATTTGCTCAGATTCCTCATTAGAGGAATCTGAGAAAATAAATAAATAAACTCAAAATATGTTCTCATTACAAAGCTTTCTTTTGTTATTTTATAATTTAAAAATAGATACTTGTTTTTTGTATGATATGCCCTTTATGTTAATAGTAAATATTTTTAATATGGAAAGAGAAGGCTTGTATGCCAGATCAACACTTCAGATAGAGTAGGGAATCCACAGATCTTCAGTGGAAAAAATCCTTCTCTTTTGTGTTTAACCAGTATTAAATATAGATAAAGGGATTTCAGGGTAAATGTCACAAATGTAGTCCAACAGATGTTATTCAAGCACTGCCAAAGTATAATATATCCATATGATTGAAGGGACATCTGACCACAGAACACTACATTTATTTAATTATGTACCATAGAGGTGTTAAAAGTTCCTGTGGAAGTGGAAGGAGACCAGCTATTTCTAATACAATTTTCAATGATAACTACACTGATTTGCTTGTGTATGATTTTTTATATTTGTTTGTTTTGGTTTTTTTTTCCCTTTAGGCTGTGCTTTGGAGGTACAAGTTTTCCCAGCTCAAAGGTTCTTCAGATGATGGGAAGAGCAAAATCAAATTTTTGTTCCAAAACCAAGATACTAAACAAATTGAAGCGAAGGTAAAAATAATATGTTGTTTGTATAAAGGCAATATAAATTTTCAAAGCAGCTAGGGGAGTAGAGGAGTATAATAAACTAATTTTACTTCAAAATACTAGGTTAATGCACAAAGAATGCAAAGAAAACCAATGAAATTGAAGAAAACTGAACAAATTTCTTTTATCTAGTTAAAAGTCTTTTGAAAGGTGTAATTAGTTTTAAAAATAATAAAATACAGGATTTATGGGATATATGGGTTTAGGCATGTTTTCCAACTCTCCTCTTTGTCATTGCGATAAAGCTATCTAAGAGCTTGAATATCCTGTTTTTCACCCTAGAATTGTATCATGAAGAAATGGTGGAAAATAAATCCTTAAGTCAACCTGGGAACAAAACTCACCAAAGGTTTAAAATCTGTTTTTATTTCTCAGAGAGAAAAAAAATAGTGGTTTAAATATATATTTCCTCACAAGACTGAAGCTTTCTGTCTGTCTCTAATGCAAAATCAGAGAAGTTGTATTTTCAGTTGGGCTTTTGATTGAAGCGTTAGTTCATGAAATCTGTAGCCGTGAGAGATTTATTCCTACTTCGTTTTATGTCTTTTGAGGATAAGAACATTTACTCTCCCAATATATGTGAGAAGTGATCTCCCCAGGTCTGTGGTAATTGGAACTGCCTTAGAGTCTGGGTTAAAGTTCTTTTTTGACCAGAATCCAAGTTTTAGTGTAAACCTGAAGACTATTTTCTTGTCCATGTCTAAGCCTTGCTTTTAAAGGCTTTACTATCCTGTTTTTCCTGACCATGTCAGAGACAAAATTGCTGAATGAATGTGATAACAGTACGATTCCATGAGCAAAAAGGAAATGGTTTAATAAGTTGTCCATAAGCGTTAAATATGCAGAATATAAAAATATTCTACATATAATAATAAAATGTATAATAAAATATATAAAGAAAAAAATGCATTGTTTTGGACACAGTTA